>OX638368.1:148011183-148611183 GCA_951812925.1 Calliopum simillimum
CAACGACCCCAATTCAGTCTGAGACATCTCCTAATATCGACCTTGATGCTCTTCCGTTGATCTACAGAATGCGTGATTTTCTGCCAAGGAGATCACCAGAAGCCTTAGGAGGATTCCCGAAGGCTAAATCACGGAAGTCTACAACACAAGGATCAAGGAAAATCATGATAAAAAAACTTGTCAAAAACTTCCAGAAAAGAAAGAAAGCAAACGAAAACTTCACTTCATGCTTCATAAATGTAATGAATTGTTTTAGAAGAAATAGCTTGCAAAAAGGAATAAATAAACATCTTTTGATATATTCGTACAATCTTTTATCCCCACGGTTGGGGATACTTGGAGTATTTGACATGAAAATTTAAACTGTGAATAATTTTATGAAGAAGTAACATTTTATTCTTGAATAATGCTGGTTTATTTAGAGTGATGTTTATTATTTGATATTTCTCATAAGAGTATATTCTATCGCGAATTAGTAAAAAAATAAAACCGCAAACAAAAAAAGTGGGCCACCTATTCCCACTCTCCCCTACCATACCGAAGTTTGTTTGTTTTAAAAGTTGTACACCATGTCGTATGAGTGATTTTTTCTTATATTAACCACACACACACCACACGCATATAATTTTATTTACATACTTACTCGAACATTCAAAAAATGCATAAGAAAAATGCAAGAATCCGAAAAGTCGTGTAGAGAAATAAAAGTCATGGCACGGGATCGCGTTCGATCAAGACTTTTGATTTTTGTCCTATGCTCCCTCTTTGAAAAATTCATAAAAGTGCATTTTCTTTGAATGAAATACGCTCTTTTATCGTATATTTCCTCTGAAATATTGCAATTTATTACACAGGCTTACATACAAAGGATCGCGAAAATAAGGCCAGGATGACTGATAATAAAAAATAGTTGTGAGATTTGAAAATAACGACCCCAAATTACCTAAAATATAAATTCTAGATTTTATTCAAAATTTCCGCCAGTCTAAAAATTTTCCTGAAAAAAGTTTGAAATGTACGGTAAATGTTAAAAACAGACTGTTCTGCAAAAAATTCAAAAATCGTTACAGAAACAACAAATATTTTTTAACAAAAGATGAAATCACGTAACTCTATCCTTTTGATATTTCGCCAAAATATAAACGTGTTAGCGGTGTTGCAGCGATTACTAATATTTACTCACAAACATATACGTACGTATATGTGTACTAACTAGACTGGTTCAGAATGGAAAAAATTATAGTTGCTCGGAATATCGTTCCTCGGGCAAATGGTGTGAGTAAATGCTTCTAGAAATGGAAAAAAACTATTTGCTTTAAAATTTAAATTATTCGATTATTTGTATAAATTTAAGCCGCTTAATCCGAATCTGCAATTTATTTCTCCAAAAGTTCTATAGTTTCGAATATACTATTCATTCAAGGTGGAAAACAAAAATTTTATTATATTTTCCACCTTGAACGGACCATATCTTTAAAACAACAGAATTACGTAGAAATAATTTGCAGATTCAAATTAAATTTTAAACCAAAAAATGTCTGCCCCTTTAGAAGCATGTTTTAGTATTCAAAATGGTTTTAAGCCACTCAAATGTTCTCTGTTCAACTTCAATATTTGAACCAGTCTAGTGTGTACTTACCACATTTTTTCCTTGATATGTTTAAAATTTATGTGCGTATGCGTTTGAAAAATGCATATTTTAAGGATTTTATACTTTTTGATGGTCTCGTTTATTTGCTTATATGATATTGTTGCCATTACCGTTGTTATTATTATTGTTGTTGTTGTTCTTGTTCCAATGAATAAGTGTTTATACGTTTTATTTGTTTAACACCAGCATACCAGTAATTCAAATGGCAAGTGTATGGTACTGCAGACTGCCAGCTCTTTGTTTGCACTACATACACGCATGTATACCAATAATGCTGTTGATGTGTACGTTTGAAAGCATATGCATATGTGTGTTATTTAATTTGTATGCGTATACATGTAAAAGGATAATCGTTATCATAACAATCATCATCATCATCAACACCAACATCAATGAAATCAGGCACAAAACCAGAAAAAAAAACCAAAGAAAAAATATACACAACAGCGCCAAATGGCAGCGAGTTGGCAATTTTATTGAACATTTCTATAGATAAGATACATACAGTTTTGAATCAGAAAAAAACGAATAAGCAATATCATTTCCAGAGTGTACCATTTTGAAAAGGGATTTGGGCGATCTCATTTGAGGGGCCTATACTCGTATTGCACAAAAGCTTTCTTTAACGCTTTAATGACTAAAGGCAAGTATGTTTGCCAGAACCCCATTTGCTGGAATGAAAGTTTTATTAACCCCCATTACTTCGATTTTGTCGTATTTTTGTTTTGAAATTCTTTCGCGTATTTAGACCTGGTCGTTAAAGGGTTAAGAAAAAACAAACCAGTTGCATGGAATGGCTTTTTTCGCGTTTTATTTCGATTCTGCTTAATAATATTTTGTAAGCATGTTTGGATAAATATGAAAATTAAAAAATTCATTAGAATAATTATTTTTGAATTATATCGGAAAAATTTGTTAGAACTCGAACTTACTTCGATAAATGTCATATAATGCCTTAAATGGTCGAAAAAATTTCTAAAAAACCTAAAAATGCAACAAAATAATAAATGTGGAATAATGTGCAAAAGGTCAGAAAATATCGAAATATTCGTAGTAGTTATATCGTTAACATAGATAAATGACGAAAATCTCAACAACGTAGAAAAATATAAAAGATGTCAAATAATGTAAAAAACAATCCTACAGTATACCAAAACATGTCTTTGAAAGTCGAAAAAATGCGATAAATGTTGCATAAAATAATAAATATTGAAACAACTTTCACATATTTTGCAAAAATATCAAATACTGTCGAAGAAGTCCATAAATTTCGATTTGAATAAAACGAAGTCATTATAAAACAAATGAATATAATGACGAACAAGTCAATAAATATCGAAAAAGTAATGTTTTGGGTGTCCCAAAAGAAAGTGTGATCGCAACGAATTCCAGTGTCCGAATTCGAGTATCGGTATCCTGCCACTTTGGAATTCAGTCGCTATGAAGCTATACTTGGCATTCGCCAAAATCAAAGTTTTTGAAAAATTCTCGCATGTGCAAGCGCGGTCCGCTCCCGAGAAACGATCCATAGCAACTAAATTTTGAAGTTAGAGGTACTGTCTAGAGTTCCTGGTTGAACAGGACAAAACTATGGAGAATATCATAGGCCACTTGTCCCAAGAATGATAATCAGGAGTTACCTAGTTGTAGTATTGAGCTGAAGATGTAATGAAATTTACAGTTAGAAAACTTATCGCTACATAAATTAATTTTTGTAAGCTATTTTTAGAAAACACGCAAGAGTCTTCCGAAATCCAAGTCATACCATACCATCCTTGCACCAAATTCGGTCACCGTATCATTGTTTTATTTCCCTCTGCAAGAAGCTGCGATTCGAAACGCCAATGGCATTTGTAGCTTTTGGTTGTGGTAAATAAATACGTGACTTTGAATTTCTTTGAAATGCGTGATGCATCGTTTTAGAGTTTTTCAATATATCCGAAATGGATTAGTGCATTTGCTTACTATTTTTTGAAACAAACAAAGATTTCTCCGCTTTTTTAGATTGTAATTAAAGTTTCAGTTAGAATATAGCAGCTTCTTACACATAATTTTTTTTATTGAGATCCACCCTATCTTTTGTGTATTTATATTGAACGCATGATTTCTTATTTTAACCATTTTTTCCGCGCTTTTGCACAGCTGATGGTTTGTTTCATGAGTAGCAAAAAAATACAAAAAATGGACTGATAAATGGAACTGCAACTAACTTAGTCAGCCCATCACCTCTTATCTTTACAGTCTACTCAGCCAGTCTCACATTTATAACTTTGGCGAAGCGTAAAAAAAATTGAAAGGCTATAAAAACAAATAAAGGATACAGCAGCACGTTATGAATTTTTAACAATCATTCACGCTTCATGCTGAATATCAATTTGTATGAATTTTTACACAAAAAAGGCAACTGCAAAAATTATAAAAAAAGGTCAAAAAAAAAACAGAAAATTTTCAGAAAATGAAAAAATGATTTTTAAGCATCCATTTTAAATTGAGTTGTTAAATAAAAATCATATGAAATCACAAGGGGCAGAATGAGAGTGCTACATTTGAAATGTAAATTATTTATTTAAAATATGTACAAATAAATACATCAAAACAGATGTTAAAATCACAAATTTTCACAGCAATTCTTTTTTTTTTTTTTCATTGAATTATGCATAAGTTTAATTATTAATATACGATCTGAAAATTAAAGCCGATGTAGTGACAGTTTTGTTTGAATAATATAATAAATAGTCAAAGTTCCATAGGCTCTTAAAAATCGAACAAGAAAAGCTTAATTTACTTCTTACTTACTCAATCAGCCTAACACTTATTTTGCAATCATCCTCAGTTCATATTCTGATGAGCTTACCCATTTTGCTTTACATTTCTATGAAAACTGCATGTGTTCCTTGCATGTGTTGTATGAATTCGGAGTATGCCTAGAACACTCGAACTCGAGGGAATGAAATTTAATTTCATCAAATGATGTTGCAGTTGCAAAAGGTTGGTAATTGCTCCATTTTTTTTCGTTTCACAGCGATTGATTCACAAATTGAAATTCTGTTTTGGAAATTATTCCCTGGAACACGGAAAGAAAAAATATGTAAATATTTCCAGAAACGTAATGTAGATCGATTTTTATAATAAATGGCTTAACTTCTATAAATAACACCGTCCGACATGATTTTGCGCAAATGAAAGAAACCAATATACATACAGTAGTTTTCCGACTTAACGAACGCTAGGTTGGCAGACCAATTCGTTAAATCTGATTTTTCGTTAAGCCGCGTACTAAAACCAAACGTCTGTTTTTCTTAATTAAAGTGAAAAATTCTATGTTCCCAAACCAACGATTTCCGACATTAAAGAAAAAATAAAATAAATTACAAAAACATAAGAAGGAACAATTCAAGTAATATTGATTATTCAATCTAAAATTTTGATGAGCAAATCATGTGCGTAAGAACCTAGTAAATAATTTTTAAGAGATCATTAAACTTAAATACACGAAAAAATTATATCGGTCAAATAACCGATTATTAGGGCACAAAATGTATAAGCCATTACTTTTGCCCCTTTATCCACATTAAAATCAAATGAATTGTTTTGTTTTTTAAGTGCAATAAATCCATAAAGAAGCAAAAGTAATGTCATACACGTTTTGTGCCGTAACAATCGGTTAATCGATCGATTTAATTTTTTAAACTTGAATCCATTAATTTCACACTATCAGGAAAAAGTCAGCCAACTCACATTATGACATTACTTTTGTCGCTTTAAGGACTTTATATAAGAACTCCGTTGATTTTGCGCATTTCGAAAAATCGTGCTTAGAAAAGTTGTTCAGAATAATCCCAGAAATTACATTTTCCGGTTTTCTACCGATTGGCAACCACCCTGTATACACTTCACTTCGATTTATTCCGTTGAAAAACACTGATTTTGCATGTTGTTCGCTAAACTGAGTACAACCAAATGCCTGTCCTTCGTTTATAAGGTACTCAATGGAAAAAAATTGGTTGTATGATAAATGCGGTTTTCGTAGAATCGAATGTTCGTTAAATCGGAAAACTACGGTATTCCGAAAATATGGCTAAAAATAAGTTATTTCTGTCCTACCGATTTTCTGGATCAGGTCGAAGTTTTTTTTAATCGGTCTTTGAAGTTTTCTTTACATGTGTTGAGTCGAGACAATAAAATATTACGATCCTTACATCTCAGGTATATCATGTCTTCTGGAGACTTATGGAGGCTGTTAAGGGGAATATTTTTGTAGAAAACTTTAACCCTCTACATCTCCCACAAACATTTCCCAAAAAGTACAAAAATTACCCCTTAAACGGGGGAATCATGGATCAATATGTACCACAGGAATATTTGCTATGAAATTTCACTTATAGTTGCCGAACACTAAAAAGTCGAAACTTCATTGCGAAGGCCAAAAAAATCGTAAACATCAACAAACCCTTACATATTTCATGCTAATTTAATTTTTTTGCTTATTTTTCTGCATAATATTTTGTGAAATACTTTAACCCATTATAACCGTTTTCGGGAAAAGTGGTCAAACAAACCCACAAAAACAGCATGCAATGGGTTAATATGTTTAAAAAATGTATCCTATGTGATTTTTCTATGATCTTGGGACAAAAAGTTTTATCCACAACGTAGTTTTAAAGTTTTATAGTGGGGTGAAATTTTAAAAATTCGTTTCTTTGTACAGTTTTATGAAATGGTTAAAAACTACCCATTTGTGGGATACGAGATGGTAAAAGTTTTCTACAAAAATATTCCTCTTAATATCCTTCATAAGTTTGCGCAACACGTGATATACCTCAGATGTAAGGATAGTAAAATTTAGTGTGTTGACATGCATAGAAAACTTCATAGGACGATTTAAAAAAACAAATTCGACCTGATCCAAAAATCTCATATAACTTATTTTTGGTCATATTTTCAGAATATATTGGTTTTTCTCAGTTGTGCAAAATCGTGAAGAATGGTGGAATAAATGATTTAATAATTCCGATTGAATAATTTTTATGTATCCAAAAGGAAATATTCATAGCTGTTTCAGTTATAAACCACATTTTTTCTTTTAAATTTTATTGAACAGGATGGTAAATTTTGTTTTTTGTTTAATAATTTGATAGAAGATCATTTTCAAATAAATAGATTTTCAGCCAACATCATAGCAATGATGGCAGTGATGCTGAAGGATAATGCGAGTACATATCATACGAAAGGTTCTCCTGATTCAAATCTCCCAAAACAAAACAAAAAAAATTTTTTTTTAATTTAGGTTTTTTTTTTTAATTTAATTGTTTTTATTTTTTTATTATTAATTGTTTGAAAAAAATTGTTTTAAAAATTTGAAAATGTCCAGTTTGATAATTTTAACTACGCTAATATTGGAATAATTCTTTCTAAGAAACAGTAAAGAATATCTTAAATAATAACTAAAATTTTAAATATTATTACTTGTAAAAGGATAAAAGTTTCCCAAAAAAAATTTAGCTACGGTATTTAAACTTATAAAACACAAATTGTAACGAAGCGGAAAACTTACCGAAACCACTTGCTAAACAGTTAAAATTCACTAAAACATAATCACACAAGCACACACACTTATGCACGCTTAAACACAACTTAACTATCAAAAATTATGTATATCAATTATTCTATCACTCACACATTCACACCTAGACGGACGGCTTACATGTGTATTTTATTTGTTTATAAATAGGCTTAAAAATTACGTTATTACTATCACTGTTGTAAGTTGTTGTTGTAAGCAACAACAGACAGCAAAGGTACCCAATAGGCAATTCAGCACAAAGCCTCTGTCAGCGAAAGTCGTTGCAAGTAAATCAGCATTTTTGAGGCAATCTCAAAACCAGCGTTAAACACAAATTTACCTTTATAGTACCTAAAATACTTTAAATCAAAACTGCCATCGTGGGCCGAGATATAAAAATCACATGATTTTGCGGGCCAATGTAAAAACCAAGTTATTAGAAATGAAAGGCGCTTGTACAACGAATTGTTAATACGAAAATTTTATGGGTTGTGAACAGGTACAATTTTTCAAGCGCACAACAAAATGTTGTTGTTGTTGTACATGCAAGACTATGCGTATATTTTTCATCAAATTTAAAACTGTATAGCCAGTGCATGGAATACTTTATTCTCTCTCGAGCCTTCACAAAACTTATCTTTCGTGCACGTGAGCAAGATAGTCAATAGTGGAAAAATATTGTGAATTCTTAAGACATTTCGACCCAGATGTTGAACTTCGATAATATATTTCAGTTTTCGAAATACACATTTTCAGCCCCTAAATTGTTAGAAAAATGTATGACATAGAAGATGGACGGATTTCTGGTTAACGCCATGGTAAAAAACTATCAAGCACAGAAAATGTTCCCCCTAGCATCAACTTATTTGGTATCAAAATAAAAGCGAAAATTAACATTTCTATTTATTGAGAATATCGTCTTGTTCTATTTAAAGCAAAGCAGGTGACCGAAAACTAAATATCTGAAACTGACTCAAAAGGATCTAAACGTTTCCAGTTTTTGATGTTTTGAGAAAATAGAGTTTTTAGTTATTTTAAATTCCTTTTCTGTATGGAATTTTGAAGTTTTCTGTATTTAATTTTGTATATAAAATTGGATGGGAACTTCATTTCAGACTAGACTGCTGCGTAAAACCGTTTTTTGTTTTTTTTTTTTTTTCATTTTTCTGTTTACTTAACTCAAAATATGAAAAAATGTTGTAGTTTTAACCTGACAATATGAAACCTTTAAATAAAACTATTATAAGGTTAATGATCTTGGGAGAAGCATCTCACCATTCGGCCCAGGTTAAATTAAATTCAACGATACTGAATTCGATGAAGGTCAAAGTGTAGCGATGACTGTCACTCATGAGCCTGTTCCACTGAAACGTGTAGGGCATTTATATGATAAATACATAAGTATAAAGGTAAAAGCTTTTCAGTAGTTTCCGTAAAAGAGGCCCTGATAAAATGGATTTTTCACAGTAATGACGTGTGAATAACACTATCGGTTGGAGACAAAGAGTTAAAAGTCTACGAATAATTTAACTTCCTATAGATTTTCATTATTTATTACCGGCCATCTTCTCACTTTTCATAAACCAAACAAATATCTTTAGTTTCTACGGCTTTTTGAGCTTTGGTTACGAAGGCGCACAGCATTTAAAGTTTGGCTTTACTGCATAAAGTTGTAGTGCCTTGTCTTTGGTCTCTATTACTTTATCTATTATTTTATGGGTTTTGTCGCTCGTCTAGGGCCTATTGCTCTTTAGTTTGAAGCCAAGTGTGGTCTTTCTTGCTTCTAAGAAAGCTTTTGCCATTAAAGGAAACCATTTGATTGTGCTGCTTACTCCTACCTTTGCCTACTGGGTGTTAAGTGCGCTTGAAGTTCTACCCATAACCCAGTGTATATACATATGTATGTATGTATGTTTGCATGTGTGCGCGGGTCTACGTGTGAGTGTGTGCAAAATAGCGTATCAAATGTTTTAAATTATTCATAAACTTCGAACGATGAAGTTTTTTGCAAATTTGATGTTTCCGCAACGAAAAGCAGCAGCAACAACAACAACAACTACAGCAATAACATTGCTAATAAAATGCTCTAAAAAAGCGACATGAAAATGCGTTAAGGCAAGAGAAGTAAATAATAAATGGCAATAAACTTGAAGAGTCAAAAGTGACAACTTCCTCAGAAATATAGCAAAAAAAAAAAACAAAAAGGACAGAAAACTGACGAACACATGCGTATGACAACAACACTTTGATAAGTTTTAGTTTTGATTTTTTTTTTTTTTTTTTTTGAGCATTTAGAATCTATGCTTTCCTTTTAGCAGCCACTTAAAAAAGTTTTCCCTTTTTTGTTTTTTCAATGCATGTCCTTTTTGACTAATTTAGCATAGCTAATGAAACGTAGAACAAAGGAAACACCTTTTTGGCTATCTTAGGATAATACTAACAAAAAACAGCTACAACAGCGCATTATCTGAAAAAATGTGTTTGGGAAAAGCTATGCAGATACTTATGTGTAGCTAATATACTCTTTAGTTTGGCTAAAATTTGTATAAAAAAACAAAATTTGCTTGGAATTGCGCTCACACAGCATCAAAATGTTCTCTTTGATGCAAGCACAACGTAAAATTTTGGTCCATTTCAGAGAATATTTTATGCATCCCAAATCATCTTAAAAACTGAAAAATGGTCCTGAATATGAAAAAAGTTGTACAGCCTCTTTCTCTATCAAAACAGTTCCAGACTATCTATAAATCTTGTCACTGCCGTGGGATTAATTTTACCTATGTCATTTGGATCTTAAATCTCGGTACCTACGTACTTAATTCTGCGTTTCACCGCAGCGGAACAAGTACAAAGCACATGCTTTGCTATTTACAAGACCTCTTAGAAGAGTCTACAGGAATCCATCGTCTACCAAACGCATCTTTTTTAGGTTATAATTGACTTTACAGCGACCTGTCATTATTTCAATGTATGTTTTTATATCTTTTCTGCTGAGATTTAAAACAGCTTCTACACGTTTCTTAACCTTAACACTTAACCTTAAGCAGGCTGTTCTCTTCCCATTCCCGAATAAAGTTATTTTTAAAGCTGTTGTTGACTCCGTAGAAGTGTTCTGGGCCTATGAAAGTATTGAGTGCGCCCATCTTAGCTAGGTTATTTAGCAACGCGCGTTGCTAAAACTGCTACGAAAAAGCCATGCTCAAAATTTGGGTCGTGGCGTTGTTAAAATAACCACGTTTCTGACACTTTTTGAAATGTGATTTTCTCTGTGTAACATCAGCACAGGGCACAGCAAAAAGATAACGAAAGATATGCAAAGATCCGGTGATGATATCGGTTGAAATTTTAAAAATTTAGCTTCATTAATCGCCAATATTGTCCACGACATAGAACAGTAAGGCATTGTGTTCATTTTGAGTCAATTTTAGCCCTTTTTGAGGCAGGTGGTTTCATAATAAGAGTAGACCCTAACAATTTCATCTGCGTTCACATTGCCAATAAAGTTGCTGTGTCCAGAAACAGAAATAAAACTGCAAAATAAAATAGTACACAGCAAAAACTTTGAGGATGAAGTATAAACTTTAGATTTGTATTCACTCAAACTATTTGCTGGTTGTAAGATTCAAACCAAATTGGAATGAATACAAATCCAAAGATTATACTTTATTCTCAAACTTTTTGCTGTGTAGTTCTAATTTGCACAGAGATTCCATGCAGTCTAAGGTTAAGCGGGTCTTAGTTATATTGGAATCGATAGCCTCACTGGCAAGTGTGTCACTACTTTTGTTTATTGTGGGTTCAATGATTTGACATGTCTTTCAGAAAGCCATTGCAGCAAAATCTTCACTGTTTTTCAAGTCCTTTGGAAAACCTCTAGAAATCGAAACAGATGACTTCATTTTTGAGCCATCAGCTTATAATTCTTTCGTATACAAAATCGTTAAATATTATTCTTAGGAAATTAAATATTTTGTACCTGTCTTATTTCAAAAATTGTATAAAATGTTACCTTTTTATTGCCACTCACATCAGCTGCTAATTATAAATAATAATTTGACACTCTGGCATTTTTCCCTTAAATTCTTGGCAAATTAGTTGGCATTTACTTCACTTATCACTTTTTGACATTTTTAATTTTCAAACACCACTCTCACCTTCATCCGTATCTGCAAACGAAAGCCGTCGTTGTACTTTTGAAGGCTTGTGTTGGGCAGAAGAAAGCCATAAGGACTCAGGAATGATTCATTGTTCATCTTAAATTTAAGCTCACAAATTTACCTTGACACATCTACGCATGAGAATTTTGTCATTCATTGTGGTGGTGAATTTTGATAATTTGCTTTTGTTGTTGTTATTGCTGCCGGGTTTGATGATGTTTCATTATTACGTGTCTTTTTTTTATTTTTATTTTTTTTTGCTTTTATCGAATTTGTTATTAATTCTGCTCATGCTGTTGAATGTTTGTTGTGAATGATTCATTGAACTGAATAATGATTGCAATAATGTAATTTTCATGGTTATCAGTCAAATGGCCAAAAAGTACACAAACAAACAAAGTTATTAACTGTTTCATTAAAGCCTAATGCGCTTTGACTTTAATTTGTATTCGTTGGTTTTTTGAGTTCTGTGATGTATTTACCAGATATTAGTTTTCTTTACTTTTTATATTATTTCTTATTATCTATTAAAAGAAATTTTAGGTTAAATTTTATTCTTTAAGAAAATTATTTAACCGTTGCACATTTGGTCGAATTACCAAATTTAACGGACATAATTGAATCTGTTATTTTTAAAAGGGAATATGTATCGCTCGGCCGAAAATTGTTTTTCTGCCTTCTTGTTGTTGTGGCAATGGCTCTGGTTGGTATATTTTTTCCAAGTACGCAGATTACTACTTCATATCAATGTTAGTTAACCCCCATCACTAAAATCACAATAAAATAAGACTTACCAAATTTATGAGAGTTTTTCTTAAATTTGCCACAAGTTTTAATTTTGTCACATATCCCCTTTTAAAAACGACTGATTCAATTATAATCACTCTTATCAATCAAAAATGTATTTATGATGCTGATTCTACTTACTTTATTACCAGTTGCTTCGGACTCTCCTTAACATCTCACCGACTACAACACCTCCTCTTCATCGGGAATACTTCTGCCGATGAAAACTGTTTTTTGACATTGCAACAGAAGGGTTCCCTTAATGAATTTAATGCAATCTTTTAATTTTCCTGTGTCAGGTCTCTGCTGAATTTGCTCTTCTGAGAGAGGGAGCTGTGTAGTGTTTCAGTAGCTCTTGCCATCATTAGTGGGGTGACACCACTTCAAGATTTTGGCCTTACTCGAGGACGAATGAGGTCCTAACGACTGTGGTCTTTGCCAGGACGAAAGTTGTTCTGTTCTGAAACCCCCTTAGTCTCTGTCAAGACGAATAATATCTTGTGTCAAGATTCCTGGCAAAAATAAAATAAAGTGCGCCAGTGGCTAAAAAAGAAGATGCTTAGCGGCAGCGTTTTTTTTAATATCAAAGCATTTCTTGACTTCTGCATGATGTTTCAGCAAGTGGACCAACGCGATCCTGTAACTCCCATCTTCTCTTTGCTCAAATTCAACATCGCTTTGTATGCAGTCTGGTTTATTTGTTATCTCTATTCCAATCATGTCCTGATAGCAATTACGTAATGTTATAATTAATCTCGCCGAACTTCCTGTTTAACCAGGTGTTCAATTGAGGTATATGCCGCGTTGTCCAGCAACAAACGCTTTCACTTTGCCATCTCTCTTGCTAGCTTTGTTAGGTGTGAGTCTTAACACTTGTGCTTTTCATTGATTTACCAGTAGATTTCTATGCGTCCACAGTCTTTGACGCTGCAGAACCAGTACGTCTTTTACGTGTAGTATCGTTGGCCTGACCTTTTAAGTTATCATCCATAATTGTATCGAGTTGAGCATGTTAAATACGGTTTTGTCATTTACATGAACCTTTCAAAAAACTTTGTCCTGAAGCTCTGAATAGAAATTAAAACAATTTTCTTATTATTGTAATAATTTTAAGCTTAAAATTTCTTTTATGTTTAAAATTTTTTTTATGTTGCTTTGAAATTTTTTAACCTTAAAAATACAAATCACAATTTACCGAATCAAAAATGCATATTCATAATGAAAATTACTGTAACTTTAGACTACAAAAAAAAAAAAACAGAAAAAGTATAAACAATTCAGTGCTTAAAGCGATCAATTTATTTCAGCATAAAATAACATTTTTGAAGGGGGAGGAAAAAAATTCCATGTTTTTAAAATAAAAAGGAAAAAAAACGGAGCAACAAAGTAAGCAAGCAAATAAAGTATGAAATATAATACGAAATTGTTTTTGGCATACCAGGCATGCAAATGTGTGCATGTTTGTAATGGTGCAGGTATCAGCCACACACATACAAATGTGTGCTCAGGAATAAATCTCACATGAATACCAATAACGGAAGGACATCATTTTTTGTTTTCAATTTGTAGTTTATTTTTTTACTTTGATTTTTATTTTTACATTTGTATGCATTGATTTCGCATGTATGTAAAATCACTGAGTGTGAGTAAGTGCCAGTCTTTGTGCATGTGTTTGTATGTGAGTGTGATATTCTTATATACCTAGTTAGAAAATATTGGAAATAATGGAAATTCCACTAGAGTGGGATCTTGTACACACAACCTCAATATTTAATTTCTCAGAAACCGCTTTTTCGTGCTACCACACATTTTTACCTTTTTTAAATCCAATCAATAGCTGTGTTTTTGGAGACTCTTTATCTGGGTTTGTTTTTAGCACACTTATTTATCTGAGTTAAGCTAAGCACTTTTTTGTTGCTTTCCCATACACCGGCCTAAATAAAGTGTTCACAAAAAAACAGCTAATGCAAACAGATTGAGTTGAACGTCATAAAATAAGGATCGGAAAAATGTATAGAATTTTTAAAAATTCACCCGACACTGCGGGTGATATGGCACCATATCATGGGTGATTTGGCACCCTAAGTGGATTTTAAGATTTTGTTGCCACAATTGTTGATTGTGTGCATAAATGATGTACATGTTTCATATAACCACATACAGCACATTACGCATTGGATCTAATCGTCCTATTTAGTGGATTGTCCATATTCTTCACCGCATCCAACGCATTCGTTTTCGCCTAAATCTTCAGGTCCATCAGATTCATCTTGAAATACAAGATTTTCATCAGCTTCATCGGAAGAAGCACAGTTAGTTACCAACTTGCGTTTATAAGTTTTCTTCTTTGGTTCTGTTTTTCTTTTCAAATTTTTTTGTTTTCTGCTGGACCACATTTTCGGGAGACGTTAGAACCCTTGCCGTTTGTTTTTTTATACTCATCTTATAACTTTTCGATGTCGTTGGTATAGGCGCTATTTCATTTAAGACATGTTCAGGCATTTCTAGCACATCCTAGTGAAAACCTCAAATTAATCAAATTAAAATGAAAACACAATCGTTGAATGTCCTACCTGACTAAAATTCTACGGCTCAGTAGTACATTGAAGCACTTCAGCCATATTTTGTTCTTGATTTTTCTCAATGCAATTCTGTAAAAAGGCGTTTTTTGGACTTTCCTTAATGATGAGCCCGTGTTATTATAGATGCTCTTTGTTGGCCCTCCAGAGTTCAGTCAAGTTAATGTTCAACAAATTATTGAAAACCGAAACACAAAGGTTTAGCACTAAGAATATTTCTACTCCCAAATATCTTATAACATGCAAAGGGAGAACCATATCACCCGCAGTAGTGGGGTGCCATATCTCCCTTTTGGTATATAGCGAGTTAAAATGTTACGACTCGAACACACATGTTTACTCGCGCTCGTATTCATCCGAAAACGAAATCATATTCAATTCTGTTTGTTTTGATATATGAACCATTAAGCTGTATCAAATATTCACCGCTCTGCTGCCTCTCAAAGTATATGCAAAACAAAAGTTAGTCGTTTACATTTCCAAATTTTTTTTTAAAATCCCACACAGAAGCTATTATTGCAAATACAGCGAAACGAACAACATACCAAGAAGTCTCTCGCGCAGTTGAATTGAAGTGTGTCCATATTTAAATGCTATGAAAGCTACAAGTATTGAAATTGATAGGGGTGCCATATCACCCAGTGGTGCCACATCTCCCGCCTTTACCCTAAGTGTAAAACGACCTTTCGGCAGTCCCAAAAAGAATTCTTGGGTGATGAAGAAAAATCGAGTGCGCCGAAAACAATTTTTTCGCGTGGCAAATACGATGTGCTATGCGAGAGCCCAGAACTTAAAAATTTATTCGAATTTGTTGCACAGAATTACAGAATAAAAGGTAAAACAACTTTTATTTTCCCGCTTCTAACATTTACTGTCAAAAACAAATCTTTCGTAGTTTTTTTGGAAAGATAATGGCTTACATTATAAGCTACCAAACAATCGCGTGTCAAATGTCATTGTTGGTTTGAGCTTCTTGTTCCATGTTTTTATTAAAAAATACCAAAATTACAAAAACAAAGCAAAATGCATAAAAGAAAAAACAAAAATAAAAAAATAAAAGCGCTGGTTTTCATTACTAGTTTCAATGATCATCACAATATATCATCAGACGAATTTGCCGACATCCAAAAGAACTCGACGAACATACTTCATTTGTATAGATTTGTAGAGAATCAAAGCAAAAAATGAAATTAAAGAAAATTATAATATCGATGATTTAGAAACAGCAGGGCGATCCATACATAACAAGGAAAAAACAATAAAATTAGAACTTTAGCATGTACTGCATCTAATTTTTTTGCTCTGATTCTCGACAAATCTATACAATGGACTAAATAAAGTATGTTTGTCGAGTTCTTTGGATGTCGGCAAATTCGTCTGATGATATGATTCTGACGATCATTGAAACTACCCAGTGTGCCAAACGGTTCATAACTCCGCTTTTTTATCCGTTACGGATCCGTTTGGCTCACTGGGTAGTGACGGCCTTCCAATAAATATTTTTTTGTTTTTTCTTTTATGCATTTTGTTTTGTTTTTGTAATTTGTTGTTTTTTACTCAAAAACATGGAGCTCAAACCAACAATTACATTTGATACATGCTTGTTTGGTAGCTGATAATGTAAATCGCTTTCGGCCGGTGAAAACGGGTTGAACTTAACATCAAGATTTATAGATCTCACCACAGCTAAATCTCCAGTGGAAACGAAGTATTAGGCTCAGATTAATATTTGGGACGTTTCAACTCGTCTGATTACAAAATCGAATTTTTGTTTTTTAATTTTTCAATTTGTTGACAAAAAGTAAATCGTAAAAATTGATCCACTCTTTCTCACTGGGTTTGCGTGTGAACTGCCGCAAAACATCCAATACGGAACAACAACAAAAAAAAACGGTAACATTAATATGCGCGTTTCTAGGAGCGAAGAAGATCATCCATGCGTACCAACATATGAACGCTCGTACGATTGCTGCAAATTCTACCAAGCGTACGAATGAATAAAAACTTTTAAATTCTGTTACAAAAAAAAAAAAATTAAATAAAAGTAAAAACTGGAAAAAATTAAAAGCAACTCTGAGGACCCGCTCACTCCTACAATAAAATGGAATTTTTAAAACGCAGCCACCTGAAAAAACGTTTTTTCCTCTTGAATATCATTCATTCGCCTGCACGAATTTGAATTGCTGAATTGAAAAAAATTTATTATTTTGTGCGTTGTTATTTTTTTTAAATACAATTTTGTTGTATTGAACCGGCTGGAGAAGCGTGTCGCCCATATAAAGGAAGGTCAAAATATCAGACACTGCTGTTGTTGCCATTTTAATTTTCGATAACGAACAACTTTTGAAATAAAACGAATTTATAAATACAAAATATGCATAATTGCAAATAAATAAAGAAAACTTTTAAAATCATGTCAAATTGCTGAAAATCGAACTTCAAACTAAATATTGACCTATTAAATGTTTTGCCAGATTACGCGCGTTACACATAGTTTCGTGAACGCAATATAACCATAGCCTAAAGGCATTTATTGCATTTTGAAGTAAAAGTTGTTGCAAAAGAATATCCCAAATAGAAACTAAGTTTATGACAAAAAACTACTTGAATCCTGAAGAAAATTTTTCAATTATGCTTTTGGGTGGTGTATGGCATAAAATTGAGATGTAACTGATTTCGATATAGGCAGTTTAATAATTTGAAAACTAATTTTTTCGAGTAAAATAAGGCCCTCCAAAAAAACTCTCGGCCTGGGGGCTTCCCTTTTTCATCCCCTCCCCCATTTCGTCAAGCGTGACTTTAAGGATAGAGGAATTTACTTTTTCACAGACTTCATTGGAATTTTCGAGAAAAAACGATTTTGTCTTCTATTACTTACGTGCATGAATCTTCTCAAAGGTTCTTGCAAAAACTACGTAGAATGTACTCTCTACTATATAGAGCTCAGTGCAACTTTTTGGTGTTTCCTGTTGCTTCTTTTCACCACATGCCAAGTTCACGTGCATTTGCTTTTTATTGTTTTAAATTCATTTTATGCCTAAACCAACGAAGATTGGGCTGAATGGAGACAATTTTATTTGTTATATTTAAGCTAGCGAACGTCATTATATTTTCTTTATTGGGAAAAAAGGGGGAATTTCTTTGCTTATTTGGAGAAAATGAAATATTCTGATCAATGTAAAAAATTACAATTTTCTTTGTGCAAAATCTGTTCGACAAAATTTAATTTTAAATTAATCATTGTTTATTGTTTCATCGATACTAAAATACATAATACCTTGATCTACGAAAAGCCAACCGGCACCTTTCTCGAGTTGATTTGACGCATTCGATGGAAAATATAATTAAAACTAAATTGTAGATTAAATTACATAAGTATATAATGGCTTTATAGTAACTTTCATTTTTATTCTTATTTACAGTTCTGGGAAATAATTTCCGATGAGCATGGCATCGATACGAATGGCATGTACCATGGTGAAAGTGATTTACAATTTGAGCGATTAGATGTTTACTATAATGAAGCCAGCAGTGGGAAATATGTACCACGTGCTGTGCTCATTGATCTGGAACCAGGCACCATGGATTCTGTGCGTCAATCGTTAATGGGAAACTTGTTTCGACCAGATAACTTTGTATTCGGACAATCCGGAGCTGGTAAGTGAGAATTTATATTAGAGTATGTATGTGAGCTTGTGTGTGTGTATGTTTGTGAGTACAACTTTTAATTAATCGAAACTGAATGCAACAGCAAAATCTAATTAACTTTGTGTTTTAGTACTTAATAATTTGTATGTAAATTTGTATTTTTTTGAAACAGTCCAGTGGTATTAGACTTTTTCATCTTACAAATTAGATACTTCTTTTATTAATTGGAAATATTTTTAGGACATGTTTTGAATCACCTGTTTTGGTGACTCCAAATAAAAAATTTAAGAATAAGATTTGTTTTTTTTTACCAGACTACTTATTGCATGAAAAAACGAATTTCAATTAATCAAATGAATCGGTATTTTTGAAAGTGGAATAAGTTCGAAGAGGGGCAAAAGCAATGTTATGCACATTGTATGACATAGTAATCGGTTATTTCACAAAAATAAAATATTCAACTCAATACCATCAATTCTACATTATCAAGTAATTTTTTTGTGAAAATATAGCCGAATTTTATTCATTCTTAACAAAATGTCAGCCAACACATATTACTTTTGCCCCTTATGAACTTATTCCACTTTCAAAAATAAAGATTCAAACAATAATATTCTCTCTTCGCACAAATTTTTCTTCACAGGCAACAATTGGGCAAAAGGCCATTACACAGAGGGCGCTGAACTAATTGATTCGGTGCTCGATGTCTTGCGTCGCGAGTCTGAACATTGCGATTGCCTGCAAGGATTTCAATTGGCACATTCATTGGGTGGAGGCACCGGTTCCGGTCTAGGTACGCTTTTAATATCAAAAATACGCGAGGAATATCCTGATAGGATAATGAATACATTCTCTGTTGTACCATCACCCAAGGTAAGTCAATTATTTAATGCTTTTTTCTTCATTTTATTATGTTGCTACTGTTTGGATATTTTGATAT
This sequence comes from Calliopum simillimum, assembly GCA_951812925.1. NCBI lineage: Eukaryota > Metazoa > Arthropoda > Insecta > Diptera > Lauxaniidae > Calliopum > Calliopum simillimum. The sequence continues at coordinate 148,030,508 of OX638368.1, forward strand.
ACCACATTAAATAATTAAAAAAATGTGAATAAGTACAGTTCACTTAAGTTGTAAGAGTTTTAGGAACTATATATGTATACAAAACTGATGAAAGAGTAAATTTACTTTAGCTATAAATAATATACGTATATAAGTAGTTTAATTTTACACACAACAGTATAAAAATGTAGGGGAGAATGGGGAGTTGTGCGACAGGTTTGGTTTCAGGAAAAAAAAACTATGAAATTAATATTTTTTAACATCTCAGTATATAGAATCCCTAGCATGCTTCAAAACATGCTAAAAGTTATGCTTGTTAGCGCAAAAGATGCGTTTTTGGGGAGTTGTGCAACACAGCTTTAAATTAAAGAAAATTACATATTTTGATGAATATTCTTTATTTAATTAACTCTTTGATTGCAGCCACTAAGGCATTGATATCACTCGCTGGTTTGCTAGTCGCACGATAGTTATGACGTGGCATGATGACTACCTACAGAAATCACGAAAAACCACGAATAAAATCAAGAAAAATACTAAATTGCATGAAACTTACGAATTATTGACAAATTATGCGAAATACGCATGAAAAATGCAAACTCGGGTTGAAAACTGTCAAATATGGCGTTTTGTTGCGCAACTCCCCACTTTCTACATAATCAAAATGGCCACCGCGTCATCGATACATCGAATGTTTATGTGTCATTACTTTCATGCGTTAAAAGGGTATTCACAAAGAAATGTTTTGTATATATTGACAATTATGATCAGTTTCAATAAGTGACTGAAAATGCCGCAAAGACAAGAGGCCAATGAAACTTTCCGACAAATTTTTCAACGCACAATGAAGAGCGATGCGATGAATATGTGTTGACGCGGCGAGTGCTTGTAAAAAAGTTAGATCGTAGCGAGACAAACAACTGACGGTAGTTGGTCACATGACAACTACTGTCATTTGACATTCATCGACGTGTTGCACAACTCCCTCTGTTGCAAATCTCCCCATTCTTCCCTACAGTTTTTAAACTATCTTTACTAATTTTTAAAAGATTCTAAATTGTAATTCAATCAAAATCGAAATAATTTCATTGGGATGTATTCCTTAAACTAACTATTATTAAAATGTAGCTACACTTAAGTGAAGTAAATTTAGTACACAAAGTTAATAACTGTAGTCAAATAAAAATTAACTCCTATTCGAACGAATAGTGCATTATATAGTATACCTATCTGGAGGGTATAATTGGATCTCAATGGTTCTCAGAATAGCTACACAAACCTTGTCGTAAGAAGAAATCTCCTCGATTTGTATTGCAAAGCAAGGGGTCGCGCATTAACATTTTTTGTCAAATCTTCGGCATTTACAGTCCATCAGATCGCAGTTCCTCCCATCCTAATGTACCACCCTAATGTAAAAAAATTAAAGCTCGCACAAAATCATTAAACCTTTTCTAAAGAAGTGTTTCGATGAATCCATTAGAACTTCGTAAATTGCCTTGAAAAATACTTCGGAGTCGATGGTATACGGTGAACTCTTTTTTTTTTTCCTGTAAGTTGATACGGTCCTATGTGTCTACCTATCTGGAGGTTGATAGTGTATATTTTTGTACTCGTTTTACATTATTCGTAATGAATATTTTGCACTTTAAACTTTACGTCAACTTTTTCTGTTTTAGAGAACATTTTCAAGCAAGAAATTTTGCAAATTTCTGGTGGATCTCAAAAACATATCGTGACAAAAATAATTCAGTGGACCCGCTGTTTACATCTCATGAAGCAACACATTTTGAGAGAAACTGCTGCAGATATCTTTCGTTTGCGTTGTGTCAAAAGTGATTTGTCGCAACGTTTAGGGACATTTGCATAATTTTGCCTTAACTGACCAGCGTCAATGTTACTGTTTTTGAAATTTGCATAAAATTTGCTTTAAAACAATAAATAATTCATTAATAACAAATTCAATTGCAACGTCATATACAGACCAACAATGTGGTGCAATTGTCACTCAATAATTTTAATTTTTGCGCCAATTATTTTTGTTCTGCAGTCACATTATTTCAACAATTGATTGTGCTGTTATTGGAATTGTTGTTGTTGTTATTGTTGTTATGACAGACAGCGTTTATTGTTAAAATCCGATTAATTTTGCGAAATTTAGCAAAATTTGCCTAAAATATCAAATCACATGAAAACAGCTTATCACACACGCAACCAAATGACAAACAAACAAGCAAACATACATATAAATTTTACATCCCAGGGAACATATTTTTTTTACCGTGAAAGACTAGCATTTTTATTGCAGCGATTACATGTGATAGATTCTACGGATGCATGAGATCGAACCAACTTTCAGGTCGATCATCACCAATAAAAAATTACGTTCTATGCGATTATCGCTAAGTTTCCTGTAAAACATATTGGAATTTTAAAAAAAAATTTAAATCTTAAATCTAAATAAATTCTTCATACTCTAAAAAAACGAAACCAAAGTGAGAGCATTTTGCTGAATCCGGCTTTTATAAGCTCGAAAATTGCAAAATTTTTATAGTATGGCCCCAAAAAAAGCAGTTTTGGATCCTAAAATTATGCCATTTTTCATAAAAATGGACTGCAACTGGCGTTTAGTAAGTCGACCTTTTTCTTCAATATATCATTTATAAAATTTGATATCGTACGCGATCAAAATAATTGCCTCAACAATTAAAACTTGTTCCTTTATGCTCAAATATGTTTACTGGGGACACATTAGTAGACACAAACCTAACTGCACATCAAACCCACCCATACCCGTGCGCTTAAAAATGCATTCATACGACAGGGAGAAAAAATCAAAGCATGAGTTTAGGCGCAACACATTAAAAATTGCAAAATTTGCATTTAACAGACAGAAATTTATGCAAAATGCGGATAAGCCAACATAATTGAAATTAATTATCATCATTTTGTTGTATTGCAGATTAAAATGAAACGTGCGTGAGACAAAACGCATACGTATGCGTTATGCTACGTGAATTTGTATATATGTTTATTTATCTATATATTTGTGAGCATTTATGTAATTTAATTAAAGCACCTAAATTAGCTGCCTTATTATTCACAACTTTCTCGCAGTTGATTGATTGATTGTATGCGGCATTATACATATGTATGGATGTGTATATGAATATTAAAACTATGCGAATACATATAAATAATGTGCATACATACAATTACGTACGAGTTGTATGTGTGTGTGTGTGTGTGTTTTAAGATTAATTCAATCGTATTTACACAACATGCATATTTAACTAATTCCAGCCCCTTACCTTTTTCTTACAGTAAAAGTACAATCATTTAATTATACTGCATTTTAAAATGGATTGGATTCTTTTTTTTTTTTTGTATCCTCTTTCTTGTCATGGTCGGTCACTGAATTTATTTGCTGCGCAACAAATAATAGAATTTAATTACCTTCTGCCTATAATTAAAAGCTCACATTGTAAAGGAAAATTATATTAATTAATGTGAATTCAGATCATGAATGCAGCTATAAAACTAAAGCTATATAAATACATATATATCTTAGTATGAACGATAAGGTGGGTCAAATTGTTCGGGTGAGAAAAAATGCGAAAGGCTTATAGCTAAAACAAAATCTACGGAAACTAAAAAGTGATTACCTTAAAAAACTAGGCGTCTAAAATTAAAACCTAACTCCCGCCGAGAAACATACAAATTTGAGTTTGAGGAATAAAAAATTTTCAAACGTAAATTTTTATGTATCGGAAAAAATTATGCACGGAAGAACTGCAACATTTTCACGCATTATATCCTGTTTTTATTGGTCTTTCGGAGCTCATTTTCCAAAATCAAGGTTTAAAAGAAATAAAGGAAAATTTCTTTACGGGTCTCCAAAAGAGAATTCTTCAAATTTAAGAATAATGCGTAAAAATGTAAGAAAAATACATTAAATAATTATGAAAAAACATTGTTCTTCACTTCAAGTACTTCTTTATTTATTAAATATTATTACATTCTTTACGCATTATCCTTAAGCTTTAAACATTTCTTGTCTTTTGTGATCCCCACTGAAATATTTTTGTAGAATACTATATCCCAGTTTTTAGAGAAAGAAAAAAAAGAGGCAAAAACCCTTAAAAGCAGGATTTTATGGGCTAAAAAGTTCTAGAAAATTGCTTCATGCGTTATTTTATGATGAACTTTCGCCGAAAAGTTTTATCCAAAACATAATTTTAGAATTCCACAGTAGGGTGTAATTTCGAAAATACGTTTTTTGTAAGCTTACTCGCACTACTCTTTCCAAGCATTTTTGGGATCGTTATAAAATGAAAGCCATATCAAGTCGGCGATGAACGACACCCTCTTCCAAATTTTTGGTGGGTAATCGTGGAATTTCCACAAATAGTTTTTTTTTTTAATTAGTTTATGTAGATACTAACAATAAATTTAAATTTTTTCCTTGTTACTGAAAATTGTTTTTATTTTCCGTTAAAATATTGATACATTAAATTATTATATATTTAAATAATTTCATACTCAAATTAATGCGTGTGCGTAATTTTTTATTGAATTCTTTTATGAAATTGATGTGTGATGCTTTTCAGCGTCACACTAATTAATAACTACATGTATAATTAAATTTTAACATTTCATTTAATTAAAATTTTAATTGATTGTCAGTCTTTTACATTTTACGTATAAATGTACAGATTTTTATATGTTAATGTTTGTGCTTGTGTTAGTGTTAGTGTTATCATCCCGTTTTATCGCCTTATATGTTGTCTTGAAAATCCCGCGGTATTCGGGACTTAATTAAAACATAATTAACAATTCAATAATTTTAAACATTAAAAACTCGAAGCTTTTTAGCTTTTGAAGATATTTAAGTACAATATTTTTTGGTCAAACAATTTTTACGCTGGAAAAAATAAGCAAGATTAAATCTGCTAAGCTATTGGCTATTTGCAGACTTGAAAAAAAAATACTCCATGGAAAGAAATATTGTTAAATACTAAAGCGCTAGAATGATTGTATTGCTCTTGAAGGAGACTATGTTGATGAATAAAATTGCATTTGACCAAAAAAGTTGTGTTGATTTTACCAGCCCATATGTTATGACTAGAATGGCTTCCTCATACTTTCTTATAATTTTTTTATATGCTTTCCTATAGAAATTATATAATATATTATATACAATTTTTTATATAATTTCCTTTAGTACGTAGGGTAATATTTATGTTTCGGGAACTGGCAACACTAATGTCAATAGCTAAAATCTAGCAACATCATAATAAAGTATAACATTTTTTAGCATAAACGTACTCACAACATTTTGATGTACAAGTGCCATTTGTTTTGTTTACAGTGAGTTTAGAAAATCAATTTGGCGAGCTTTTTTTGAGCGATTGATAAATTATGGGGTATCCAATGAGAACAAATTTTTTTACAATAAAGTGTTCATGCAAATCGAATGTACCCAGTGTGCCAGACGGTTCATATCTTCGCTTTTTTACCCGTTACGGATCCGTTACTGATCCGTTTGCGGGAGAAATTCCAAAAAAAAAAACGATTCGAATTTTTTTTGGGAATCTCTCCCGCCAACGGATTAGTAACGGATCCGTAAAGGGTAAAAAAGCGAAGATATGAACCGTCTGGCACACTGGGTATTGAAATGGAGCTAATGTGCAAGGCATATTGTGATCTTGCATTATCAGTTCATGCACTGCGTCGATGGTTTGTGGCACAACAACCAATTTTGGACGACCTTCACGGAATTCGTCGGCGACCGAACTACGACCACGATTGAATTCACTATACCAGCGATATACTATGGTTTTTGATAGTGCTTTATCGCCACACAAAGAACTGAGCTCATCGCTACATTCTTGTTGAGATAATCCACGTCGAAAGTTGTGCAAAATATTCCATTGAAAACCTTCTCTTGAAGTTTCTATTTTTTGGCCAAATTGATTTTCTTAACTCACTGTTAGCAAAACAAATAGCACTTATACATCAAAACGTTGTGAGTACGCTTATGCTAAAACATGTCAAACTTTATTATGGTGTTGGCAGATTTTTAGCTATTGAAGTTAGTTTTGCCAGTTCACTAAATATAAATAGTACTCCTCGTATTACCTACTTACTGTTTCCTAATCGTACTGAAAAGACCAGGTATTTCTCAAAAATTGCCTTAAGCTATGAAAAATTAAGTTAAAATAAAAATGGCTTAAAAGGCAATAAATGATTTAAAAATTTTTAGCTTTGAAATAAAAAACTAGTAAGGATGTTACCTTTGGCCTGGCCAAACATTAAATACCCTACACAGCAGTATTTTGAAAATTTTGCTAATCTGGGAGATGCCACGCCCTCCAAATTCACCCAGTTTTTTCTCAGAGTTTGCATTTATAGTTCTTAGTATTTAAGTGAAATTTGGTTGGATTATCTGAAAAAATATTTTCAGAATAGCGTTTTGAAGCTTTTGCTTATATGGGAGGAGCCACGCCCTCTTGTCCGATTTTATCCAGTTTTTGCTTAAAGCTTGCATTTATAGTTTTTAGTGTCCGAGTCAAATCTAGTTTGATTATCTCAAAAAACACTTTCAGTACAGCGTTTTGAAGCTTTTGCTTATATGAGAGGTGCCACGCCCTCTTGTCCGAATTCGACCAGCTTTTCCTCAGAGTTTGCGCTGACAATTCGTAGTATTTATGTGTATTTTGGTTGCATTGTTGTGAAATATACTCCAAAATTTGCATTTTGAAGATATTTTTTGTATGGGCGGTAGGCGTGTCCGTTGACCGATTTCGCTCATTTTCAATCCCCCGATCTAGCTTTGACGACGGAGGCTGTGTATCAAATTTGATTGAATTATCTTGCTTAGTTTTCCCAAAAAATGTATTTCCACACACAACCGTTAACCAGCCAGCCAGCCAGACAGACGGACATGGCTATATCGACTCAGGAGGTGACGCTGATCAAGAATATATATACTTTTCCATATCTGCCACGCCTCCTTCTCTGCGTTACAAACGGAAGGACAAAGTGAATATACCCTGGGTGTAGGGTATAATAAGGCATAAAACGACTTTTCGCCAGGCCCAAAATAATCCTTAGGTGAAGAAGGAAACCGAGTGCTAAGTGAACTCAGAACTTTTTTCGTGTAGCACAGTGTTATCAGAAAACGTATATGTTAGAGCAGAAAATATATGAAATTTCTTCAAAATCCAAGTCATGATAATAACAAGCTCTTGGTTGGAAGGTTATTTATTGTTTATTTAAGCAAACATTACATGGGTGTACGCAAGGGGGGCAGGGGGGGCAGCTGCCCCCCCTAGCTCTAGCTTTAGAGTTACAAATATATCATATTCATTCATTTTTACAGTAGTTTTTACAACTTTTATATTAAAGCCAAATAAAACACGATTTTTTGGACAATAGTTTATACAAATACACTTTTTTTATCTTCACTACACTATTTATTTATTTAATTGCAAACAATTTGAAAGTAAAATCGGATAATATTTTAAAAAGTTATTGAGGTTCCACTGAAGTAGGACTATTCGTTTTTTTTTTTGGAAAAAATAAACAGGTACAATAAAATGTTTTTTGCTCATAACTTTTTTTTTTTTTTCTCAGAAGGGATACCCAAAGCTGCTTAAAACTAAAGACTATGTTTTTGCAAAAATTGCTGCGTTAAAAAAATCAAAATTTTTTGTGCAGGTAGTATGGATAATATCCGGTTCCAAAAGTCGATTTTTTTATGTTTTTCAATTACGTGGTCGGAAAAGCATTCGTTTACTCAAAAGGAAGGCTCTTACGAATAAAATGTATAAGGCTTAAAATCGTTCAAAATATCAAAGTATTTTATAAATTTTTTCAGGCCTTTTTTAACTTTTAAAAATTGGCCAAAGAAAAAGAAAAAAAAAATTCCAAAAACTCTAAAAAAATTCACACGTGTACTTTGTACGATTCTAAGCATTTTAAACATTATACAATTCTTTTGCTTCATAAAAATCGACCCAGTTTATTGTACCTGTTAATTTTTCCGGCAAAAAATGCCTTATTCAAAAAAAGAAGTTAAAAAAAAATTCCAAAAAAATCACACGTATTGCTTGAACTATTCTAAGCATTTTGTGCCTTGTACACTTTTTTCGTAAGATGCTTTCCTCTTGAGTAAAAATAGATTTTTGCCTTCCGCGCGCGTTCAAAAGCCATTTAGCGTCCGAATCCCGTATTGAGTCATATTTAGGAAATTAAGCTTCGTACCATTCTTCAGTATGACAAAACAAATATCCCACTTTAAGAATTTTTATATTTCGATTAAAATTGCGATTTGTGGGTGGTTTTGAACATGGAGTCCCCAGTGTGCGGCTCCTCCTTGGAGTCAGCGACCTCAAATTAGTTTAGAAATGTGATATATATTTAAAAGATAACATACCTATGCAAATTTTAGAAAGTTATCTAAGTACCTTCATAAGTTATTATGAACTTTTATTTAATATTTCAGTGCAGAAAAATATACACTCTTACATTGAAATTTCTCAAAAAAAAAAAAAAAAAAGGTTAGCAAAATTTGAGTTTGGCCCCCCCTAGATGAAATCCTGCGTACGCCCTTGAAACATTATATTTGTTTGAGTAGATTAGGAAATATTGGTGGGGTCAAGTAAAATTTAGTAAGCAAATTTTTATTCAATTTTACTTAAGATATTATTCTCAATAGATTTTTGTATTTCATACTTGGCATACAATTTATGTCGGTATTCAATACTTTGCTATCGGTATTTACAAATGTCTATTTTTCAACAAATAATATTTCCTTAGGCAAATATGTATTTGATTTGGTAATTATTGGGTGGATACCGAATCCTGCCTTAAGGAAAATATTATTTGTTGAAAAGAAAATTATATTGGGTGTACAACTTAAAAACCGGAATTTGACGGTGGATGTCCGTACTAACAAATATCGTGAAAGCTCGAACTTTATATATATGTCATTTTGAAGGTACATTTGACAGCTGTCAAAATCAGTCAACAAAACAATTTTATCTTGTGTGCATCATTATTATTTTTCACTATGAATAACTTCGAAAATTCGAGAAAAAGACAGCATTTGCGGGAGGTTCTGTTGGGTCATTTTTTTGCAAAGAAAACTGCTGCGGAAAGTCATAGTTTGCTTGTAGAAGTTTACGGGGACTATGCTCCAGCTGAATCAAGCTGTCGTGAGTGGTTTCGACTGTTTAAAAGTGGTGATTTTGATGTCGAAGACAAAGAACGTCCTGGTCAGGACCAGCTAGGTGTGATCCATTATGAGCTGTTGCCAGGTGGCCAAACCATTAATGCTCAACTCTATCGTCAACAATTGATCCGATTGAAGCAGAAAATCCAGGCAGAGCGGCCAACGTATGCGACCAGACACGAGTCAATCTTTTTCCACCACGATAACGCTCGGCCACGTATTGCTGCCCCAGTCAAAAATTACCTGGAAAACAACGGATGGGAAATCTATACAAATTTTGCCTCACCCGCCTTATAGCCCAGACCTTGCACCATCAGACTACCATTCGTTCCGATCAATGCAGGAATACGGTTCACTTAAGTTCAAGATATCAAAAATTGGCTCGATTCATTTTTGGCCGCCAAGCCGGCGCAATTTTTTTGGGATGGAATTCATAAATTACCTGAAAGATGGGGAAATGTTGTAGCTTCCAATGGACAATACTTTGAATAAAATATATTGTAACATTTTTCCACAATAAAGCATCAAATTTCGCTAAAAAATTCCGGTTTTTAAGTTGTACACCCAATATAACCAAGTAAATGTTGGCTAAAAAATATATATATTTTTTTTTTTAGACGAAATAACTGATGACAAATATATTTTTGATGTTATTAACATTCTAAAATATACCCCATATTAAATAATAACAAATATGCAATTTTTTATTACCATATTTTGATATATAAAAGCAAACTTATTATTTCTCTATGCATCCAAATGGATTTCTTGAAAAAGTTTAAACAATTCTCTACTTTTCTTCGTTGTTGTTGGTTTTTTTGTGTTGTTTTTTATTTTATATTTAAATAAATGATGCTTGCAGCAGCTGTTTTAATGCAGCTTCATAATAAATTTTTAATGTTAATTGCAACAAATTGCACAAACGAAGAAATACATACATATAAACAAAAACTCACACACACTGTACATTTGCATTTTATTTAAGGTTTTTTTTTTCTATATGTATGTGTATATGCAAGTTTATTTGTATGATTAAATACAAAATCCTTCACGTGATATTTGTTAAGCTGCTTTGCATGACGTGAATCCCCATGAATATGTTAGTTGTTGTTGTAAGTGGAATTGTAGCATTAAGTGCGTGTATTTGTAAGTGTATATAAATCAGTGTAGTATATATGTATGTTTTTATATTTAAAATATGCCACTTAAATCCATGTAAGTATAATTAATGCTAATTGCAGGAATTAACAGGGGATTTAATTGCACGAAATTCGTAACTGATAAAAATGCCTTACTTTGTTATTGTTTTCTGGTATTAAATATTGAAAAGTGCTCAAATAAATAAAAATTGAAAAATTTTTATTTTTTCCAATATTTAACACCTCATATGAATTACAACATATACGCATAGCGAATCACTTACACACACATAAATAGATTAAAGAATGTGAGCAGCCACTATCAGCGTTGAGCAGCGTCGCCGAATGGCTTTCAAAGCTGTTTACTCAGTTGAAGTGCGTATGCATGCTTGGACTTTATGATAGCATAGTTGCCTGGGCAAGCAGGGATGGTTGCTTTTGCCCGTTGCTTATACATAAGTATATTTTTAATGTTTTTAGAAAATAAATGAAACATTCCATACTCTCTTATTCACAAAATTGTTAATATTAAGTATTTACATTTCCAATTCAATTCAAAAACCTATATCTATCTAACGACTTCCAATGTCAGCAAATATCATTCTAAACCTTCAATTCTCATTCTGCTCAAAATCTCCCTTAAAACCAAACCAGTCAAAATCGCAATAATAAGCAACTGCGCCAATTTAAATCGTAAATAAAATGCGTAATAAGCCATAAGTTGTAACAGCATGTCGTTGTGAACCGCAACATGAATACTCCAACTTCTTCCTTAACCAATCAAGCGACAAAGCAATAAATTTTAAATAGTCACAAAGAAAAAAATTACTGCATACTTTGAGGCGGACAAACGCATGCATATGACACAAGCATACATACATATTCACATTGGTGTGATTTCAACTGAATTGGCGCATATCTAATTTCATGCCTCAATGCATGCATATGGAGCAAAATATGAGACCACATTTTAAACCAAAACAAAAAAAAATTAATACTAAAACCACATGAAAAGACAAGCGAAATGGTTAACACAAAATTCGCGCACACGTTTGCCCACAATACATGAATATTTGCACCGTTTCAAAATACACATGTATCTTTAAAATATATCGTCTTGTTAAAACTACAACTAGACATTTACATTTTTGATGTTTTGAGGAAATAGCTTTTTAGATTTTTTGAAATTAACTTTTTGCATACGATTGTTTTTTTTTGCATAAAATCGAATGGGGACAACATTTCAAAAAACAGATAGAAACGTAGAGCTGCTTCTTAGTCATATTTCTGTATTCTTTACTCAAAACATCAAAAAGTGTAGATGTTTAGTAATTTCTAGAACAGTCACTCACATATAATTTCGTAATAAATATTGTCAACATTGAATTTAGTACACTTAAAACTCTTAATCTTCATAAATAAATGCAATTTTACGGTCCATGCCTTTATTTCGCCATCGAGTGGTGCTTAGTGGAATATTCTCGATGATTCTCGCACTCTCTCTACTCATTTCTACTTAAATCCATGTGGTATTCGACCTTGAATCTCATCAAAACGTTTTGCCTTCGCTGGCTTTTATACTGCTCTTATTTTATACAAAAAGGTCAAATTTACAATTTCCTTTAAGGCCTAAGTTGTGTCTGACCAACAAAGTAAGATGTATTCACAAAAAGAAAAAACAAATTTTCAAGGCAATATCTCATAAAAATAATGTATTCCCTGCCTCTTTAATTGCTCGCGTTGTCATTTTGAATGCACACATGAGTTTGCCCAAAAGTTCATAAAATATCAAAATAACACCAACATTAATACCACAACCACCACCAACACTAAAACGCCGAATACAACATCATGCATAACACAGTACCGTAATTTGCAAATCTTCATCAAAATCCGCAACGCGGTTTAACGCGGTTTATCGCACATGTCAGAATCAATCGCCGGGTTAGTTGGTCAATTGCTTAAGCTGCCTTTAATTTGTTTGTATACTCATTGCCTGAATATGTATTTGCATTTGTATTCAGCTACATGTATTGGTATGTGTAATATGTGAGCGTGTATGTAAATATGTGTCCGTGTGTGCGTATGTATTTCTATTTGCATTAGCATATTTGCTTGTTTGCATAGCTTTTGTCAAAGTGTAAATATATCAAAATTTGTTTTGGTAAGATTTCGCATAAATGATAGATATGTAGATTGACAAATAATATTTATGATTAAAATTGCTGAATAAATAAATGAAAACATTCAGATAAAGATGTAAATAAACATCAAGCAGCAATTGCATTAGTTTTCAAATAAACAAATTGAACTCCTATTCTGAATGGATCTTATTCGCATTGATTTGTTACGCAAAAGTTGTTTTAAAACAATGGTCGCGAATACAATAAAGTTTTCTTAAAAACTACAAGAAAGTAGACTATATCGATCTTACTGAAACCAAGGGACACATAGTCCTAGTGGTTTTGATAATTTAGCACTTTAAACTATGCGCTTTATGTAGATATCACCAAGTGCATATTACCTACTTTAGCGCGAAGTACTTAGTTGTTTTTCATTACATAATGACATGCTACATTAAATAAATAATTAATTTCCTCTTTTGACCAAAACTGAAACAAAATGTGAGATGAAAAAAACAAAAAGAAAATTTGCGAAATGAATGAAGAAAATGGAGATTCTTTGACTATTTTTACATATTTTTCACATTATATTCAATTATGAGTCATTTTTACAAGCGAGTGCTTTCATCTTCATTTTCCTTAGCATCTACAGCCGCTGAGGTGCTTCATAGCTCTTCTTTTTTCAATTACTTTTGATGGTAGTACCTATGTATACACAACCATGGAATCTTTTACTTCTTTGGTGATGCTCTTTATGTTATCTTGTACAGACAGGCAAAACAACCGGACAGACGGTTATACTTATACGCAATTTTGATTACAAAAAATTTTAAAAAAGTCTTCCGATGCTGCAAATACAAAGAAAAAATTATGAATCACCTGGAAATTATAGTAAATTTCAAAATATTAAAAAATATCCGCCGGTAAAGGCATGACCGGTCAAAAGATTTTTGCACTTAAATGAGCGTAAAAGATTAAAAATAAAATTAGATCTTTTTCCGCTCAAGGTGTTATTGATATGTATGAATGCCACTTTTTTAAAATAAAATAAATTTGCTTAGCTCATAACAAAAAGAGTGATTTTATCACACGGTAAAGGCATATCTGTTTGTACAATAAAAAGTATCGAAATGTTTTGTGTTGAAGACTAACACTAAAACTTAATAACCAATTCTGCACAACCAAAACACAAATACACAGGAATACGAATCAGTTGTACATTTTAATGTTTTATTTTAAATAAACCGAGAAAACAATATGATTACATACACTAAAATTTGGTAATAATTAACAAATGATATATTTGATATAGGCGAATCGAATAGTTAATATTATTTAATGAACGGCATATTAGAGCAATACTATTGGCTCAACCGTATATTCGTTAATAATTACCAAATATATGTTTGAATCTAAATACCTTTATTATTAGAATCGCCCATATATAGAAATATATTTTTATGTTTTTCGTTTGTTGCATTTAATTTTCATAAATTTAACATTATTTTGCACTAATTACAAATACATTCAAATGTTGTTCACAAATACACCTGATGTTAATTTATACAAATGTTTCTTACCGCTTGTTCTTGTTGTTGTTTTTGTTGTTGCTGTTTTTATTATGTTTTTGCATTTTATGTGAAAGCATGAATTGTCCATTAGTGTAGAGCAAATAAATAAGAAATTCATTTACACCCCAAAATTGCTAACTGTTCTCTCTTACAGCCTACGGACAAGTTTTTCATTCAAGAATCCGTTTTCATTAAATTAACACATATTCATGCATTAATATGGAATGTTATGTTTGTACCAAATACAAAATTTTTATCCCCAAACTAAACAGCGTTTTTAATAGTTGAAAGATACTCAAGGACTCAAGTGCATAGTTCGCAACTATATAATTAGAACTAAGGACTAAGCACAAATTGATTCCTTTCTTACCCTAGATCCTGAGTATATGGGCATATCCGAAAATAATCTTCCCTTATTTGACCCAGGTTTTCGGACAATTTCTTTTTTTTCATATTACATAACCAAATATGAGGAATATATCCCTAGACGTGTAAAATGTATTTCCCAATAGGAGAATATAAAAATTTCGACATTAGTACTATCAACACGAGAGAGCATATGTCCTGTGTTTATGGCTCTTTTCAACCCCTTTTTTCCCAAAAACAAAAAAAAAAAACGGCTACAATGGGTTTAATTATTCTACAAAAATATTCTACGGAAAATTTCACTAGGAGTCATCTAAGACGAAAAATGCTTATAACTTAAGGAAAGCGCATCAGATGAAATTTCGACTTTTTAATGTTCAGCAACTAGTTTCGAAATTTTATAGCAAACATTTATGTGGTACCTATTGACTCAATATTCCCACATTTTAGGTGTCATTTTTGAACTTTTTTAGGAAAAAGGTATAAATGACCCATATGTGGGGGATGTAGAGGGTTATAGTTTTCTACAAAAATATTCCTCGTAATATCCTAAATAAGTTTGCTGAATATATGATGCACCACAGATGTAAAGATCATATAGTTAAATACATCGATTTAATACAAGAATGCGTTATTTTTGTTTTTTCATGTACAGTAGAGTTAAAATCTTCAAAAATCGATTGAAAAAAAATGTGAGGGCTGGAGAAAAACCACGATACACGGGGATTTTTTTTTAACGACTTTTTTTAGAATTTTTTGGATATTCTCATGTGTTTTTACCGGAGAGCACAAATTTTAGAAGTAGTAGATATGTAACGGGGCAGCTCCAAATACTGTCAAGTAAAATTCAGAAAAATCGTAAGTGATATCCTCACGAAAAAAATTATTACGAACTTTTTATATCAAAAATTGTCCAATGGTACTAGTCTCATTGGTTTAAGTTTTCTCTTATATGAGATATACACAAAAGTGTTTAGAAAACTACTCTACTATAAAAATCATTCTAAAATCAACGAAATAAAATGCGCCACCAGTAAATATTAATATTATGGGCTTTTCATTCACCAGAAATATTATTTTTATCCTTTCAACTACTAAACTGGTTTGAAAGCAAAAAGAATACAAACATTTGAAGCAGTCTAATGTACATACATATGTATGCATAGGTGTTTATCCTTTACTTTCACACTAATATTATGATTGATGAAAAGTAAAAGTGAATAATAAATTTGATGTTATTTAATTATTGAAATATACTCAGCTCAAAAGAGCTAAACATTTTTAAGTCATATTTTACCACAATTTCCGAAATACCTTAATTTATTTTTGTTTGAAGTAAATTTTACTTTTTAATTAAAATAATGTTTTTCACATTTCCTCTCAGTCCAATTAAAAGTACATACTTATAAAGTAAGTTTACTTTGAAAAGATTTAATCTGTTAAATGTATTTAAAGTTATTTGCTTCATATGCTCAAGCTCATAAATAATGAAATGGTATTTTGAATGCCAAGAGCTAAATTAATTTTAAATCAAGGAATTTTTGAATTGATGAATCACGGTACTTAAAAAAGCCATTACACAGTTTTAAAATAGTACCTTTATTGGCATTGAGCAGATCTACGAAACTATCAGACCTAAAGCCATAATTTATTCTTTTATTTAACTTCGATTATAGTCCTACCAAGAGTAAATCTTATGGCATAAGCACTATCTAAATTATGTTTTGCAAATATAAGAACTGAAATACAATTGAATCGGTCATTTTTAAAAGGGGATATGTGTCGCTCGGCACAGAATTATTCTTTTGCTTTTTTGCCGTTGTGGCGATAGCACTGGTTGGTTTATCTATTTTCCAAGAACGCAGATTGGTTGTCTTATGAAAATAATTTTATGTACAATAGTAAAACAAGTGCTCGATTTCAACAAGTTACCAAAAGTCATGTTACTGATTTTCCTTGATATGTGATCCAAAGAACGCAAGCTAAAAACATATCATGCTATATTGTTGAAGAGAACATTTAACTTTTGCATGCAGAAAATTGTTGAAATAACTTTTATTTGGAAAACACTCTCGAATTTTTTAGATGCTCTTTAATTCCATATGCCATTAAACTGCTCAACTTCTTATATATATACAAATATACCAGGGCAAATAACCATACGGGCAACTATAAAGTAGGTAAAGTTGTTCGGCACGAGACTAACTCTAAAATTTCTTAAGGTGATTTTTAAATACCATGTACTGAAAAAGGCAAATTTGACGTTAAGCTGATGAAACAAGCTGCATAATAAACAAACTCATCTGGTCTTAAAGGAGACAGCAAAAGCTCGATAGCCTTAGAGAATTTTACATTTTTAATAACTTTGTTAAATTCTTAAGATGCATAATTATAGTCCTTTAAAGTAATAGGATAAGCATCTTTATATATTGTATATGTATGTATATGATATATTTATATATGTTTGTATATTTATTGCAGTTATTAATTATGGAAGCAGTAAGCAACATTATAAAATATACAGTAATATTAGTACATATATATGTATGTACATATGTAGTACAAATGTATTGCTCAAAACTTTATTATTACAGTATTCGTAATGTAAAGTCTATTTATGTACGTAAGTTTAACTAACTGAAACTAACGCTCTAACAATGCCTATAACTTTTTTTTATGTATTTTATCCTAAAACATCACAAATGTGCAGGTGTCCGATACAGTTGTTGAACCATACAATGCAACATTGTCCATTCATCAACTTGTCGAGAATACCGACGAGACTTTCTGCATCGACAACGAGGCACTCTACGATATTTGCTTCCGCACATTGAAGTTATCGTCGCCCACCTATGGGGACCTCAATCATCTTGTATCCGTAAGTTGAACGCAAAATGCAAAACTAATAGAAAACTTTTCTCTCTCTTTCATTTTCCGCCCCCGCCCGCATGCATTCTGGGCGCTACACACTCATCATTATCATCATTATCGTCATGATGCCATGTTTTGTAACACTGCTAACTGCTGGCTACTGCTGGTTGCTCTGTACATTGAACGAATGAATCAATGTATGAATGAATGAATGATAACAAACCGAACGAACAACCAACCAAACTGGAAACCAGGTGTCCGAAGTCGTTGTTGAGCCCTACAATGCAACATTATCCGCCCATCAATTGTGCGAGTGTACCGATGAAACCTTTTGCATCGATAATGAGGCACTCTATGACATTTGCTATCAGAAATTGCGTCTGCCGTGTCCGACTTATGATGATTTGAATCATTTAGTGTCCGTAAGTATGTGCGGCACAGCCGGATACACAATGCCGGATGCTGTTGATGCCAAAATGATGCGCTCTCGCTAACATGATGATGTTGCTGCTGCTGCTCTGGTCGCTCACTGTTGTTGTTTTTGTTGTTGTCACCGCCGCTGCGGCAGTGTTGCAAAGCATCGCTCTCATTGCATTATGCTTTAGTTTTGATTTTTTTTTTTTTAATTTGATTTTTTATTTTAGTACTGCTTGTAATTAAAAAAAAATATATCCTTCCCCCTTTAATAATCACCATTTTGCAATTGGAATTTAATGGAAAATATCACATGATGCAAACCTTCAAGTGAAAATACTTTGAATTCTTTCTGCGACACAATTTATCGTCTAAAAGATGTTTCATTTTTGTGTCCGAATTTTTTAGCGAAGAAAAAAATCGTATCCTAGGCTGTGTCACAAATGTCTCTTTTAGACAGAATAGGTTAATTTGTATTTAAATTGAGAGGATGTCAATGTTTCATGGCATAAGATAGTACTAAAGCTAAGGAATCAAATAATAATATTTAAAATCTTTAATTACACAGGCACACAAAAAAAAAATGGAAAGAACTTTTTATTTCTTATATGCATTCTTATGTATTTTTGACGTTGAATCCGGCTGCATACTCAGAATTCTCAATAATTCCACAGGATATCAAGAGATCTTTAGCTAAAGTTAGAGAAAACTCTGTTTCCTGGCTTATAGCGTAGCTGCAGGAATAGGTGAAACTCTAGTTTTGAATGGCATCGAATAGCAACACTCTTTCTTGTCAATATATACCTTCAAACTTTTCCAATAGAACTCTTACTTTCCAAGTTATGATCCTTTGAAGAGAAGGTATTTCAGCGGCCATACAAGTTATGGCCAAAAAACACCCAAAATTAATATGGCCCTGAGATAAAAAAAAATTGGCGATGACACGCCCCCAAAATATTTCGTTCTTTTTATGGGGGTGAAGAAAGAGTCCTATTGGAAAAGTTCGAAAGTATATTGTATGAGGAAGAGTGTGGTTTTTCGGTCTCATTAAAAAATAGAATTTGACTTTTTCCGGTAGCTACGCCCTAAACCTGAAAACAACGTTTTATCCAACTTCAAGCAAGGATATCTCGAAATAGAGCAGGTATATTGACAATTCTGAAGATCATATAAGAAATAGCCAGTTGACTTTATTTGTTGTCTTTTTTCTCTATTAAAATCTGCAGAAGCTTATTGACCCTACCCAATAACCCGGGTACCTTAACTTAATATAAAATATACTAAAATTTTGGCAATGCAAAAAAAAAAGTTTCAAGTTAAGTTAACCGGATAAAACGTTTATGGATGACAACTTCAAATCCTTATTTTATATAGATAACTTGATCTATTTCAATTTTATCAATTTCCATAGAGTAGGAAAGCACTTCAGTTCAGAGGATCCAGAATATAAGAATGACATTTTAATAATCTAAGGAAACGATAGCAAAAATACGAGCAAAAGCTACACTGCATCTCAGACATTTGGCGTGCTTACAAACTTGAGAAGAGGACAAAAATCATCCATTTAGTTGCAGACTTTCCAAGTGCTATAAGATTTGTTGGCCTTTTGTGAACCAAATCAGTGCGAAATATATATATTTTGCTTAATAGGATAAATCACTTTTTAATTTGTGATTTCAACCCAAGCTGTAAACAGCGTAGATTTAATAAAAGTCACAATGCTGCAAAATTAGTGATATTAATATTTGATTTATTTAAAAAAAAAAACTTTAATACCTAATTTCAATATTGCAACTGCTAAATTTTCCTAGTCCAAAAATCATATACTCACAATTTAACATCATCCAAATTTTGAATCTGAACAATTTTCTATACACCACAAATTAACAAAAGCATAACTTTTTATCTGCAATACACTAAGGTCACCATGTCCGGCGTTACTACCTGTTTACGTTTCCCAGGTCAATTGAATGCCGATCTACGTAAATTAGCTGTAAATATGGTACCATTTCCACGTCTGCATTTCTTTATGCCCGGATTTGCACCATTAACCGCCAAAGGATGCCAACAATATCGTGCACTCACCGTTGCCGAGTTGACACAGCAGATGTTCGATGCACGCAACATGATGACGGCTTGTGATCCCAGACATGGACGCTACCTAACAGTAGCCTGCATATTCAGAGGTAAGTGGCAACGACGTCTGTTGTACGAAAATGCTCGTTAATTATTGTTGTTGTTGTTGTTGTTAAGACCGTTATTGTGGCAACATTAAAAATATACCACTAAAAACTTTAACTTAATTAAAAGTTGCGCATATGAATGACCTGCGGGCCAAACAAAAAACAAAACGTCCCGCACAACCAACCAACCACCCTAAAGAACAAACATTTGTGAGATAATTTTGGTAGCAATTTTACATGGAGGATTTTTTTCTTTTTTTTCACTCTAATTAATTTCAAATGATTAATTTGCGCAATTTTGCTGATTAAATCTTCATGTTTGTCGTATTTTCACTTGCTTCAGCGCTCCCTTTTTTTCGTTGTTTTTGTTGTATTTACATCCTTTGTCTTTTAGTCTGACAAATGCCTTTTTTGTTTCGAAAGCCTGTTGCTTATTGCTTTCATTTACTTCGATGTCACATATTTTTATGGTAAAAGTTAAGTGTCTGTCGACAAATAAAAGTGGGTAGTAAGTTAAAAAGGCCTAAAACGAAACTTTCGTGCTTTATATAGCTACTAAATTTAGTCCTTAAATTATTGTTATCATTATTTTAAGGTTCGACCTCTGGATTGTAAAACAATCAAAATGACATTAATTCCAATCGCTTGAAAATGTCTCTATCTATAACTTTATTTACATATAAATATCTTCACAAATGCTCTTTACTAGTGATGAGCAAAATTAGTCTTGGTCTTGCGTCTTGTTCTTGGTCTTGCTAATTTTGCGAGACCAAGACCAAGATGCTGATATTTTTGCAAGACCAAGACTGCTATGGTCTTGGTCTTGCTCACGATATTTGTCAAGCCCAAGACTGCTTTTCAGTCTTGCTAATTTATATTTAAAAGTTGTTTCACGCCCGTTTTGAAGATAAAATCATCTCTCGATTTGAATTTTGACATCTTAAAAACCCAACTGCTTTGGAAAAATATGGTTTTGAATACTCAATATCTCTTAAAATTTTTTCAATACCAAGACCAAGACCGAGTTCAAAACTTAATGAGCAAGATCCAGACCAAGACTCAATATCAAAACCAAGACCAAGACTCAATGTGCAAGAACAAGACCAAGACTGCTATGGTCTTGGTCTTGGTCTTGGTTTGCTCATCACTACTCTTTACAAGAATTACTTAAAAATTTTCTAACACTGTAATTAAGATTAACTTTGCTCGGCTTTGACATTTTTTATTCGATAGTCAACAATTTAACGGCACTACAATCAAACCAATACCGAGCGGTGC
Organism: Calliopum simillimum; assembly: GCA_951812925.1. Classification (NCBI taxonomy): domain Eukaryota; kingdom Metazoa; phylum Arthropoda; class Insecta; order Diptera; family Lauxaniidae; genus Calliopum; species Calliopum simillimum. The sequence continues at coordinate 148,051,667 of OX638368.1, forward strand.
AACATCTGCTGCCGATAAGTTGCTTTTACTCGATGATTCTAGCATCAGCTAGTTAGCGAAACATCCTCATCTAGTGATGAGCAAAATCAGTCTTGGTCTTGGATATTTTTAGAGACCAATACTGCTATGGTCTCGTTTAAGATGATAACCCATACCAAGACTGCTATTCGGTCTTGGTTATTAATAGTTAATAAGTATTTAGGGTTGACGCTTCAACGAAATTTGGCACATTAAAAATCCATCTGCTTTCAAAAAATTAGACCCAGACGCCGCAATTAATTAATTTTTTCTGTAATTTTTTTATTTCTAAGGCCAACATCAAGACCAAGACAAAAATTATAACCAAATCCCGAGATCAGGAATCAATATCAAAACCAAGACCAAGACTAATTACCAAAGACCAATTGTTATCAAACTGAATAGGAATCTGATTAGAAAAGCTTGAAACACGCGCTTTTGGGTCTTTTTATATAAAATTTTCGAAACCAAAAATCTCTGAAAGGAGAGTTATACCGTAAAATGATTGATATCACTAAATTCAGCGTACACGGAGAAAAAAATAGTACTTGCTACTTTATTTCCAATAAATTTTACCAGAATTTCAAGTCAGAATAGTGCACTCAAAAAAATATGACAGTAAAAACAACAAATTTAACAGTAAAAACAATTGTAAAAACAGTCAAAAAGACTCCCATTACATTTACAGTCATTTTAACTGGAAATTGTAGGTCATTTTTTTTTTTAATGTCTTTTACAATTTATTGCAACCGACAGTCAAAAATTACAGTCAAATGACAAAAACTGTTTTTTATCAAATGACTGTAAATCGCAGTTATTTAAATGGTTTTACAGTCAAAAATTCAATTACTGTTTTTTCTAGATTAACTGTAATTTACAGTTATTTTAATTGTTTTAAAGTCAAAATTAAATAACGAATTTTTTTTTTTTTTTTTATTTATTGATTTATTCATCTAGTGCAGCTTACATTTTATAAAAATTTATTGAAAATACAGTAGTTTGTGTAGTTTATATTTAAAGGAAAAATTTTACTTTAGCGACTGTTGTTGTTTTTTTGTTTTGCCCAAATAGGGCTCTAGAAATTAATTACAAAAACAACAACAAAAAGTTCGGGTCGAACCTACTTTCGGAGATATTGCCATTGCAAGATCGGGATATATCTTTAATAAAAATCAGTATAAGTTGGGAACCCCTGGATGGATTTTGAAAATATTGATGTTATATGAAATGTATTTTACCGGACTTTATAATTGCTCTACAAAATTTTCCAATTTGAGTGACAGTTTTCGAGATATGAGAATTTTTCAAAAATTCACCCCATTTTTTTCCCAAAAAATCGTTATTTTTCCATCTTTAATAAATTTCTATAGAAAAAACAAAAATGACCCAAATCAATTTTCTTGAAATTAGGAACTTTTAACAACAACAATGCCAGAACAGACAACAAATACAACAACTTTACTACTACTTAAACAACAGTAATTTTAAATAAGAGTAGGGGTAAATGGAGGGCCTACGGCCGCAGCTCAGAGTTTAAAACTCCCAAAAATCCAACACTGGCTTTGCGGTGGCCTTCGGCCGAGGATCAGTCCATCATATATCCAATACATAGTTTGGTAGCCAAATTGAGTTGTTGTTGTAGTAGTTAAGTTGTTGTTGTTCTGGCATTCTTGTTAAAAGTTCCTAGTTTCAAGGAAATTATTTGGTCTATTTTTGCTTTTTTCTATAGAAATTTATTAATGATGCAATTTCAGATACATGTTGCATATCAAATGAAAGGAAATAAATTGGGCTTTCTAATTTAGTTATAAAAGTTATAGGTTAATAATACATTTTTTGGGAAAAATAAGGTTTTTTTGGGGAAAAAAAATGGGGTGAATTTTTGAAAAATTGTCCTATCTCGAAAACTATGACTCAAATTGAAAAATTTTTTAAAGCAATTACAAAGTCCGATAAAATACCTTTAATATGACATCAATATTTTTAAAATGCATTCAGGGGTTCCCAACTTATACCGTTTTTTATAAAAGATATATCCAGATCTTCCGATGGCTATATCTCCGAAAGTAGACCCGTTCAGACATTTTTGATTGCATAGTCTTTCTTAGAATTAAAAACTTAACAAACCAAACTAGGTTTAAAAAAAAAATATTAACAGTCGCTAATCTAACGTTAAGCAAAAACAAATTCTATCAAATTAAACATCGCCTATAATGAGTTGTGTTACGCACACAGCCAACATTTGAAAAACACACAGCAACCAACCTATATTTTGTGAAGAAATGTGTACCAGGATGTCCCTCCGTATTCGGTAGGCATTGTACTTTAAACTTAGCCAAGTCTTTGTGAGAATGTTCCTTATACCAGATGAATGCAGGTGTTGCAGGTTCTTGTGCGCTTTTCAGTAAAATATCTATTTTTGGAAAAAAAAGAAACCAAATTAGATTATTCCACATAAAAAATCACATATTTTATACTTACTCTTCACCCTCGCCCATTTTTGTTGTCGCTTCAATAGATATTCTGTATTTAGTATTTGGTTTTAAGCCGTCCATTTTCATTGCCGTTCTATTGGGATCGGTAATGTGTGGCTCGTATTCACGTCGCTCACCCACAAAGGTGCTTTTAACCTCTTCGAAATAAATTTTATTACCAGTGAGTTTGCCATTAGGACTTAATGGTTTCTTCCGTGTTAATCAAAAAGTCGGTGAACCTTACGTGTATCAAAATCAATTACGGCGCTGGGTGGGCCATTGAAACGTCCATTATAGACAAGCACACGCGCGAAATTCTTAGAATCGGGCTTAAATTGTGTTACTAATATTTGACTGCTTCTCTCTCCTGTTCAGTCCACTTTTGAATTTTATAACCCTTGAAATGACCACGCACAGATTCTACACTGACGGGATTTCAACCGAGTACGGCTGAAGTTGCGCTCGTATTTTGAATCATTGTAAAGTTGGTCGGAGTTTCTAGGGATCTTGCATGAAAAACAATAAAAACAATTTCAATATTTTCACTTTTTTGGAATTCTGTACATTGTTAATCAAACTTACGATCTTCTCCGGAATAGCCGAAAATTTCTTCTGCGTCCACTTTGGATTCACTACTTTAATCAAAGTTTCAGTATAAACAAGGGTGCGTTCACTTTGCCGAATTTTTAGCGACTTTGTTATTTGCAAAGGGCTAGTTTACATAGACATTCATAATTAAAATAATCATATATTTGGTGATTATTTTAATCCTGAAATAAATGAGCAAACGATGCCACGAAATCAAACAGAGTTGTGTTTTAAAGTATTTCACAAAAACAGAGTTGGGTTGTAAAATGTTTCACAATTTTTTCCTTTTGGAAGTAAAATAATACAGTTTTCGTGAAGAAATCTACGAGATGGATGAAACAAGTGGTTAATAGCAACATAATTTGAGAGTCTATACAAAATTAACTCACAGTTTGACACAAATTTGTTGCATGAAAAAATAATACAAAAAAGTATTAAAATTCATGATTATAGTTGCGCAACTATCTTGTCTGAATTGAGTTTGTATAGCAAATCTCTCGTGTGGTCGCTCACTTATGCCGCTATGTAGAATCGGATAGTTGCCCAACTATCCTGTCTGGCTCTTAATCGAGAAATTTATTAATTAAAAATAAAATTCACAGATCTTATTTTATGTCTTTTAAACAAATAAACAAATTTATTAATTTTTACACAAGAAAAGACTTGCTAACTTAGATAAAAAAATTTTTATTTTATCAAAGTTTTTTAAAGGGAAACTATTTGGCCGCGCTGAAGGTAAAATTTTAAAGTCGCGTAATAATTCTTAATACTTTTTTGGCGTCGTATTAGATATGTGACTGATTTTGACCTCAAAATAATAGTTTTTTTGACTGTTAAAAACCGTAAATTTCCGTCATTTTATATCTCTAGAAATGACTGTAAAATTTAACTGCAAAATATATTTTACTTACCTTCACAGTAGAAATAAAAATAACTGTCGAAGAACAGTCAAAAATGTATTTTCATAGAAAAATGACTATTTTTACAGTAAAAATAACTACAACTGTAAAATTCAAAATTGACTGTAAATTTTGACTGTTACTTTACCTACAAATTTTTTTGAGTGTACATATTCTTCTGCGCTACTGGCGCGTATGATGAAGAGGTATAAAATTTGTATGTGAAGCAAACGTCAGAAACTCTCACTAAAATTATAAAAGTCAAAATGATTATATATTTTTATGATATTTACCTTACTCGAGTGAAGTAAAAATTATCACACTCATTATAAAATAAGTTTAACTAAAATTATAAATTCAAAATGGTCTTTTTTTTTTTTTCTGAAAGTATGTTATAATTTACTCTACATAAAGTCAAATGTAGGCAATTCGGAGCAACTATTACTTTATTATTTAACTACATTTTATTTGTAAATATTACGTTACGGACCTAATGTAATTTATGTTTGAAATTAAGTGTTAATTACTCTAATTTTTTGAATAACCGAGTGGAGTAAAAATATGACGCGAATTTTTCTCCGCGTAGTTGAACATTACAAAGGACTCGTTACTACCAGAAAAACAAAAAATGTTTCCGATTCGATCACGGGGTTAGGATTTAAATCGCTATTTTTTGGAGTAAAACTTGCATATTATGTATATTGAATGCATAATAAGATGAAAACTTCAATTAATTTGAATATATAAAGCCTTGGGCTCTAAAGAACCCAGAAATCGATTGATTTAAAGTGTGCGGTTTCTTGGTAAGATAACACTTTACACTAAGGTGGAAAGAGAAAACAGTAACCTCTCAATCATGTTTTGGAATGATATGGCGTTGAGACCGGAAGCGATAAGGCAAGCCTAAAACTCAGTTATTCATCTTCTTTTTCTGCAAGGGATAACAAGCACCTGAAATAAATCATTTCTATCAAATAGTCACCTGCTAATAAGAAACATTATTCTCCAGCCAATTAATCAAACGATAATATATTTCTCCAACGGTATTATTTGGATACCTAACAAAACCTAAAATTAAACGTCAAACCTTTTTTTTTTTCTTTCTTATCTCAAACTTTTTAACCTCAAAATTCAACGCCTTTTATTGTTTCTTTTGATGTTGTTGTTGTTTTCGCTGTAACTGTTGACACGCTTAAATACCAATGTGGTTACAAAGTCAAACGAAAATAAAAAAAAACAACAAGAAAAATAGTTTTTTAACAACATCACATAAACACATCATTCTTAATGGGACAACAACAGTGACAAAGGTTAAAAAGCCAAAAAGTATGCAAGACAAATGAAAACTTTGTCACTTTGTCATTACGAATGGTGTAGCAAAAAGCGGTAAAAAAAAACAAAGGAATACAACACTAATATTGTAGATACAACAAAAACAGAAAAACGGAAAACAAGGTAATAAGCCAGACAACATCAACAAAAAAGCACGTGTTGCGAACGAAAATTTCTAGGATAACAACGTAGCTTCCTATTTATTATGCAAAGCCTACTTTTGGGCAACACTAAAAATGATTAATGAAGTGGAAAATTTTTGTCAAAGTCACACTACTCATCGTAGTTTAGTAGGCTCAGAAGGCTTCTTGGTTTTTGTCAGTGCAAGGTCGAACAACCAAAAGTTTAGGCTACAATCAGTCAAGAGAAAGCTTGGGCGAGTACAATGACAGCTAATGTGTGTGTGGGAGAGGGGCAGGTTGAGGCGTAAAGTGTCGCATTGCAAACATATTAAAATAATTAATAACACACGCAACTTTACTCGTAATTTTTGTTATTCGCATTCTTTTTCTTTTTACTTTAAGTTAACAATAGGACGCAAACCTAAAATTATGTGACAAAATTGCACACAAGTGTAAAATAGTGACAAAATTAAAAAGTCAATGAATGATAGTTGGAGATAAGCGAAAGGTCAAAATATTAGAGCTGGATGTGCTTATAGAAAAATAAAAATTTCAATGGTTTTAGCTTTCACTAATCAGAATTTTATACCCTACATTGCATTAAAAGTAAGAGTGTGCCTAAGGTACTGAAATTCTTGTTAAAATGGTTTTTACACATATGTGGAAGTGTTGTGGTAGATGTACGTTACTTTACAATACAAAAAGAAAATTTAGTAAAATATTTTCGACATTTTCATATTCCCAGAGAAAATTTAGAGATCATTAAATTTCTTTAGATTTCTTAAATCACTTTTCGACTAGTTGAAAATGATTGTGAATCCTTTTTAAACATTTTTCACTGTGCAGCAAGTTTTCTTTTGGAAAACAACACCCAATTCAAGTGCGATGCAAAGACAAGCTAAAACAAATTAATTCGATGTGACACAGAGGCTTTGAATGTCTTTAAAACCAATTTACCTAGCACCTCAAAGTATGCCACATAAAACAAATGAGACCATTTGCAAAACGCCCCTTGAAAATTCCAGTGACGGATGAGTGCCAAGCACTTAAACTTCAAAACACCAAAATAAAAAAATAAAAAACAAGGCTGGAAAAAGAAAAACGAAACCAATGAAAAGATCCAACAAAGCCAAGAAAAATAATTAGGCTTTTACTTAAAATCTACAAACTGTTGCATACCTATGGGAGTGTTTGCTATGGCGCGCACGAGACTTAACTAATCAAGTACAACAACATAAGCGAACGGCATTGAATGTTCATACCGGTGAGACACAAAAATTTGTGCGTAAATGAGAAAATGAACTCGTAGGCGTGTTAGTGGTAGAAGAAGCGCCAGAGACTTGCTAACAGAAGCACAACAAGTAAATGTATATGTGTAACTATATGATGCGTGTGAGAACTCAAAGGTGTGTGTAATTGTGCTGTGTCTCAATGTAACATAGGCTTAACGCTACAGCTAAAGATGCCAGCAACAGTTCCAACATAATTAATCAAAAATTTTATATCCAGGGTGAAAAAATGAAGCTGGGGGATATTAAAAGTGAAAATAAAATGAAAAGCACTAAAATATTTTTTACTTAAATGCAGAGTTCTCTACGCGGCTCAGGGCGAAAATTGCGTTAAATGTGTCCCCAAAGGATAAAAATGACGGAAAAAGAAAAAAAAATTATCAACTTGTACAACATCACCTTCCCGCGCTTGTAACAAATAGCAATAAATTTGACGAGGGATAAAAGCGTCAGGTGGCTGCTTGATTTTATATGAAGCTTAGAGTCAGGCTAAGATTTTGCATTTAGGGAATTAGGGATGAATGTTTTAAAGTAAAAAAGCAACAGCTCAAGTAGAATCTTTAACATTTCGTAAGTAAAAGGAGAACGAGCAGTATAATGTTAAGGTAGTGAAACAGATAAAGAAGCAACAAATTGTAACGTAAATGAACTCAATGAGCTCACATTTTTACATTTTCAAATTGAAAAGGCAGCTTCGAAGCATTACAAGTAGCTTATGTTTAAATAATTAATGATTTCTTATATTTACATATACGTACGCATTTCCTTTTCGTCCTTCGCGCTGTGTTAGGTTGAGTTGAGTTGCACGCTTCACCACACCGTAGTTTCTCAGTTACTTAAATTGTATGCGTGTAATTAAGTGCTTCCTTTTTTAAAAATTCCATTAAATATGCGTAATTTCAAACCTTTAAAAGAGGTACTTAAAATAATGAAGGATGAGACTAACCTATGTTGGTTAAAGATTCCATAAAATTTTTGTAAAGCGCTGAAAAGAGTCAAAGCAAGCTTTTGTACACTGAGAAAAAAAGGGTACGTTCTCATCAGACTTATGAGTTTATTTGACAGTTTTTTAAAATATTTGTGATGCTCTTCGGTGATTTCTTGTTTTATTGCTAAATTAATATCGCAATGCATTTCACCTTATGTTCAGGAAGTCGTAAAAACTTTAGCCTCAACTACCTTTTTTTTCATTCATGGATTCAAGCGGTTACAGTTCTGTTAAATTGAATTTAAGACTTCGTATTGAGCCTCGCTGATGTAAACGAACTCGGATGGTGCTCTCAACTAAGGGTATTTATTAGGAAAGTTTTTCTGTTGTTTCCGAATAACTAGCTACATTTTTTCGCCGACTCTGATAAGTAGGTTTTTTTATCAATATCTTGTATGGAGGTAGAGTGCAAAACTAAAAAAATGTTTTACTTCCAGCAGGTAAGATTTTTTCTAGAATAGAAAACATCTTATAAGAGGACCTCGTTAGGCTTCCGCGTTTGGAACTAACGTTCTGCTTAGGCAAACACAATGGGTCCTTAATTGACCGCAAACAAAATTTTCTATTAGGGTAAACTTATTTCTGTTGGTTTAAAAATAACGATCTCTGAAAATGTTTTTTATGAGGCTTCTACTTACTTATTTGTCTTGGGAATTGTAAATCTGTGCAGCGCTTATAAAAATCTCTTTTTTTACTAAATAGCTTTGAAAACTTTAAGAAAATGTGCCAATTTGTATTGAAGTCAGGAATGGAGTATTTAAGAGTTTTCAATATATTTTCAAAACGAGTCTATCTACTGCTACTTTCCTATAAGCTATTTCGATTTATATCTCGTAAATACCCTCGGCTTCGTCGGGGTTCTTGGAAAATCCCATACTCCAAAAATAAGTAATCCGATTTACACGATTTTTTGCTTTTGAAGACATGCCATCAGGTGAGATTCCAGGACAAACTCTAATTTGAAATACCCTCGGCTTCGCCCGGAATATTAAAAAATTCTGGCGCCGGGACAAATAACTCCCGGGATTAAGTACATACATTTTTAAAGGGTATCGGGAACGGGCGAACGAAGTCGCTCCCGGGCAACTATGCTATGTAAAATACAACGTCTGTCTATCTGTCTGTGTCACCATAACTCGAGAACCGTTTGTCCAATTTGCGTGACTTTTTTCTTTCATAGATATTTTGCATGGCAAAGTTTTTGGATACATTTTATTTCGAAATACTCCCAGCTTCGTCCGGGCTCATGGAAATTCTATTCCTGGTCAGTGCTTTCGTTTTGAAATGTTTGAGCGAAGTGAAGTTTTGTAAAAAGTAAAGTGTTGCGAAGTAAAATTCTGAAAAAGTGAAGTATTAGCGAAGTGAACACAAAAATCACAATTTTATTTATTCAGTTCATTCATTTTTATGCCACAAAATTTGAATATATATTTTAAAAAAATATGAAAAAAAAAAATAAAAAATTTCTTAGGTCAAAAATTTACCGAAATATGGCCGACCACTCGAACATGGAAATTTTGTTTATGCGGTCGAAAAAATGGTTTTTACTCAAAACAAGACATCTTAGGAAAAAAGTGTGTTAAGCACAAAATACTTAGAATGGTCCAAGAAATACGTGTGAATTTTTTACAGAATTTTTTGGAACTTTTTAATTTTTTTTTTTTTTTTTGACAAATTTTTTTAAAATTATAAAATGTACCCAAAAATTAAACGTGTCCTTTGAATGATTCTAAGTATTTTAGACATTATAAACTTTTCTCGTAAGACGCCTTTTTTTGAGTAAAAAAAAATTATTGCGACCACTTAAAAAAAATTTAAATGTTCGAGTCGCCATATTTTGGCGTTTTAAAGGAAATTTTTTCTACTTTTATAATATTCTGCTATATCTTTACCTATCTCTGAACTTAAAACAGTTATAGAAAAAGAGTAGAAAAGAAGAATTCGAAATTTCTGCTTTCTTTTTTTGGTCTATAAAGTATTTCGATGGTAAATTTAATTCTCTACAAAAAGTTTCCTTTGAAGTATATCAAAATTTTGCTTTGTTCGCTTGATATATTGAAAAAACAAATTACTTTTCAGTCAAGACAGGCATCGGGCATACAAAAAGTATGTTTCTGAACTCTCATAAAAAGAATAGACAAATTTTAAGGCAAATTTTGGATTCAAGAAAAAGTGAAGTGATTTTATGAAAGGGGAAGTGGCGAAGTGTTTTTGATAAAAAAGGAGCAAAACACTTCAATTGAAGTGAAAACGACAGCACTGTTCCTGGTCAAATTCTTATTTAAAATTCCCTCGGCTTCGCTCGGGATATTAAAAAATTCTGGCACCGGGACAAATAACATCCGCTGGAAAAATGTTGAAGAGTGCGATATTAAAATACAACATTATGAGACTTTTGGACAGAGATGGATGAGATTATGTGCATACATTTTTAAAGGCTACTGGTAACGGGCAAACGAAGTCGCTACCGGGATAACTAGTTATATACAAATTATTGTTTTTCATGTTATAAACTTTGCATGTCCTGTTAAACCACTTCAGATATTGCTTCCATACTTCTGGCATAACTTTTCTAGTGCAAAACTAAAAGATTTGCACTTTCGTGAATCTGGCCTAAGAGTGACGATATGTAATTAGAAAGCCTGTTTATATAACATAAGCACGCGCTTTACTTTTTTCTATAATTTCCAAAACGCAGATAAGTAAATTTTCGCAGCACCTTTTCTGAACGTATCGCCCATCCACTAGCAGCATCTTTATCTCGAAAGGCAAAGGACTATGATAGACAAAGTTAGCAAATTGATATCATGCGGGGCCACCAATTCCTTAACCTCAAAGGAGATAGTGGCCTGGCATAGAAATTAACTTCAAGTATTGTAATATTCACCTGAAGCAGTTGTTTATGAAGTTTTTTATCATGCGAGTCTAGTCTAGTCAAGTTTCCCCATAGATTTTATTTCATGTTTTTTTTTGCAATTATCTATTTAAAATTAAGCTTTTATAACAATTTACTAATTAGGGTATTCCTTAAAAATTGTAAGTTCATTGAAAACCTCGTAAACTCGTAAGTGTCAAAAATCATATTGATTAATTTAAACAACTGTTACGAGGTATTTACACGTTTTAAGAAATACCCTAAATGTCAGTTGCAAACAAACCAACAATTTACGACTCGCAAAAATTCATTGAAATTTTTTTTTTCCCCATTCACAATAACAGGTCCAATGTCAATGAAGGAAGTCGACACCCAAATGTTCAATGTGCAGAATAAAAACAGCAGCTACTTCGTTGAGTGGATTCCCAATAATGTTAAAGTGGCCGTTTGTGATATTCCACCACGTGGGTTGAAAATGTCCGCAACATTTATTGGCAACACGACCGCTATTCAAGAGATCTTCAAACGGATATCCGAGCAATTTACCGCTATGTTCAGGCGCAAAGCCTTCTTGCATTGGTATACCGGCGAAGGCATGGACGAAATGGAATTCACTGAGGCTGAATCAAATATGAACGATTTGATTTCAGAATATCAACAGTATCAGGTGAGTGTGTGATGTGATGGTCAAAACGCATGCAGTCATTTGCATGAATTTGTGAGGGTGTGGGTGTTTGTCGTTACGACGGTGGTATGCTTAATGCTATGTACATACCATCGAAGATATGAACAACTGAAATCGTTTTCTTTTAATTAAAAATCACGTGTTTGTTTGAGTTTCAGTTGTTGTATTGGTTTTTATTCGGGTTTCAATTTGTTTTTTAACTTTCTCCTTTTCTTTTGTAATTTACAGGAGGCTACCGCTGATGAGGATGTGGAATTTGATGAAGAACAAGAAGAGAATGATGCGTTCGAAGAGGGAGGAGCCATTCAGAATGGCGACGTTGTGTAACACAACAACAGGGCATTGATTGCTTTCGACAAATTGTAGGAGTTTTAAAATTTTATATAAATAAATAAATTATATAAAACAAGAAATTTTAAAATAAAAACTATTTTACGTAACAAATTTTAACTTTCCAAGTAAAAACCATAGAAATTGAATCAAAGTTTTGTATTATTTTATTTCGATATTGTAGCTCATAAAGTATGTTAATATGATAATTAGCACAACTAAATTCATGCGCCTAAAATAACACCTTAGGCTGATCGAGCGAATCGCTGCTTGCGACAAGTTATACGAGTACATTTGGAAGTGTTTATGATACAGCGATTGAACGAAAAGCGATATCAAGCGACAATAGCGACGAGAATTTACAACCGAAAATTTTTGAAACAGAGTAACGTATCGCTCAACTTATATTTGAAATAAGTCTTTTTATTACATGCTTAAGGCATTATTCTAGTGAAATTTTTTATAAAATATATTTGTTGAACACTTTTACCCCATTAAGCCCAGTTTTTACAAAAAACCAGTCAAAAAGACTCAAAAATAGGATATAATGGGTTAAAATTTTCTAGAAAATTGTTCCTAGCTTAATTTCATGGTGACCTTGGAACAAAAAGTTTTATCCGAAATTTACTTTTACAGAAGAATTAAATTTCGAAAATTCTTGTCAGTATTTTATCTAAAAAATGATATACTATATAATTGATTTTATGTTTGAGGTATTCAGACATGTTCGATTCAATTTGTCCTGCATTCTTCGAATATATGTACGTACTTAGTTTTAATTTTACTGTTACTGAAATCAGCGCCGTGATATCGGCCTGACTGTCAGAGAAGATCGTCACGTGTTCGAAACTGAATTTAGTAGTCTCTACAAGCTTTGAGAATGGCCCAAACTTCTACCTGAAATACGCTAGCTGCATTGGATTAACGAAAAAATTGGTATAAATTGAGATTATTTGAAAAGAATCACGACAGTCCACTTTCGAGCCATCAGTGAAAATAGTGGTTGTGAAATTAAAGCTGGAAGGTAGTACCCTTCACATTGATTTCTTTCGAGAAACCACACACCGAGATTTTATTCAAAATTACGGTTGGACATTATCTGAATGCTCCGTAACACCAACACTTGCAGTACTTTGCACTCTTTCCAGTTTTGTCTGCATACATACAAGTTGTTTTGCATCTTTGTTCTACATATGTTAACTCTTTAATTTAGCTTCGGATCTAGAAATACACCAACATATTTGACCGATAATCCTTTCAATCAAGGAAGGTTAAAGTTAGGTATTCTGATTTTTGTTGGGAAGAAAATGAGGTATGTTTTGGCTGGGTTAAGCCCTAAACTATATACTGTAACGTATGAGCATAACACAGCCCGAAATCTTTCCATTATGTTATTGATCATGCCAACCAGCAGCACCACATCATCTGCATATGCAACGACCTCCGCAGCATTTGTATTAAGCTGATGAAGCGCCGTGTTAAAAACTATAAGCCAAAGTGGAGAGTACACCGCCCTCTTTACTGACTTAAAGATGGCACTGCCACCGGTACTCAGGTGATGAAGCACATGCTACAAAGATTTGTGCGATCGACGGGCTCACTATGATGATGCCGTCTGGCGCAAGAGATTTGTTGGGTCGAAAGCTTTTTAGTGACGTAAGAACTCCGCCCTCAGTAATTATTGAGTTGAGAATGAAGACTCTGAATCCGATTAGTACCAAAAGGTGAATATCCCAGTTTAAGTTAAGTTCTAGCGCCTCGTGCATAGATTCTGTCCATACACAATAACCTTTGCTCTTTTCGCCATATATTAACATTAATACTATAGATATGTTATGCTCGAAAGTATTCTTGTTGCCTATAAAATATAAATTTCGGAGTATTTCATTCCCGACTTTAACCGTTTACAAAATTCTTAGCTACCAGACTCAATGTAATTAAAACTAAAACGACAAACAAATAGCTTTTAAATTTAATTTTGTACAAAAAGCTTCAACGCTTTGCAAAGTTTTCACGTTTGATAAAATGTTAAAAAATTAACCTTATCAACGAAAGTTAACATTCAAAATCTAACCCTTCGAGTGGGGAAATGTTAAATAAAACAGACAAGCATAGTAACTACTTAGTTGTTCTCCAATTGTAAACGTCAGATGCGTACGACATCTGTTTGCACAATACGCAACCTCAATATATTTGTGGGGAAGTTAATGCACAAACCCATGAACAAAACTTTTTTTAAAAGCTGTAAATAGTAACTCAAGTTCTAATTCAATTTGATGAACTACCTGTCATTTGACCAGTTTTTGGCTGGTCAACAAATGCCCAACTGTGCCATTTTAGAACAACAATCCTTGCATAAGAGATAGGACCATCGGCTTACTAAGTAGATCCAACGAGATTGACGAGGTATTATTTTCTTAACACGTTGAGTGCCATGTGTACCGCCGGCGGTTCACACTTTACTTGTGGCGCTGTGCCACCATACAAATTCAATATGTATGAAAAAATGTCGACTTTTAATAACTGTTGAATATTGATCTATAGGGGTATATTTATAATGAGTTTGTGGAAAGAGATTTGTGCTTATAAGTGTTATTTGTCCTATAAAATGGTGTGAAGTTTAAAGTATTGAAGTTTAAGTGTGTACCGCCGGCGGTTCACGTGGCACCTCACGGAGGACATTTTGCTTGTATGGTGGCACTCAACGTGTTAAGAACCTCTTGCTTCTGTTTGCCAATGCAGGACATTAACAAAGAAAAGAGATTGTACATAAATCACCTAAGCTACTACAATTCGAGGCATTGGTTTGACAAGGTTTAAACTGACAAAATTCCTTGATCCGTGTGAAATTAGAATCATGTGAAATTTTTTTAGAATATTTGGATTTTTTTTTTTTTTTTTTTTCTTTCTTTGACCAATTTTTAAAAGGTCTCAAAAAATGTATAAAATACTTTTATACTGTGAATGATCCTTTTAGCCTTATATCGATACCTTAGAGCGCTATAGTCCTATCTCCATTTTTCCAATTGTTGGGAAATGCAAAAAGAAGATTTCAAACAGTGGTTATTTAATATTGGCTGCTATTTTGATATAACGATATATGCAATAGTTTTACCTATAGTATGTTTTGACATAATTCAATGTTTTTAACCAATTTTATGAATTTCTAACGAAATTCCAGCTAATTTATAGTATAGTAAGTCATTACTTTTGCCCTTATATAGAATTCCACTACTATTGAAATAATCTACGTATTTAGTACATTTTTTGAAATTTTTCCACTAAAATGTAAAAAGTCATGAAACGCGTAGAAAACACGAAAAAAACGAATATTTTTTTTTTTTTTTTTTTTTTTGAATTTTTGATTCCGACAAACAAGAGTGGAGCTTTGGGTGTAACCAAATTTGTCCACTAAAATGTTGCAAAAAGTCATAAAACGCGAAGAAAACGCGAAAAAACGAAGAATTTTTTTAAAAATGTGACTTATTTGAATATTCAGTGGAGATAGGACAGTAGCGCTCTTGAAAAAATTACAGTTTGGAGATAGGATTTTTCTTAATTATCGAATATTTTGGTATTTTAGTGGTATTTTGGCATCAAACAGTTTTCCACACGGTAAAGAAGCCCACCATGATGCAATAACTGCAAAAATCTCAAAATCGCAAAAAATGGAGATAGGACTATAGCGCTCTAAGGCATCGATAAACTTTTTTCGTAAGAGCCTTGTTTTTGAGTAAACGACGTAATTGAAAAATATAAAAAAAATTCGACTTTTGGAACCGAATATTATCTATAATACACAAAAAATTTTAAATTTTTTAATGCAGTATTTTTTGCAAAAACATAGTCTTTAGTTTTTAAACAACAAGGTGTCCCTTCTGAGAAGAAAAAAAAAGTTATGAGCAAAAACATTTTTTTGTACCTGTTTATTTTTTGATAAAAAAACGAATGGTCTTACTTTAGTGAAACCTTAATAACTTTTTAAAATTTATCTGATTTCACTATCAAATTGTTTGCAACTAAATGTACTATTAAGCAAAGGTACAAGAAAAGTGTATTTGTATAAACTATTGTCCAAAAAATCGTGTTTTATTTGGCTTTAATATGATAAGTTATACAAACTACTATCAAAATGAACTTTGCGCTGCTATAGCTTAGCCAATTTTAATTAGATCTTTAATATTACTATATTTGTTGGAAGCGTTATGAATTTTTCTTCAAAATGGTGTAAAAATAAATTCGCTCAAAATTGGGTTTCTCGAAATATATTCTTAAAAATGGAGGTACAACCTCAAAAATCGAAATTTTCGAAAATCTCGAGAACGGCCTCTAAGAAAAAAAAAATAAATAAATTCGATTTTCGGACTCAGCGACCTCAAATTAGTTTAAAAAATATAGTCTGCAAAATGCTACAATACATTTTGGCTGTTGACTAGTGTTAGTATTAGTACCAGTTAACAAAAATAACATAAAATTATTTAACCAAATTGATACAAAAAATAACAAAAGGCTAAAAATTAAGCGTCTGAGATCGAGTACGCTGCAACAACTTTCCAAAAAATTTTTTGAAAATTAATAGGAGATTGTAGAAATTAACTTTATATGTTAAAATGGAGATAGGACTATAGCTTTTTAAGGTATCGAAATGTTCGAAGCAAAAGATTATTTTAAAAAATCCATTTGCCTACAAATTTTATATGAAATTTTTGTAACTCTAAAGCTAGAGCTAGGGGGAAACTGCCCCCCCTTGAGTACGCCCTTGATTATGGATATATAAATTGAAAGTCCGCATCTATGGCAGAAGTCATTTCTGGTGCAATTGCTAAATACTCTGAAGAATAAATTTCTGATCACGGATCTTCAGATGAATGGACTCCAAGATAATTTAAAGCCTTGTCAAACCAAGGTCTCCAATTGGTATTTAAAAGAATGCATGAGTACCAATCCACCAATACCCTGTAAAAGCTTCCGTGACCCTATTTTTACCAAAGATATTTCTACTTTTAACTCTAAAAATATGGACAAAAATCATACAATGTATGGAGTACATATAACTAAAAGCCTTTATTTGAAAGTTACAATTCTTTATCTACTTAAAGTGGGTAATTAAGCAGTACATCTTGTCTCGCTAATTCCAATAACATAGGATCGTCGAAGAACTTATTGATTGAAACATCTTCTGAAAGACCTTTACGACGTCTAGTCTTAATCATAAACTCACGTGCCAGATGTGAAGCCTGTTGTGGCTCCAGTGGTCGTATGATAATAGATTTGTCTAACGGATCACCTGGAACAATCTGCCAATGATGAAAAACGGATAAACAAAACGCCTGCCCTTGTGTATGAGTACGTAAATCAGTCTCAAAACCAAATGAATCAATTGCAGGAATAAATGCTTTTATAGTGTACAGAGGTGAACCAGAAACTGGAGAGTCCTGTGTGACATGACCTCTATAGAAAACAAGAAAAATATAAACAAAAATAAGAAATTTTAGCAATGCAAAATGGTTACCTTCTGCGTGCTAGCACCGTGTATACAGCAGAAACACAATCAGCAGGTGCCTGAACTTCCACAAATAAATACGGTTCCATCAAGCGCGGCGTAGCCATTAAAAACGCAGAGTAAGCAACACGACGCGATGTAGGTATAACTTGTCCACCACCGCGATGCAGAGCTTCATTGGCGATGACAGCATCAAGAATTTTAAATTTAACATTCCGTATTGGTTCTTCACAGAGCGGTCCTTCACGGGTACCCCACTGGAAACCCTGTACAATGGAATCTTTAACGGAGGTTAGCAACGTTTTATCAACTTCAGAAGGCAATGTATCATCAACTAAAATATTTGGCCCAGTTGAATCCGGACCAAAAGCCCAAATCGAACGCGCTGCCAATAAATCCCAATCGTAGTTGACTTGGAAAAATTCTCCGATGCGTTTTTTATTCCAATTAATCGAAACAACTTCATTTTCAATGTCTTCAGCCAAACCTTTCTCTAGCGGCTCCGAAATCATAGTTATTTTATTTTTTTTGTTAGGAGTTTCAGCAAAACATTTCAATGAGCTGGTCTCTACAACTGTCTCACAAAAAGCCACAACAGGATCGGCGACTTTGATGTCGATCTCTGAGTACATTTTGCGTAAATCATGCATAACACAATCGAGATAGAGCTCTCCAGTGCCAAGTATGACATGTTCACCTGATTCTTCAACACGCGTCGATAGTAACGGATATGACTTGTTAACCTTACGTAGGCCATCTAGCATTTTTGGCAATTCTGATGGATTCACCGGTTCAACAGCGATTTTTATTATGCTTTGCGTATTGAATTTTAACGGACGGAAAATATACAAATCCTCAGGAGCATTTATGCCTACAATTGTTGAAGTTTTTACAATACACTGATCGATGCCTTCAATCAAAACCCAATTGCCAGCCGGAACACGATTAAGTTCTACTTTATAGCGTGCTTCATATACCCATAAGCGTCCAACTTGTAGAATGCGTGAATCCTCTTCATCCTGTAGTGTGTAGTTTTCACCGAGAACGCGAATTTCTTGTCCAGCATGCAAAGTGCCGGATATAACACGTGCCAATACCTAAAGACAAGATATACATATAATACAATTAAAAATTTGAATTAAAAAAAAGGTTTATGATCGTACCTGGAAGAAAGTACAATCATCTGTTGGATACATTTTTGAACTATGTACCATAAGAGTACCATTTTGATTACAATCAATCATTTGCTTGTAGATTTCACCTTCCTTTGGGCCAGTGTATATATGATCAACTTTGCGCTTAGCATTATCTTGTGGTGAACGTATATGTTCTACGCACATATCAACAAAGCCGCTAAAATCACTCAAAAAACGATTGCAAACCAGACGTAATAACGGCCGTATATTAGTTTTCATTTCCTCTTTAGTAATCCGTACATTTAACTCGGCTAATGTATCGGCTAAAGTAGTATCCACATCGCCTACAACTTGAGCAATAAGTTTATACATGGGTTCAAGTATAAACTCAACAAAACTACGTTGTGCTGAATTATGTGGAGGTTTTTTAGTGAATTTTCGTCTGGAAAACAATTACGTACATTTTATATATGAATAACTTTTTCAATTTTACACTTTTTGGTATGAATAGAAAGGATAGTTGGTCAAGACCAATACCCTAGAATAGATTTTTCTTTTGTATATTTGTGTTTTGCATTATGATGGAAAAATAAGTATTGTAAATTGGAAATAATATGAAACCAATATTTACAATTATTTTTATTACTTACGATTTACTGTGAAAGTACATATCACCCCACAATCGTTTAGCAAATTCAATATAGTTGACACCTTCATATGTATCAGCATAAAGTTTAGCAAATGATTTTAATGTAAAACAAAAACCATACATTGAACTAGCAAAGCAGACATTTCCCAACACAGGTGACATTAACAGGCCATCTTCAACGCTGCTATAAACACTAAAATAAAATAAAAACTTATTTACGAAAATTTATAATTCGAATAAATCGTAAATTTTCAAACCTTAAAAGGCTGTTGACTTCTTCAACAATATGTTTTAATTTAAAATATGCATCCTGTGGCGGTAATTTCAATTCCAAAATCAAACGATCAATCTGAATAAAGAAACATTCTATCAGTTTTTACTTCATTGCAAATTTTACACAAATAAATAGACCTTATTGATGCAAATTGTAATGGCCATCTTTTCTTGCACAGCGTGTTTCAGCAAACGCTCTGTATTCAACATTACACCTTCCGCTGCATCAACAAAGAGCACAACTCCATCACACATGCGCATAGCAGCGGTCACCTCATCCGAAAAGTTTACGTGACCTATAAATGTCCAGAGAATGTTAAACACTACCTACTTCACAATAACAAGAATTTTGATAATTTTCATTTTATAAACTGCCTTCAAAATATTTACTACTATGTACTACTTTCTATGTTAAAAAAAAATTGGCATCAGCGAAACGGAATAAGGTTATATATAATGATATCGACATTTGGTCGCCCATATTTGTTAAATTGTTTATTCCTTGAACCAAACCCAATTAAATATGTATTGAAAGTTAGTAGTCCTTTTTTGACATCTAACCCTACATACCTGGTGTGTCAAAAACATTCATAAGAAAGCTCTTCTGTTTTACGTCTTGCAAGACTACAGTCACTGGTGTCGCCTTGATGCTACACCCACGTTCCTGCTCTGTAAACAGAGTGTCAGTGTAGCGTAATGTGCGCTCTTCAGTATGTTCAAACTGTGGATGAGTTTGACGCATCAAACAATCGACAAATGTAGTCTTTCCATGATGCAAATGTCCAACAAGCGCTACATTGCGTATCAATGGTGGGGTATCCATTAAATCAGCCATGAATTCCATTTCATAATTTGTTTCCGGCAATTCTTGTTCTTTAATTTGGAATTTTAGCTTTTTTACTGGATCGATGAGCGGTTTATCCAGCGGTTGTGCATCTTCTTCCTGGACAATGGTTTCCACTTCGGGGCCATAAACTTCAACTGCAGTGGGATAGTAACGTTTATCTTCGTGTAACACTACAGCTGTTATTTCTTTGTCCTCATCGTCAGCGGCTTCTTCCTCTTCTTCCATGGCATCGTCCTGTTAAAGGGGAGAAATTTTTTTATGTGATATTAAGTAGAGTCTGTCTATACGGGGGGACTCGCGTACGCGAAAACTCAATTAGCGTACGCGAAATCCAGTGAAGTTTTTTCCCCCGGGACGCAGCTTCGTTACAACAGTAATTTTACATAAAAGTAGGGGTAAGTGGGCGGCCTGAGGCCGCAGCTCAGGATTTAAACCCGTCAGACATCCAACACCGGCTTCGCGGCGGCCTTCGGCCGCGGATCAGTACATAAATTAATCAAGTTCCCCGGGGGAAAAAATTTCACTGGATTTCGCGTACGCTTAATTGAGTTTTCGCGTACGCGAGTCCCCCCGTATAGACATTTCCTATTAAGTATGTAGCAGGCAGCGCGACAAACTTACGTCTGGATCTTCCTGTATATCCTGTTGACCGTATATGCTTTGATCATCATCCTCATCGCTATCTAGATCGGGGCCGATGTAATTGCCAAATTCATCATATAAATCGGAGTCCATGGTATACGTCCAAGATTTTCAAGGGAACTGAAAAAACCAAATTTCATGTAAACGTTTACTCACTGAAGTGAATAATAAAATAATACCGTAATTATTTTACAGAACTTCAACACAAAACTATATGCACACTAATTATTCTGTTTACTTTATAAATAAAATTCACTTTATAAATTGGTTTATAATCGCTAAAAAATCTGCATTTCCAATAGCGTGTTCCCTTTTTGTTGTAAAATTACACAAACGTCATATTACCGGTCTGCTTTTGTTTTATAGGTCGCGTTAAGAAGGTGCAGTTTCGAGCCAGTGATGCCAGTCTGGATTTTCGCACTATGTCAAGTGCTTTTTGGATTTATTACCCGCAAAATTTTTAACGTATTTTCAGTGTTTTTTTTTTTATTTTGAAAACACTAGGGGGACGCATTCAAACCTAGAAAAATGCCGCACATCCAGGCCTGACGAGAGGGGGGGGGGGGGGGTAAGGGGGGCCCGGACTCAAGCAGAAATTAATAAAATTTGTCGTAGTTTTTTCCAAGCTTGAAAAATAGATTTTAGATGCCCGGCATGAACATAATACAAGCATGAAAAAGTCCGGGCCCGCACAATTATTATTATTTTTTTTTTCAAAAGATTATACATTGTCTGCTTTCTTGAGCTTTTTGGTGAAATCTAATAAGTTTTTTTTTGTTTAAATTAACTTGTTTTATTTTCATTCTAAGTACTACTATATGTACATTATTTTCCATAATTTTTTTCAAGAATGTGCTTCTAAGCTTGCTTGTGATTTTCGGGCCTTCACGGGCTTCTAAGCTTAAGCCTTTTCTGGTTAGGTTAGAAAGGCCGAGACCGTCGCTGGAAAGTAGAGCCCCGCGGGCCAAGGAAAAAACCCGAGCCCGTGCCTTTTACACGCTTAATAGCTTAAAAGCTGGAAGGTACCGAATCCTGCCTTTTTTAAAATATTAAATTTAATTTTTAAATTGCAGTATTTAAGAAAAAAAAAATATTAAAAAAGTTATCGTTAGTTCTTTCTTATTCCATCTAAAACTTAAAAAGGCCTTTTTCCAAATACAGATGTAAAATTGGCGTCATGAGGCCAAAACGATGAGGTTTCAAAAAAATTTTGAAAGCTTTTCAAGCTTTGATCGCAGACCGGCTCAAACCTTATTTTTGACCTTTTATTTTATGAATATGACCAGGAAGCAAACAAAATCAAAACTTTACACATTTCATATACCTCGTGGGCATCCTTGCGTTTACGGAAAAACAATATTCGCTCGACGATGTGATAGTCTCAAATAAAAAAAAACCAAGTAGTGGAGGGGGCCGGTATATAATTACCCCCGGGCCCGGATTTTCTCTCCACGCCCCTGCGCACATCGTACTTTTCCGCATGTCAAAGTGGTACTACTTTGTATGGAGCATTAACTGTGGTTTAGCAGCAGCATGTTACATAGTTATCACTGTTCTTCTAAAACGAGTTTGTGTGCTATCTCCTTCTTCTTATTTTATTTTACATTATTCTGCTTTTCGTTTTCGCACCACTTCCCTCCGTTTGCCAAGACAATCGGTAAAAAAGTGCCGCTATGATAAAATCCTATTAAACACAGCTAATATTTAGTGTAGTATGGCAACATCAGCAGTCTATTGTGTGCTTAATAATTAAACACGTAAATTTATTTGTGTTAAACTGCTGAACTTTAGTTGTTGCTTTCCCAAAAGTTTCTCAGAAAGTACTCATGTCGTTTTCCATTGGGGAATCTAGATTTTGCATATAGATCAAAAAAAACGGAGCAATCATTTTGTTCTTGCTCGGGCGGATGACGGGTACAAATGTTTTGACATTTGCAGTAACAAACAAGGTTGTAGTAGTGTATTGTCATTTTAACGTTTGTATTTATTTTCAAAATAAAAAATTAATAAATAAATATTAGATATAAACAAAAAACTTTCTTATTTTATTTTTGTGCTTAAAAGAAGAAAATATATGTAAAATAAATGCTTTAACTAATGAAGCCTTTTATTTTGGTTTATTTGTAATCCATATATAAATAGGCAAATGAAATCGGTTCAGTCCCTGTTTCTATACCTAAATCTCAACCGATTTGCTTGATTCTTTTTTTGTTGGAAAGGCGATGAGGAGGAGCAGTGCATAGGTTTATACTTTTTCTTAAGTGGGCGGTGCCACGCCCCTAAATGGAAAAAACGCTCTCACGGCTCAACCGCTCCATCGATTTTAACGAAATTTAGTATGGAGATAGGGATAGCATTAAAGAACGATAATATGACCATTATGTTTTATAGTGGGCGATGTCACGCCCCTAAATGGAAAAAAGGCTCTCACGGCTAAAGAGATTAGATTGGCACTAAGGAACGATAACATGACCATTAAAAAAACGCTCTCACGGCGAAACTACTGCATACAATTTTAATGAAATTTGGTATAGATATAGGGTTAGCACTATATAGCAATTCAGGGTATAAAAACTTTTTCTTTATTTTATCGTAAATTCGAAATGGTCGAATTTCGGCCACAAGGCGAACTCTAGTCTTTGTAATTCGACCTAGATTCTTCCAATATTTCGCGCCTGATATTTCATCTACTTATTCACTATTCTTAATTGCTTTTTCCAACCACTGACAGCTTGCAACACCATCTCGAATATGCCTTTTAAAGATTTTTTCAGCATCTGTTTTGTTTTTTTGCAGCTTTCAATTACTGCAGATTCCATTTTTTGTATAGCTGGATTCTTGGTGAAGTTTATTTTTAGGCACATGTATTTATTTAATGGAGTTGGAAGCTATCCATATCTTCCCATGGCAATTGATTCGTTCCGTGGAATTCCAAATGAATTTGATTGACTTTTAAAAAATAAAAAATTTTAACCGCAAACATTACTAGAATAACATTTTGATGCTTTTCCCCGAAAGTTGGTTAGTTTAAAGATTTATTTTGTGCATATTTATTGTATTTACATACGTAATTTTGAGTACAAGAGTATTAATAAAGGCTTGAAAAGTCCTTAGAATGTTATAGTGGTTGTTTCTTCTTTATGAGAAATGGTAGAGTAAGGGCATCGTTTTTAACTCCAAGACAAATACGATAACATATGAAAAGTGCAAACCTTCTTGAACTTCAATGTTTTAAAGGTTATATATATTTCTTGGTCAATATACGGCAAATTGGCGAACCCTTGCCTCATGCGCAGCACTTTCGACAATCTAAGGAGCAACCTTTGTATTTATTAGCTTTTGAATGCCATCCGCAGCCGGCTTCGAATTTCCCACATTACAAATGAGTTTTTTGCAGAGAACTCAATAGAATTTTATTTATTCATTACAAAAACCCAATACAAAATAAAATGTCCATTATCTCTTAAAATGAATCCAATTTTGCAACTGCCATTCGCAACTGCAACTTCTCACCAAACCTTTGCGCGAGAACTCAGTTGGACATAAGCCATTGGGACAACCTGAATTGGTATGCCCTTTTTATACTGTTCATGAAGCCGCTATTCTGAAACAGAATTACCGGATCTAAGTCAACCAATGGTCGGTGGTGTTCTTCGATAAGTTGCTGCGCTTGAAAACTTGTTGGAACGCAAACGACTTACAATCCTTCACTTTGCACCCGCTCCGCTAGACGTTCCATTGCAAAAATAATAGTCGAACCGCTGCCGCCGCTGCGGTGTTGGAATGTATCCATTCATCAACAGCGCGATGGGTAGCAATACGTTTGGAATCGTTGAGTAATATAGTATTTGTAGAGCCGTCAATATTTCGCTCTAAATAAGATTTTAATAAATTTCTTTTGCAATAATATTTTATTTTTTTGAATGTTTTGTTTCGTTGTGACATTTAATTTATTTGATTTATAGAAATTATTTAGGTACTTTTGGTTACTTTTGTTCAAAGTTCAAATGATTTATTGAGACAAAATGTACTTAAACATTTAACTCATATATACAAATATGGAACAATAACAATAAATGATATATTCAGGGCTGTAAAAGGTATGGCCTTCGATAAAATTATATGAAACATGCTACGATGCAAAAATTAAATATATTAGCAAAATGCAAATTGATTGCAGGAATTAAGATTTAAAATTAAGCTCTTGCTCCCGGAGCTTATAAAAAGTAACTTAAAATTATCGAAGAAAACATTTTAAACTTAAAACTAATAACACAAAATCGAGCTTATTTTTTAAGTAATAGATCATCTAAAACTTAGCTCGAGAAAATTGCTAGAAACAGTTACTCATTCAAATTTCTTTTCACAAAAATTAAGAAAAAGTTACCAATGACATAAAATTTAATCTCAATGTGATGAGGGGAAATGATCAGCCATGTTTTTTTCGCTCTCATTTGATTAAACTTTGAATACGGGAACAAGATGAAGTCAACTTTAGGTAACAAAAGTAAACTTTTACTTCATTCTGGAACGGAGCTTATGCCTCTAGTTTAGTTACACAAAAGCGTCAAGCTCCATACCGAAATAAAGAGCGTTGCTTTGAAGTCATTTGAGGGGGTTAGAAGCAAAGGGGTACAAGTAACAAAAAGTAAATTTTGAGTAAAATATAGTTAAAGTTAACGTTGCTTCATAAATTGCAGAGTGAGTTAAAAAAAAAAAAATTTCGTGTCAAATAACATTTAAAGTATGCTCCATCTAATTTTTTTTTCTAATTTTTTCTATGAGTCTCCCTTTAAAAGTTATTAGAATTTCAGTGAAAGCCAGGGATGATATTTGTAGTGGAATCGTACTTTTTTTGGTACTATTCACTTTACAAAAGTACTGAAGTACTTTCGCCCAGAAAAAGTCCTTTCGTAATTTTTTTTTTTTGTAATTAGTATGTAAACTTGCTATAGCAATTCACAAAATACTTCACTGGGATTCCTTCTGCAAATGTGCGGAGAATATTTTCTGAATAAAACTTGAAAAAAACTAGATGTCAAAATCGTTTGGCGGTATCTACGTGCTCAGCTCTGATCCAAGCTAAAGACTTAATTAAGTCAACAAATTTTGTTGTTATAATTTTGATATTGGTACTGAGATTTTACGAACAAGTTTACACAAATTTACCAAATACTCAACCATTGGAAGAAGAATTATTAGAGTACTTTAAGCAAAAATATCTATGTCAAAATAAGACAGTTTTGCATAATTTTAGTCATAAATATAAAATTCGAATTTGCTTTTTTGGAAATTCGTCAGTTTCGAGTTAGGTTGTTTTGTCAAAAGCCCACAGATAGTAAACATAACTTTGTACATTTATTGATTTGGGTGCAGGATACACTAGTGTTTAAAATAAGGATTTTTTCTATTCACGAAAATGATTTTTTTGGATTTCTTGATTCACGATTTTGTGCTTCATTAAACCTTACGAGTATTTTATTTATATTTATTTATTCGCAACGTTCGCCAAACTTCGACATCAAATATCTCAGTATTTTTTTTTTTTTTGAAATGAACTGAGGAGTGATTTTTAAAAAATGCGTAAAACCATGTTAAGCAAATTTTCATTAATGAGAAAAAACTTTTAGGGGCTGTTTATAATAACTTATTTTTTTTAGTGTCTCCAGTGTTATAGTGAGTTGACCAAAGATTCTAATCCCTTTAAAATTTTTATTCTAACATATTTGTAGTAATTGCAAAATGTAAAAAACATTTGGAAATAAGGCCTTTTGTTCTGAAACATTTGGAAATAAGCCCTTTTCTTAGGAAATTTTTATAAATCACTCTTATTTCAACATTTGGAAACTTAAGCTGCTATCTATAGGCATGGTATGTAAGCCCCTATATAGCCAGGGGCACATAAAAAATATTAAGGGTTTTTTCGGCAACTTCTCGAAATACGTCTTTTTTTATCAAACTTTAAAAATTTCTATGAAATTATATGGAAATAAGCCCTTTTGTTTCGAAATACGACTTTTGATCACGATTTTATTTTGGAAAAATTAATTTTTTGTGATGAATTTTGAACTTAAGGATGCATTTTAGCATGGTAATGCCGATGGCATTCTTAGGTTTATTCTATGGCGGCAGTGGTTTGACGCCCTTTTGAAAAATCACTCCTCAACTTTATTCAAGCAAATAATTTTTTATTTGTAATACAATTGAATTTAGACTTATTTAATTTGAGAAACAAATTGATTATGGAACTTGCTATATAATAATATATTTAAATAAAAATAAACAGTCCTTCTCATCGAATAACGCGCGGGTGAAGCGAATAAATTTACTACGCACAATGTTTCTTTTCTATATATTATGTACACAAGGCTGCAAAAACAAAAAGTACCCAAAGTACTATTGGCTTTTTAAAAAAAAGTACTATTGGAGAAGTGCGAATATCATCCCTGGTGAAAGCCTACACCATTTTACTTAAATTTTTTGTTTGTCGTAAAAATGGAGTAAAGTTAGCACCGTGTAGCAACTAACATAGCAGAAGAAAAAACTAAGTACTATAACTCTAAGAATCCTTAAAACGTTCTCTGTTAAAGGTATTTTTTAAAATTTTTATAGAGGTCTGCTTTTAAAAGTTATTAGTATTTTACTGAAAACCTACCGCACTCGTTACTTTTCATTTCAAAACGAAAATATTTTATTCAATATTTTAAACTCGTTTAGAAGCAAAGGGGTACAAGTGCGGTAGACTTTCACTAAAGTACTAATAACTTTTAAAAACAGACCTCTAGAAAATTTTTAAAAAATACCTTAAAAAGGTAATTTTTCAAGGATTCTTAAAATTGAGGTATTTAATTTTTTCTTAACCTATGTTAGATGTTACGCTGCGCTAACTTTGCTTCTTATTAACTAGAAAAATTTTTTTTGAATTTTGTTTTAAAGCAAAACTATAATTTTGTGAACTGGCTTACCTTAATGGGGCTCTATAGAGGTGTAGGAACTCAAAAGCTTAGGTAATGTTTGTTTCATAAATAAAGCAAAGCTCCCACTACCTATTCTCATACTTAACTCAATTTTTTGTAATTTGTCAATTTTACCCCTTTGCTTCTAACACCCTCATTTGTCATAATCATATTGTTGTTTCTTTTTTTATAAAACTGAAATTGTTATTTTTATTTATTCGTTGTTATTTTGTTTATAAAGTCTCAATAAAGAATTCAATTCAATTCAATTTCTTTTTTACTTTCCTGCAGCTAACTTCACTCCATAACGCTTTGTCAAAATTGGAAATTCGAATAGCTTAGCGTTGAGCGTTGGCAATTTCGGTATGCACCATACAAATTATATGTACATGAGAAACTTTTGATAGTAAAATAACCCTAACGCTCAGTTTTCGTCTATCATTCACAAACAATTTTTGATCTGAAAGCAAAATATAGACCTCCCAATGGAAAACAACAAGTGTCCACAGAAATACTGCTGATGAAAAAAGAATTCGGCTGATCTTTTACAATTTGGTTAGAGGAAATATTATGCAACCATGACAAGCCCATGACGTACGACCAACTCGGAATGCGTAATCTCTTTTTTATCATTCTTGGATGTCACTTTCTGTTTCTACGTCGCCTTCCTCTTTCACTGTTGATTCTCCATTGTTTTAATACGCTGTGGAATTTTGTTTCGAAAAGAACTGTGTCATAATTTGTGTTTCAATTATCATTAATTAAATTTAGCAATAAACATATTCCTAAAGCTGATTTTGTGATATTTAATAAGGAAAAACCCGATATGGCGGAAAAACCAACAGTTTTGATTTTGGGAGGTCGGTGCATATTCACATAAATTTTCTAAACAATTAGAAACCACTTGTTCTGTTCTGTCGGTAGCCTGTGTGGCTTCTGTCCTTATCGCTATGCAAATTTAGCTTCTTTTTTTTTTTCCTTTTTAT
The DNA here is from genome assembly GCA_951812925.1 of Calliopum simillimum. Lineage (NCBI taxonomy): Eukaryota > Metazoa > Arthropoda > Insecta > Diptera > Lauxaniidae > Calliopum > Calliopum simillimum. Next base: position 148,080,259 of record OX638368.1, read on the forward strand.
AAATGATAATGAAAATGCATTTTAGGGTGTGGATTCATTGGACGCAACTTGGTTACACATCTGGTTGACAATGACTTGACACAAGCGATACGTGTGGTTGATAAGACGCCACCACAAATGGCCTGGTTGAATGCTGTGCAAACAAAGGCATTTGATTCTGAAAAAGTTGAATTTTGCAGTGCAAATTTAATAAATGCAGGTAAGTGGATAAAAAACTACACAAGTACTGACTCATCGCCTACTATATTTTTCAAAAAAACTGGTTTGGCTTTTTCTATTTAAAGCGTCCTGCAAACTCGCTTTTGCTCCACACCCTAAAACTGAACGTTCGTGGGATTTTGTTATCAATTGCGCTGCCGAAACACGCCCCAATCAGACGGATGCTGTTTACAAAGAGGGCATTTTCAAATTGAGCTTGAATTGTGCGACTGAAGCGGCTAATATTAAAACTCAACGTTACATCGAACTCAGTTCAGGATGCGTCAATAGTTCCGAAAAGACACCCTTGAAGGAAGATTGTAAATTAGATCCTTGGACATGTGTTGCAAAGCAGAAAGTAAAAGTTGAGAAAGAGCTACACTCTATAAATGATTTGAGCTATACCATATTGCGCTTGCCTGTCGTCTATGGCATGGGGGATAAACGCTATTTGAGTAAGTAGAAGAGTTTTTAAAACCCAACACATCGTTACCATAAGGCAGATTTTTTGGAAAATCGCCTCATTTTAAAAATCAAAATTCTATTGAATCACATAGTCTCGAAAAGGTGCAATTACTGCAAAAATCCATACCTTGACTGGAGTAATCACTCGACACTGCCTGATAGAAAGATATGAAATAAATATGTTTCACAATAGTTAATAGAATAGAAAATAACTTCTTTTCCTTATCACAAACAATTTTTCCGAGATGCTTGAAGAATTATCACAGCGTAAACTTTTGTCAAAGCTTCTCCTTGGTAAATCAACCCTATTCTAGATAGGAATAGGATGCCCACGAAATATATGAAATGTGCAAAATTGTGATTTTGTTTGCTCCCCGTCCATTTTGTTAAAACAGAAATCAAAAACCAGGGGGTTTTCGATCAAAGCTGCAAAAATGGACTAAAAAGGCTATTCCTTTTAACTGACCGTAACTTCGAAACTTTTGATTTTTCGGAGATGTCCTCAACCCAAATTTTGTAGAGAATAACTTGATTATCTTCCTAGAAAGTTTCGGTCCAAAAATTAAATTTGGTCCTGTTTTGGTATTGAAAAATATTAATTTTTAAGGTATTGGAGCCGGTTTTAAAGTTGTAGAAAAATGCAGTAATTTATTTTTTTTTTCTTTTAATTGAAATGGTCTTGTATGATTTTTCTTTAAAAAGTTATGAACATTTTTTTTGTCTTCTTTCCTAGAAAAATATTTTGGAAGGTCGAAAATACAAAGGTACTATAGCGTTTTTAGTTTAGTACCAAAACAGTAGTAAATTAAGAACTTTTTACAAAATACAAAAAAAAAAAAAAAATAACCTTGTGCACATAGCGTGATTCAATCGCTTTCTTAACTTGAAAATGGGCTAAGGAATGTTCCAGTTATGGACCATTTTGTGGTCGGACCTTTTTCAAATTTTCAAAAAATCATAACTTCTAAGCCTCGAGACAATTATTTAATGAGTGCTCAGAAGCGAAACCTGCTATCAATAATTTTTTGTGAAAATGAGTTATGTTCACTAGAAGAGTATTGTTCTCGGTGAGATTTATAAGCTGGCAAAACCAGATTTGCTCAACGACTTGAGTTCATTAGAAAAACAAGTTTACCAAACCGGGTATTGTGATTTTTTCATAGCGCTTAAAATTTGCTCTCCTGAAAAATTATGAAAACGTGCTATAGCAGGTTTTGCTATCTAAGCACAATATTAATAACATGGGTGTTTACTAAATATGTTATCAAAATTATTTTAATATAATTCACTTGCAGTGCCGCGCATTATTATAGCTGCACTTTACAAATATCTAAATGAGACAATGAAACTTCTTTGGAATGATGCAATGCGGTTGAATACTGTGCACGTTAGTGATGTGGTTAGTGCTATTTGGCAATTGACGCAAACATCGAAAGCAATTGGTGAAATCTACAACATTGTTGATGACTCCAATAGCACACAGGGATCAATAAGTGATATTTTAGCTGATATTTTCTCAATAACAGTCGATTATTGGGGTATTGTTATGTCGAATTTAACGAAGGTACTGATAATTTAATTAAAAAAATTCTTTTTTACTTTGACATAAAATGTATTTATTTTTAGTTAAGCCTATCTGATACGGTCAGTGAAATCAATGATAAGCATATGGCGCCATGGGCGGAAATTTGTCAAATGAACGAATTGAATAATACACCTTTAACTCCATATCTGGATGAAGAACAACTCTATCATAAGCATTTGTATTTGGATAATACAAAACTAAAAGAAACTGGCTATGAGTTAAAGGTGCCATTTGTGACTCGCGAACATATAATGGAAATTCTTAATGATTATGTGAATCAAAAGTTATTTCCCAAATCATTGATATTGTAAACTCCTCGGTACTTAAAACTATGTAGGTGCAAACCTTTCGACTTCAGATTATTAAGTTACTATTACTATTTACGCTATATTGAAAAGACATTATTATTATTATTATTTTTTATAAAGAAGCAATTCAATTTTATCTTCTGACGACTGTTGAAAAGTGTACTTATAGTATTTAAAAGAAATAAAACAAAATAAAAACAATGCAAACGATTTTAATTACAATAACTTCCGATATTTTAATAACTGTCATATTGTATTTGTGTAACGTGCCAAAATAAAATTTTATTATGCACTTGATATTGTATTTTTAAAATGTATTATGATATTTTTAAAATGTTTACTTATATGTTTTTATGTAAGTATAAAAATCAAATAATAAAAGTCAAAATAAAATGTAAGCAAACGTTTTTTGTTCTTTATTTTTTACGAAGAGAGGTTTACAATGCACTGCGGATATATTTTACTTCTAACTATAGCAGTTCAAAATTAACAAATAAAAATTTGGAGGGTGTTATCTTTGGCCTTTTCAAAAATTACAATAAATACAACGAGAGCTCCCACAACCGATTTAAAGTAATGCAACAATATTCTACAGAATTATCAGTAAGGACAGAAATGTTGACAATTCGACAAGATAATAAAACCCTGCAGAACGATATAGTAGCGATTTTAAATTTTATTATTTTGACCTAAGCTAAATGACAAATCGAATTTCTTGAAGAGTGTTGTTGAGAATTACGTTATTTTGTTCGTTTTGCTCTTAAAGGCTTAATTGGACTGATTATCCAAACCTTTCTCCTTATGAGGATCGTTTGAAGTTGCTACGTATGCAGTCTTTGAGTACGCGTAGAAATATAGCGGATATACTTTATCTGCATCAGCTTATTACGGGGTCTCTTGCCACACCAGAGCTTCTCAAATATATTTATTTTAATACTAACCGAAGAAGTAGTCGTAATTCTAATCGGTTATTTTATTAACCGGTTAGTAGAGCTATTATATGGTTTCAGCCTCTTTAAATCGCATGACAACTGTTATTAATCATTGCGAAGTATATAACATTAGTTTGTCAAAAGGTCAACTCAAACTTAGATTGAAAAATTATTATAATTAAATCTGTTTGTTATTGATTGCTTTTATTTTATGTTTGTGTTGTCCGAGCCCCACAGCATGCAGGGTTAATTTGTTCTAACATTCATTCCTTGGATCATGTTATTAAATGCATACAAACTGAGTTTACCAATTTTTCCACTCTATGCAAACCTCCACAAGCCGCAAAAAAAAATCGCAAAATTCAGCATTTTAGCATTTCTATTTTTTTTTTTTGGAAAGACCACCCTTGTCTTGAAAAATAAAGGAAACAAAAAATTTTTTTTTTGGACCGCTTTTAAAACAGCCAAAATGGTATTTTTCCCATAACTTTGGCAGGTGATGTCCGATGTTTAAAAATTAATTATACAGGTCTGTTCTGTAATCCGTGTCGTTTCAAGTACTTTTCATTTAGGAGTCTTTTTGATGAAAACGGAGAGTCTAACGATAAAAATTATTGGGATCTCTTTTGTGGGGAATTGCAGGTTCTAGAAATAATATTGATTTGTATTTACGATAAAGTAACCGTTTAGAAAATATTCGATTAAAATGAATTTTCCGACTTTTTGCAGTTTTTTAAGAATGTTTTCTAAATGGTTACTTTTTTGTTAATGCAAATCAATATTATTTGTAGAACCAGTAATTCCCTACAAAAGTGATTCTAATAATTTTTATCGTTCGAAAAGTAATTGAAATCACACGGATTTCGGAACAGGGATGATAGTTTTTAAGGGCTTAATTTGGTCTAAATTTTTTCCTCATGCTCTTTGGACCCAATTTGTCTGGTTCGTATCCCCCTAAACGCAATTTTTTTCTTATAAATTTAAAGTCTGAGAATATACTTACACATATAATTTATTTTTAATAAATAATTTTTAAACATCGGTTACCATCTGCCGAAGCTATGGAAAAAATACCATTTTGACTGTTTTTAGAGTGGTTCAAAAAATTTTTTTTTTGTTTCCTAGATTCACTCAAAATAAACTTTGAAATAGGGGGCGGTTTGTTCGATAATTTTTTCATCGACCCGGCCTAATGGTCATCTAAAATTTTTCTTTTCAAAGTTATGATAATTTCAAAATCACACACGGCGTACCTTAACCCGTTTTAAATCGAACGTCGTAGCACATCAAATTTTTTTCCAGATTCCGTTTACTTATCGTTCAAATGATGTATAAAAAATTTTCACCCGTGACTCCTCGACTAAATTTTGAGATAATCCCTTTTCCAATTGGGGCATTTTCCCATACAAAAAAATAAAACATTTTTTTTAACTACATTAAACAAAAATAAAAATAATCACATTCGATGTGTTTTGCGATGCTAAATCATATTCGATGTGTTTTGCGATGCTAAACACATCGAATGTGATTGTTTTGATTATACCCTACACCTAGGGTATATTCACTTTGTCCTTCCGTTTGTAACACAGAGAAGGAGGCGTGGCAGATATAGAAAAGTGTATATATTCTTGATCAGCGTCACCTCCTGAGTCGATATAGCTATGTCCGTCTGGCTGGGTGGCTGGCTGGCTGGCTGTGTGTGGAAATACATTTTTTGGGAAAACTAAGCAAGATAATTCAATGAAATTTGGTGCACAGCCTCCGTCGTCAAAGTTAGCTCGGGGGATTGAAAATGAGCGAAGTCGATCTAAGGACACGCCTACCGCCCATACAAAAAATATATTCAAAATGCAATTTTTTGAGTATTTTTCACGATAATACAACCAAAATACACATAAATACTACGAATTGTAAGCGCAAGCTCTGAGCAAAAACTGGGCGAATTCAGATAAGAGGGCGTGGCACTTCTCGTATAAGCAAAAGCTTTAAAACGCTATACTGAAACCGTTTTTTGAGATAATCGAAAATTTATTTCCTCAGACACTAAGAATTATGAATACAAGCTTTAAGCAAAAACTGGATAAAATCGAACAAGAGGGCGTGGCACCTCCCATATAAGCAAAAGGTTCAAAACGCTATGTTGAAAACATTTTTTGAAATAATCCAACCAAATTTCACTCAAATGCTTAGAACTATAAATTCAAACTTTGAGAAAAAACTGGGTGAATTCGGACAAGAGGGCGTGGCACTTCCCATATAAGCAAAATTTTCAAAATACTGCTGTGTAGGGTATTTAATGTTTGGCCAGGCCAACCCTTACTAGTTTTTGTTTAATGTAGTTAAAAAAAATTTTTTATTTTTTTTTGTATGGGAAAATGCCCCAATTGGAAAAAGGATTATCTCAAAATTTAGTCGAGGAGTCAAGGGTAAACATTTTTTTATGCATCATTTGAACGATAAGTAAACAGAATCTGGAAAACAATTTGATGTGCTACGACGATCGATTTAAAACGGGTTAAGGCACGCCGTGCACACCATGAACTTTTTTTTAAAAAAAAGGAAAAAAATCCGTTTTCGGCTATTTTTGAGGTTGCAAGGGTACAGTACGGGATAAAATTTTCTGCTCATTTTTACCAATCGAATCATTTAGTACTGTTCTTTACCTTCAAAATGAGCTACCATTTGGTTTTCTACAAAATTATAATCATTTGAAAATACACATTTAGTAAAGCCCTTAATTTTATCATTGACGCCGCGACTTTATTCTTTTCATAATTTTATAAAAAAAATCTTTTTTTTTAAGCCGAATTTGTTGTGTGATTGTGTAAAATTATTGCTTACATGTCAAACTTAACATAGGTAAATTGGATCAGATTTCACATTCTGTAGTATCCCATTATTAAGATGATTCGAATGAAAATAAAACACATTTTACACCTTGCACTTATTGAATTTTTTGCGCCTTTCGGCTTATAACTGCTGAACTATACCTCCAACGGTTCTTGGTTTGGGGAGGAAAGGCGAATTTGGGAATTCACGTAGCTACGCCACTGGCTAGGCCGGAGAGACATTTCACCTTGAAATGAATTCCAATATCATTGTTTAATAATAAAGAAAAATAAAGGTTAATTTTTTTTTAAGATTTATTTTAAATTGATTCGGCCTTAAGGCTCTTCATCTCCTTATTCATTTAGAGAACCAGTGTTGTCTTAAAAACAAATTTTTTGTTTTTTTTTGTGATTTTGAAGAGTTCATAATAAAATGCATTTGATATTTTGTTTTAACTAAAAGTTAACATCAACAATGACAGCATAATAATAAAAAATAAAATTTAACACAGTTTTAATAAGTTTAAATAGAAAAATATATGAACAGAAAGAACAATTTAAACAGCTTTGGACATGGTGCCAAATATTGTAATACAGCATATTTAAGGTATGCGGAACCGAAAAAAAGTCATAGAAAATATATGTATGAGGTTACTTAAAAAATGTTAAATATTTAGTCACTTGCCGCAAATTATTAATTTTTTAATTTAAGAAAAAATATCATTATCTTTAATAATGGCAGGACATATTTTAAATGTATTCTTTTTCTGTAAAGAATACAATATTTAAATTTTTTCGAGATAGATTTAAGTAAATATTGTTATGCTATTTTCAATTATTTAAAACTTTAAGCTTAAGAAAAAATGGTTTCTTTAAATTTGAGTTGTTACTGCGTAATATGCTTCGTAATTCATGTGTGGGTATTTTGTTAATTACATATAGTATGTGGATGAGTTTATGCAGATTGCTTAGAAAGCTAAACCGGCATCACGATAAGTGGTGAAGATCTTCTCAATGGAATTTACATAGGCAGCAGTTCTCAAGTCAAGACCCAAGTTATACTTCATGGCGGTTTTCATGATGGCGCGTGCAGAACGCTCCATAGTATAGTCCAAGCCAGAATGTACAATATCCTTCTCAGAAGCGCCTGAAATGCGCTTCTGGAATGATTCGGATGGTGTGACTGGGATGCGACCACCAACACGACCAAAACGACGTTCCAAAGATTCCTGAACAGATTCTATATAATAGTAAGGAAAAATGTTAATAAATAATCTATGTTAACAAACATCAAACAAATGCGCAGCGTTAATTACGTATAAAAATAAGCAAATGTGAAAATATAATGCAGTGTTAAATAAACAAATGTTTACAAAAAAAGGAACATCCAACAAAAAAAAATTACAGGTAAGTTCATTCCAGCCGCAATTCGTTAGCTTAATGTTTAATATGTGCCGAAAAATAAACTTTGCATCTGGCTTTTAAAAGAATTCCATGCAAAAAAAAAAAAAAAATCAAAACCGAAACATATCAATGGGTGGGCAGGGATGTGGGTAGTAGGATTTGGAAAATAATAAAAATTAAAGTTGTTGAAGTTTTAGCCCTAACAGGAAATAAAATAATTCTATTTATAGTTGACTCAGTCTAGCAAATCTTTTTTTTTTATAATGAATCGTTTACAAAATTTTGAAATCTGGGCATACTGTAAGTACTGTTTAACTATTTTTTTTGTAATTATACAACAACATAGCTTTGAAGTCAAAACCTAAACATACTAACGAAAGGGGTACACTTTCAAAGAGGTACATTGAACATTTAATTTGCTTAGAATATTATGAAGAGTACAAAAACGTACATACATATGTATATGTAGTGATTTACTTCAAACTTGGGAATAGAGCCAATTCAAATAAATAAATAAAATTTTGCTGTGGGAAGAAATTTAAGTTTTCTAACATATGCAAATGGGGTAATGAGTAGGATTTTAAATAACTAATACAAAAAACTTGAATGTGTAATTTGCAAAAGAAAACAAAATATTTAAATGACATAAAAATAAACTTAATGTTCTAGGTATGCTAAGTGAAAAATAGAACTGTACCGTCTAAAATAAATCTTTCAATTGACTGTTGGACTGAATCTAAATTGGTAATAGAAAAATGAAAAAGAAAGAATAAACAAATTACTTGACGGTAAACTGCAGATAGTTTTTAACAAATTAATAGAGGAGAGCTATTTGTCTGTGTATGCGTGTCCCTTTTTTTCAACCAATTAAAATCATTATTATGAGTGGTGCTAAAGCAAAAGTTTTAAAATATTCACAAACTTAAGGGTTAAAAACATTTTGTAGTACTTTAAAAAATAACCTTAATATAAGATTTTTTATAACAAAATAAAAATACAGTAAAATAAATTTATAACATGAATAAATTAATATCAATGAGCTGTGCTACTTATAGCAGATATTACAAAAATTTGCATTAAAAGTTAATTTAAGCAGCAAATAGTTATAGATAATTTAGAAGTACTATACATATGTAAATGTTTATGTATTACTTCCAACAGCAAAATAGATAGGTTTAAAAAACAAATTAAATTGAATTAAATTGTGCTTCGTAATTATAAGCTCATCCTTTATGTAAACAATTTCAGTGACTTACCTAAAAGATGATGGTTAGATTCACGCTCATATTTAAATGTCAAGCGACCATATGAAACGTGGTTCAAGTTTTTCAGCCATTCAAAGAATGATACGGTGACACCACCAGCGTTGATGTATAAATCGGGAATAACTAAAATTTTGCGATCAATTAAAATTTGATCAGCAGCTGGTGTAGTTGGACCGTTAGCAGCCTCAGCAATGATCTATTTAACAGTTTAGAAAAAATAATTATATTTAGAAATTTGCTTCTGTATTTAATTTAAGTACTCTTACCTTAGCTTGAATTTTATGAGCATTATCGCTTGTGATGACTTTTTCAACAGCAGCTGGAATAAAAATGTCACATGGTTCAAACATCAAGTTTTCACCTTCGTATGGCTTGGCATTGGGAAAACCGACAATGGAGCCAGTCTCGTTTTTGTAGTCTTCCAATTGCTAAAAACATCGAAAAGGTTATTTATTTGTGCCAAAATCTTATGTGTTCTTACTATAGAGTGAATCTACTTATTTCAATTTTTGCACTGTATGTACGGCATTTTTTATTTATTTTTGGTTTGAATCGAATTGAATTGATAACACTTTCAAGCCAATTTTTGTTCCAGCACTGTTTTTTTTTCCATTAGAAAACAAGGTTTCATTAACACACAAAATTCCTTTTTATCTATATTTTTACTCAAAATGCTATAACTCACAAGCCAAATTTCCGATCGTTGTCAAATTTTGACACCTATCGTTTAAAGATTGGTTCTCATTGAAATCATTCGAAAAAAATTTTAATAACGCCCTCTCTTAGAAACGATACGAACTTTTCAGACACTGGTAATAAAAGACGTTTTTTATAATACCATTCAATGGTCGCACATAAATCTTGTTTCAACTTTAGACTATTTATCCAGTTTTGGGGTGTTAAATTTTAATAGGCTGGATAAATAGGATGGATAATATTAATAGGATGGATAAAAAATTACGAATGTAGCTGGCTCAAAAGTGTTTTCTAAAATTTTAAGCTTAAGCGAATTTACAATATCCATTGTTACAAACAACTTTTTTCAAAAAAAAAATAACCATTTGTTTTTTTTTTCGTTTTTAAACAAAATTTCTTACCTTGGGGTCAATACCCTCAGAGTTGAAGATCGAACCATCGTGTTCAATAATACCGACACAGGTAGCACCAGCACGTGTCAAGTAGCGGCAGGTGTGAAGACCTACATTACCGAAACCTTGAACAATGAAAGTCTTGCCACCCCAACCAGGAGTTGTGCCTAAAATTAAAAACATAAAGGAGATGCTTAATTGAAAGCGTATACGATTGCGTAATTATATACAAATGTAGTACCAATTAAGCTCATGTAGTTGGCTTCATTGATGAAATTCTCCAAACCGTGGAAAACACCACGACCAGTAGCTGATACGCGTCCGTGAATACCACCCTGATTGATAGGTTTGCCAGTAACGCAAGCATGAGCATTGATATCTAAATGACCAATAGTTTTGGCATAAGTATCGGCAATCCATGACATTTCACGTTCACCAGTGCCCATATCGGGAGCTGGTACATCAACACCAGGTCCAATGAATCCCTTTTTGGACAATTCAAGGGTAAAACGGCGTGTAATCTTCTCCAATTCATGTTCAGAATATTCCTTGGGGTTGATCTTAAGACCAGCCTTAGCACCACCGAATGGAACATCAACACAGGCGCACTTGAATGTCATCAAAGCGGACAAGGCTTTAACTTCATCACGTGACACATCCAGAGAGAAACGAATACCTATAGAATAAAAATACATAAATTAAAAAGCTTATTTACGTGTTTGCACGTGTTCTTATAAAAAAGACATCGATTTCAATATAAGATTAGTATAGACGGTATTTTTGTATATCAACTTTTATTTTCAGTTCAACTTTTTACAAGATTGTTTATTGACGTTTTTGGATACCTTCCAATCGATTTCAATTTCGATTTTTGCCAAAGAAATGTTCGAATAAATAATTTTATATACGTAAATAGTATGTATAAGATTGTCTAAAGGTGCTAGAATGTCTGCTTGATGAACATATGCAACCCCACGCTCCTATTATGCAAGTGACTATTATAAGAACAATGCCAAATATTTAATTTGTTATGGTGCATTTATATTCTTTTATTTTATTAATTTATTTTTGAATAGTACGAGCAATTTTTTAAAAAGAAAAAAAAAATTAACAGGCCCACTCCGAAATCCGTGTAATTTCAATTATTTTTCATTTAGGAGGCTTTTTGCGAGTCGAATCTCCACAACTGAGATTCTTATACTTTTTATCGTGTGACTCACCATTTTCATCAAAAAGCTTCCGAAATGAAAAGTAATTGAAACCACACGGATTACGGAAAAGATTTGTTTTTCAAGAATTCAGATTGAAACAGTACTTAACTTGCCAGGTTTCAAATGTGAGAATTTAATCGGTTTGAATTAAGGACAGCATTCTGAACAATAATCGGTGAATTATCGGTACTAAAGTTTTTCAATCCAAATCAAACCTTTTTCCAAATCAAAAAAAAACTTTCCAAATCAAATAAAACTTTGAAAAAAAAAAATATTTTATATATTTTATGTATTTTTTTACGCATTATCCTTAAATTTTAAGCATTTCTTGTCTTTTGATACACCTATTTTCCGTTAAATATTTTTGTATAACACTTTAACTCATTCTAACCCAGTTATTGAACCAATATGTCCAAAAAACCCATAAAACAAGAGATAATGGGTTAAGATTCCCTAAAAAAAGTTCCATGTATGTACGAGTTAATTATAATCGCGCATCAAGATTTATTCAAAATGTAGTCTTAGTATTTTACAATAGGAAGAAATTTTGAAAATACATTACTTTTGAGGATTCTAGCTCAGAAAAATTACATATCGAGCCCTAACCGCAATAGTAGCGTATGCGACAAAAAGCAAATTTTACAGGAGAGAGTTTTTTTCATTTTTTTTCGAACATACATGGCGGATTTTTTTAAAACGTTAAATGTAGTCTATATTAAACCTCATATAAATAATATACGCGTTTTTAAATTGATGTTGTGTATATTTCACTCATTTATGGCGCATACGACATTTTCGCAGTCACTCTTGGCGAAGATTGAAATTAAAATGTGGCGCATACGTTTCTTAAAATTACAAGGTTTTACCTTTGAGAAATACATTTATTACATTTATTTTATACACAGAAAGAAATTTGTAACAATTTGGATGGTTGAAATTGTACCAACCCACAAAAACGGTCAGATTGACTGTAATATTGTTAATTTACAGTACTATTTAGTATTAAAAACTTACAAAATATTACACACACACATCGTTTGAACTTGGTTTTACTCCGATGTAGTCCCACTCCAGGTCTTTTTTTTTGCAAAGTTGTTTATAAAGGTCCAAATATACAGAAAAAGTTTTTTTTAAATTCGTTCAACGAGCTCACCGATTTTCCGAGTCGAATTCAGGTTACCAAATGGTCTTCACATTCTTTCTGCATTAAACTAAAAAGTTTGACAAAAACTAACTAAAAACTGGGTGTGCAGTTCGTTTTCTGTTTATTTTTAGATTCAGAAATATTGTTTTTGAAAGTTTTAACTGATCGCGTTAACGAGATATTGTATTTATAACAACTTTTTTTGTTGAAATTTTTTTGTTAAAAAAAATTAACTTTCGCGTTTTTTTAGAAAATTAGCAACGGACGAAAACAAGACAAATCACTTTCAATTTTAATTTTGTTGTTGAATCCGAATCTGGTTTTTAGAATTGCTATATCTAAAATGGTTTGAGAGAAATCCTAGCCTAAAGTTAAAGTTAAATTAAAATAAAATTTTTTTTTATTCTTTTGAGGTTATATAATAGAACAAGGCAATCCTTAGCCATAAAACATTAAAAAAACACCTTGAAGCCCTATTATTTTACTTCTAAACCCAGCTTGAATTATATCGATATATTTTTTCTTCTTCGAATTATTCTAACCTGAAAAGGTGAAAAAAGGAAAAATCCACGTTTTTTTGATATTTCAGCTTACGATATTTCGAAGACAAAAAAAGATATCGATATAATTCAAACTGATTTTCAAAGTAAAAGACTGGGGCTTCAAGCTTCATTTTCAATCCTTCGAGCTAACTTTTACAACCAACCCTCTTTACAAAATTTCGTCGTATTATCTAAGTTTTCCCGTGAATAATATTTCCACGGACACACAAGCATCCATCCAAAGAGACGGACATGGCTATATCGACTTAAAAAGTGATTCTGACGAGGAATATATGTACTTTTCCACACCTGTTACGCCTCCTTCTCTGGTTTTTGAGGTGCTTACGTTCTTTTTGAGGTCAACAAAAAAACATATGTGGCTCTTACGACATAATTGAAAGTGCGATATCTTTGTTAATACTCAAAATTCAGTTTTAATATTTGGCATATAGATGTGAATGACATTTTAGAACATATTTGCATCAAAAAAAAAAAATTTCGAAAAAATGTCGCATACGCTACTGTTGCGGTTAGGGCTCGATATGGTTGACGTTATGTTTGATATATGAAGGTACATATTATATTAGATTTTGCATAAGGCGTTGAAAAATTCTTATCTCACATTTTTTAAGCCATCTGTTAGACTTTCGGGGGTAATAGTGGACTTTTTAAAAATTGTTTTTTTGGCAGAGCGATTTTGGTTTTAATGATTTTTTGGTTTTCGCGAAAGGTTAATTTGAAAAATGCCAGGGTTCAACATGTAAAAGGAAAAACTATTTCAAAAAAATCAGTCATGCAAACGCAAAATGGTGTTCGAATTGGCTTGGAATGACTAATATGCTTATTAACTTCAAAGAATTAAGATAAAGCAAGGGACAAAAATAAACTGACAATCAAATTTTAGTAACAAACGAAAGAATGTTCGGGTTTTTTTTCATTAAATTGTTCATAAAATAGTTATTTTAGTGTTGTTGAAGCAATTAAGAGCTGTAGTGCAATAATTGATTTGAAATGACAAATTTCGAAATGTAATATAAATGTTAAAAAAAAAAAATCAAAAAATATTATTTTATTTTAATTTTAGCCGCCTTAGATTAAACCCTTTACGTACTTGTTACCACTTTGATAATTATCTTTACCTTCTACAATGTCAATAAGATAAATTTTATTTTACTTTTGTATTAAGATTAGATAAGATTTTTTCAAGAAATCAACATTCAGTTTTGCACTACCCTTATGATACTTTTGAGAAAAAGCAAAGGTTGTTTTCCTCTGATAATTTTTTATTTGATAAAAATTTGATATTAATACCTAATAAAATAGAATGTTCAAAAGTAATGTTCGAAAAGTCTTAACCATTTTGAGCGACTGTTATTGTTAAGTGCAAGAGTTGTACATATTTTTAAACTTTATCAAAAAATATTCCGAACCAATAATAAAGAGTCATAAAAAATTCATTAATACGTTGTTTAAACACTTAGTTTACTGCACTTTACATTATAAAAAAATAAAATTAAAAACACGTCCGAAAGCAACAAAAAAAGTTTGATAACTCACCAAATAATTTAGGAATTTACGTAAGTTCAATTTTGATAAAAATAATTTAGTGTGTTACATACGTAACCCACATATTGAGTGACCAGCCAATGTGTGGCGATAACGTCTTAAAAAATTCTTAAACTAAGACATTACATAACTCCTTACTTTTGAAATCATTACTTTTACAAAGGATAACAAGGTTCAAGAGAGCAAAAAAAAAAATAAAATTATTAAAAAACAATAAGCTATCAAACCTACAGCGACTCCCAAAATAGAAACCTAAAATATCAAGTAAACAAGTCGAATCAAAAGCATTCATACGCTTTATCATCTGAGTATACACGTTTTTACCAAACTAAGGCTATTGTTGGCAAGCAGCATAAGATTATTATTGTCAAATTAAAATAAAATTTTGTTTTTGCTATCAAATTTATAAAAAAATAACGACAGGCAAGAATGATAACAATTCTCAGTGAAGGTAAAACCAGAAATTTTTGTTGCAGAACATTCGAAAACGCGTGACTGCTGATGTTCTTAAATAAGAAGAAAAAAAAAAAAAAAAAAAACAACTAAATATCGAAAATACTTTTACTTAAAAAACTTTTATGCAACAAGGGGCTCGATCGTCATCAGCACTGAGGGGTGTGTTTTATATATATATACATACATACATCAAATTAACTTAAGCATTTGTAGTTAAAAGATTGTGTGATTTTCAAGAGGAAAAAAATGGCAAATTATAACAAGTTTCGTTGCCAGGTAATTAAAACTAAATATGACGAATAGCACAGATAAAACCAAATTTTATAACACTTGACTTGATTTTTATCAAAAAACCGACATTCTCAAAAAATAAGCACATTCGCTCAAAATATAGCAGTGAGCCGATTTCATGAATTTTGTAACCCAAATATACTGGTGCAGAAGCTATAAACTATTATTTATAAAAATTTTTCTTTTTGATACTTCTAATTGTACTAAAGAAAAAGTGTCTTTATTTCAAAAGAAAAATTCAAAATACGATATTGCTAGATTTTAGACACGCAGTCTGAAAACTTTTTGTAGAATTTCAAGCTTTCCATCAAAATTACGTTCTTTTCACATACCCTTCAATTAGTATGATTTCTAATGCAATTAAGCTTCATTTAAATTTTGTATAATGAAAAATGAAAGTTAAAATCGTAAGCATGAGTAGGAAAAAAATAAATAAATTAAAAATTCGATCAGCATTCTAGCAACAAACAGCTGTTCACTTTTAACTATTAAGAATTCAATGTCGTAAATGTTTTTATTTCAAATTTGCTGATAGCAAGCGAGGCACTTAAATTTTGTTTTAAATTAAGGCGATATTTCCGTTTAGAGGGTGAGAAAATATCTATTTTTAAAATTTTTTTGCGAGAAATATTTCTATAAATGAGAACTATTTGTTCAACTTAAAAAATAAAAATGTCAAATTTTTTGTAGTCCATTGTCTTAAGGGTTTGTATATATGACATTCCTTTTGCGCCTTTATGCACTTTAAAATCAAATGAGTCGTTTATTGTGAAAGTGAAGTAAGTGCATAAAGTAAAGTCATACAAATTTTGTGCCATAATAATCGGTTATTTCAACTTAATGCCATCAATTCACACCACTTTCAAAATTAATGGCTCAAATAACTCCGTTGGTTTTGCGTGTTTCGAAAAACGTCAATAGGAAAAGTTATTCAGAATAGTCCCAGGAATCTTACATTTTTCGGTGTTGAACCGATATTTACCCACCCTGTATAGGCACCAATATGGTAAATAAAATATATCAATAAAACATTATGCATATTGTTATATTTGCAAAAATTGATTTAACGAATACATGAGATTAAGGTATCATCTACTGAATAGGTACTATAAGTTAACTTTTATTCTATATTTATTATTATACAAATTTTGAGCTTTTCAAATAAAATAAAGAAATGAAAGTGTTTTTAATAAATTTATAGTACGATACCATTCGGATTACATATTTTCTTTTTTTAAATTGTTGTCCAGAGTCATTGGGGAATTTATTTTAATTATTTCAATAAACACACTACTACTGCTTTAATATATCAATATAACACATATGTATATGGTACAGCAATATTTAACAATTTTATTGTACGCAAATTCAATATTATTCCAATTTAGCACCCATGAAATAACAAATTGGAATTGTTATATAACCCAAAAAAACATTTAATATTGACTATAAAGTAACATGATGTTATTTAAATGTGCCATATGTACATATCAACTTAGTGTAACTAAACTAGTTTTTAACAATGTATATTTAAGCATTTAATTTCTATTAACTGCTATCTAAAAGTGGGAACCTAAAGCTTAGCAACAGCAAAAGTTTCAAATTCCGTTTCATATTTTTTGAAGAAGGCGAAAACAAAAACAACACAAATATAAACAAGAGAGAACGAGCACATTCTGGTTGTGGGAACCATAAATAAATGCCGCATGATCAAAAAATAACAATACAAAAGGAATAATTTTTATTATATGCAGTGAGCAATTAAATTTTTCTACTTTTGTGGAGCAGTATTACATATGGTTTTATTAATTAGCATTTAATATTGTAGCACGTGACTAATAAAAATTCAATTGAGTACTATATTTTGAAGGTATTTTTTGTACTCGAATAAGTTGTTTATAATGGAATATCACCAAAAATTGTTTTCAATAGCGTGGAAAGAACCATAATACACTGAAGTATACCATTAATCGAAAAATGTTTCGCCCCAAAATTGTAAATAAAGGAAAACCACACTGATTTTTGGTATAAATACATTCAAATTATAGAATTTGATACAGTCTAAGATCGTAAAAGGTCTGTCTTCGTAATACTAGAACGTCCTCTAACTCAAATAAGCTAATAATCAACAAAGACACCGGTTTTATTAAGCGCAACAAATCAATTGCACGTATTTTAAAAGTACTCGTATGTCCTATTTATTAGGCATACAAAATTTTAAAGAATGTTCACGTTGACTAATCAAATTTGCGAAAAAGACAAGCGTTTAGAAGATCAGTAACGCTTTTTAGTGTGCTTAATCTTAATCTGAATGCAAAAGTGCTTTATTAGTAAGGATTTAAGTATATGTACATTCTACCGTCATTTTCAAAAATGTATTTTTTCATATGGTATGTAAATTTTTACCATATATATGTACGCATGTTTCGAAATCCGTGTGATTTCAATTAGTTACTTTTCATTTCAGGGGCTTTTTGGTGAAAACGGTGATCACAGGTTCCACAAACAATATTGATTTTCATTAACGATAAAATAACCGTTTAGGAAATATTCTTACAAAAACCAAAAAAAAAAAAAGTCGAAAAATTCGATTTCCTAAACTGTAACTTTATTGTAAATACAAATCAATAATTCACCACAAAAGCGATTCTTATAATTTTTATTCTTTGACTCACCATTTACATCAAAACAGCTTACGAAATGAAGAGTTATTGAAACCACATGGATTACGGAATAGGCCTGATAATCTGAATTAACAATATCTTATATAGTCTGCAATTCTTAATCCAAAGTCGAAATTCGTTTTTTAATTATAAGACCAACAAAAATGCACAGTTACCAAAAATTTATGTTTTTCATTCCTACTCTAAAAAGCTGGGGATGGAATATTTCAAAAACCTGACTAATACAATTACAACTCTAAGGATAAGATATTCAAATTATAATATTAAAATAGTCTTTCATCCAGATCTTTAAAATTTCCGTGTATAAAGTTTATTATTGGCGTTCCACATGAAATTGAGGGTAAATGTATTTATGAAATTTGGAAGTTTCTATAATGGACATAGCTGTCTCTGTGAGGACTAATCTTTATGGTCTCTTTTGCTACTTTCTCGTTAATTTTAGCCGGTCAATTGATTTTGTGTGAATTAATTTTATTTTGACAGTTTTTAGTCCTATATTAAAATAATTACTCCTATCAATGATTTGCAGAAACAACTTTTTTTCCAACGCCCAGATGTATAATTTTTAGATGATGGCAAAAACTTTTAAAAATAGCAACACAAACTACATCTAACAAACAAAATATACAAAAAAATGTACAATCAACAAAAATTGGGTTCGCAGTGTTTGCTTTGCAAAAACTAAAAACATCAACGAAAACAAGATATATCTGTATAAAAGAGAAATGAGCGCAAGAGTATCTCACATATTAGGGTATGTATAAAGAGAGAACATGAATCGACTACCTGAATGCGAAAACAACGAGTAATTTCAAAAAACTAAAAAAAAAAATACAAAGAAAAGAATTTAAGAAAAGATAGGTTGTTGGCAAAAATGTATAAGCAACAAAATATTCGATGGAAATAAAGACATATTCAAGGCCAAAAAATAGAAATCGAAGCAAACGACACTTGAAGGGTTTGGAAATCCATAGCACTATTGGTGCATAAAAATAAAAAATTTATTCTTTAATTATGTAAGAGTGAATGAAGTCCAGTACATACTCGTACATATTATCAAATAGATTAATCTTTGCAATTTAATGTTTTTGGTGTTACTCATAAAGATAAAAATATGTATCGATATACAATATCGCAAGCTTGTCAGAATAGGATGCAAAAATAAGTATGATTTTAAGTTTCATTAGCTAAACAAATTATTTGCCTCGAAGAGCATACTGTGACGCTGGAATGCGTGACACACAGATGAACTTGTAAATAAGTCCGGCACAAATTATACAATCAAAACTTTACTGAAAAAATTATAGAGCCGCATGCCGTTTTTGTTAAGGTACATTTAAATTTGATGTTTCGAATATTTTCCCATAATAAGTTCATATATCATACTACTATATAAAATGCAATGTTTGCCTGTATTTCACAGATAATTTGCCTGGTAAGGTTTTAGGATAAATTTTTTACGAAATACCCTCGGCTTCGCCCGGGTGGAAAATTCCATAACTCGAAAACCAGTTATCCGATTCGCACTATTTTTTCTTTCAAAGACATGTTATCCATTGACGTTCCAGGACAAACTCTAATTTGAAATTCCTTTGGCTTCGTCCGGGATATTATAAAAATTTTACAGGTTCTACAAATAATATTGATTTATATTTACGAAAAAGTAACTGTTTCGAAAATATTCGATAAAGTGGAATTTTTAGACTTTTTGCGATTTTTTAATAATATTTCCTAAACTGTTACTTATTAGTTAATGCAAATCAATGGTATTTGTAGAACCTGTAACCCACAAAAAAGATCTTAATACTTATTATCGTGTGATTCTCATCAAAAAGCCTCCAAAATGAAAAGTAATTGAAAACACACGGATTATGGAACAGGGCTGAAAGTATTAATTATCTTTTTGTTGAACGAAAAATTAAACTCAATTTCACTCAAAAAATAGGTATCCTTAAAGATACTGGCTGTATATATCAAGAAAGGTAAATACTAAAGGACCAATGTAAACATATACATATGTATGTGGGCGTATAATATTTAACAGTTTATTAGAACAGAATTCTTGAATTCACTAAGCAAAACATATGATGTAAAAGAATAAAATTAATTATTCAATATCATACTAATATTATCATATATTCCCATGTATCGATATATTTTTAGCACCACTATCAGGAAAGATGGTTACATAACCATCAAATAGAAATGCGTGTGTTTTGCCCAAGAACCAAACACTGAAATTTAAATTTGATTACGTATGAAAGAAGAAAAATATTAAAAAATTATATTAACTCTCATCTTTTTCAAATTAATCTTTTCTCTTTAAGAATTTGTTATGACTTAAACTAGCACTACACTTAACGTATTCACATAGAAAGAAAAAATCGATTTTTAAATATGAAATAAAAAACGTTTCATATAACTTACCGCCCTTGGTTGGCAAACGATGGGTGCTGTGCTGGGCACGATAACCGGTGATCATCTCATATTCGCCGGTATCGCGTCTCAATGGGAATGCAATTTCAATAATATGGTCACACTGTTGCATAAGCATTAAAATACCCTTGACCTTCTTCTTTTTTTCTTCCATCGATAGTTTTCCCTTCATGTCATCAACCAAACGCTCTTCTGCAATTTGGCAACCACGATGGAAGAAATATTCGACCATGTCGAAGAAACGTGGATCCCTGGCAGTGGGCACATCCTTCAGACGATCTGGAATTTGATGTTCAGCATAGCCACGAGTCTGGAGCGCAGCAGTTGGCAGTGCTCTAACCAAAGTGGCTACTTCCTGTTGGCGAACAGCAGCCTGTCTCGCCAAATTCTTAAGGTGATGCATATTAATGTCTGTATCTCGAACCGCTTTAACACTTCAAAACCAACTACACAACCGCAACTATCAGACGGAAATGGTATGTACTGCTCGATGTACAACTGCAAGCAAACCGATTCCGCAACGAACTGATCACAAAACAAGTCTAACAATTGGACTAAATTAAGTTTGTTCTTACGTTCTGTCTACACTTTAATTCTGAATTTCGATAACACGACCAGCACCCCACCACAATGTGTTAGAAATACAGATGGATACCTATGGAGCTATCATAGTTCTCTTTTCACAAACTTCTCTACAGCCAACACATGACATTTGTTTTTGACGTTTCTACCATTAAAATTTGACGTCTCATTTTAGGCTTTGCAAAAAGTGGTGGTGTTAAAGGCTGCGTTGCAAAGTATAAACGAAAAAAAAATAAACACGGAAGCTGGTGAAATGATGGTGGGTGGCCATTTAATTTAATTTTCAGGAAACAAAATTTTAGTTTTTGGTTTCGAATTATTTATCGGATTTCTTCCCTTTATATCGATTTTACAGCACAAAGCTGCAACAAAAAGGATGTAGGCTTAAATACAGTTTAGCCTGCAATCGAAATTGATTATAAAACAAATATATTCTTATGTGCTTTTGAAATCTAAGAATAAATATGGAAACTAAAAGTGTCGCTCGGATCTGGTTTTGGAGATATAGATATTGGAAGTTACAGATATAACTTTTCTAAAAATCTATATAAGTTGAAAACGGCTGCATTGATGATATAACATTTTAGCAAAAATTTTTGATATTAACCCTTTATAACCGAGAAAATTAAAAATCATTTTGATGAATTTTGAGAAGTATTTTAATTTTTTTGGTATGATGTGTTCTCTTTGACAATATGAGCATTAAAACATATTTTAAATGTTTAAATTTATACTATATCAAGCATGACTGTGGCTAGCAAACTAGGTGTTGGATATATTATTGACTGATCCCCAGCCGAAGTTCGCCGCAAAGCCGGTGTTGGACTTATGGGAGTTTTAAATCCTGAGTTTTTGAAAAGTCGTAATATCTCGGAAACTACTGGCCAAATTCCAAAAATTTTCAGTTCAATATTGTTGCTTGTTAAATTATCTTTCAGTTGAAACCCATATTTTGGAAATCAATGCAGCCGTTTTCAACTTATTATTCAACTTAAATTTTTAGAAAAGCTATATCCCAAACTTCCGATGTCTATATCTCCGAAACCAGATCCGAGCGACACTTTTAAATTCCATATTTATTCTTACAGTTTAAAAGCACATAAGAAAATATTTGGTTTATAATCAATTTCGATTGTGAGCTAAACTGTATCTGTTCCTCAAAACGTTTTACAGCAGCAGAAAGTGTGCTGGAGAATGAATATAATATAATATAACCGCCACACCACGGTTTTCATTTCATCAAAAGTGGGGTATGCACTAGCGATCATGCTCGTCATTCAAATATGGCCGTTGACTCAACCACAAACCAATATGGTTTACTGACGAAAAAAGTGGCCACACACCCAAACATGAGAAGTTTGTGCAAGACTAACAAGCTTGTTCGATAGCCTATACCGGCTTTTAATTGTAACTAGCGTAGCATGTCTCAAAACCAGAGTGTGTTACCAACTAACAATTTGGCAATTTTTCACAACAGACGGCGCTAGTGAGCCTTATGATTTATTCATAATGGCGATCCTGTTCAGAGAGTTTACTCGTGACCTATAGCACAATCGCTTAAACACCGCGTTCTCTTTCATTAGAAAACCGGAGTCACGGGTACGAGTACGGTTTCTGGCAAGATTTAACTAAAACTGATCTGATGAGGCTATATACATGTTTATATATGAAAATATATAAATATGTATGTGGAAGTAGCCGAAACATATGTAATCAATTTCCATGTTAACACTTGCAAAAATGACTGTTTAATTAGTTCAATATAAAATTATCAGTTCTTCACTTTTATTTTTCTCCAAATGATGAAAAGTTTTCCCGATATGGCATCTCTGGGCATAAAAAAGTTAAGCTGTTTTGGTATACCTTCTCAACGCATCGGACTCCATGAAAATCTATTACAATTGTTGTCAATTGCTAACTTCAATGTAAATTTACCGGTGTGACTTTATTAGATGGGAAAGTATATTTTGGTTAAGCGTAGCGCCTTTGTACACTAAATTTTAATTTCTTTTAATATTTTTAAAATAAAGACTGATTTAATTTGGATCGTGGCGTTTTTCGTATCGCGTAAGCGTTTTTTCTGCCGTAGTGTTCTTTAAACGAAAAGTGAATAGGCTTTCAAACTGAGAAAAATCTTAGCTGTGAAAGTCACCTGACCGTGGGTAAAGGAATAGAAACCACGCGAGGTAAATGAACTCGGAGCTGTAAATCGAAGATTTTGTTTACACCGCAGTAGCAGTCAAGGCCGACATTTCTGCCGCCATCATCGAGCGGATAGCAAGGTGATAATGAAATTTATGAAGTTATTGCAATTTAATAAAAGCATTAAGTTAAAAGTTGTTACAAGTTGTATATTTAGTCGAAGTGCCACTAAGGTAAGTGATGCTTGCATTGTTTGGTTTTCAAAAACACCTTTCTGGTTTTTTCTTTTGTGGATATTTAAATTTTTAATTACATAAAACACAAAAAAATTTCATAAATCACAGTAGAGAGAGCACATATCTGTGACGATGCTTCATTTTAAAAATAGTATTGCGTTGTTTCTGTAGAATTCTCAGTTCTGATCTACTTAGGTACTTCTCAGCTTTCCTGCTATTGTTGAAGCCATTTTGCACTGTTAATCATCAGTGATGCCGTTTTGCAATCTTTCAAGGGAGTATTTTTTTGCAGAATGCGGATTATTATGCTTCATAAGCAGTGGCGGATCCAGCACTGTCAAGAGGGGGGCCCGATTGACTACATTTCTAGATAATAACAGAATGTTTTCAAAATCTTTACATATAATTTAAAAAAAAATTTAATCACTTGGTTTGAGAAGGGGGGCCAATCGCCCCATCCCCCCTTGGATCCGACACTGTTCATAAGGGAAGATTTTTTCAAAACAAATTCTTTAAATATGGCATAAAGTATCCTATTTCTCCAACTCTAGTTTAAGCGTAGAAATTGTATTGTTTTTAAAAACTATCTGGCTGGACTTCGTTTGCCCGATCGCGATTCGATGTGAAAATTTCATCGAAATCGGTCAAGTGGTTTTCGAGTCCATGAAAAACGAACACAAACTTTAATTTTTATATACCTATTAGATGATTTTAAAATGGTGATAACTTTTGCATATATGTATGTGTCGTTAATTTTAATAGTGGTGCAAGTCCATTAAGGGGCAAAAGTAATGTCTTACATATTATTTGCATAATAATCGGTTATTATATATATTTTTTTCAACTTAATGCCACCAATTCTACTTGATCAAGTAAACAATTCTAACATAATTCCAGTCAATTCATATTATGACCACTATTAAAACGAACGACGAATAGGTCATTTCCATGATGTCGCACGTGACCGTCGAACACCTTGAAAGTAAAAAAAGTCAAAATAAAACGGATTTTTATTTTGACAATAGGCTTAACTTATAGCTCTTAATTAGCCCTATAATTGGTGCTAAGGCTGATCTTAGGCAATTTTTCGTTTTCAAGATACACTTAATTCTGTTTTTACACGGTCTTTTTTTACACGGTTTTGATTTAACACGGTTTGAAAATATTTTTTTAAAAATATTTTTACACGATTTTATTCCATTTAACACGATTCAAAATTTTTTGGGCGTGAATTTTATTTGTCAGATTTAATTTTTGCGAAATGTGTTCATATCTGCCGTAAAAAATATAAGGCCGCAACCTAAGTTACGGCATTTCAAACTTTATTTCTCCATCGGATTAAGCAATTTTTTATCTATATTTTAGTCCAATCGACAATTTTTTAAGTTTTCCACTTCTCTTGCAAATTGCAAATAAAGAAATGTAAACATTACACCCTGTTTTCATATTTTTCATAATTAAAATCATAAAAGGCAGTAACTCCATACAAAAAAGATGAAAAATAAAATAAATTTTTTAAGAAAGAGAAGTTGCTGCCTTTTCTGAATAAAAATAAAATTTTGATTTTCTCAAAACTATGAAAATGAGTTGCGCCTTATTGTGCATACAAGCAAATTTGAAAAGTGTTAATATTTTGTGAACGTGCTTGGTAGTGCTGCGACATCGACATCGATGTTGATGAAACATCGCACGTAAGCCCCCCTTTTACTTAAAGTTTCGTTAAAATAATGACTTTTTTTAGCTACATATTTGTAAGGATATTCAAAAAGTTATGGCTTCTATAATTTAAAATTAAAGTGAAATATTTAAATTAATACAAAAATAAGCAATATTTTCCATTTATATATGTATTTAATTTTACTGTTCCATGTTCTAAACAAAATTTGAGAGATATTTGATTCGTTTTGTCAGAGTTTTCAACTTATTAAAAAAGTAATCGATGTTGCCAAACATCGATCTTTTTTTGGCGATGTTTTCTAGACATCGATGTTTAATTCAGATAACATCGATGTTCAAAAAATCGATGTTTTCCGGTCGATGTCGCAGCACTAGTGCTTGGTATCGACATTTTTTATTGACAAATTTTGTAGTTTTTTCATTTTTCACTAATCTTAATAGGTTTTAAAGATAAGGAACCAATCACCTATTTTTGTATAAGATCAATGTCTTTTTTTACACGGTTTTTTTCTACACGGTTTTTTCTGGAACCAATCTACCGTGTAAAAACAGAATTAGGTGTAATTGCATAAACCAAGGCAGTCGCATGAGACAATAGCCGTGCTTCTTTTGACGCGTATATACAATTGTGGTGATTTTCAAATTGCGATAACTTATAAATGGTGAGTCGTACGATTAAAAGTCCAAGGATCTGTTTCAAGGAGAAGCACATGCTCTACAAATAATTTTAATTTTTTGTAAAAAAAAAAATAATAATTTAGAAGTTATTTAAAGAAAAGTGATTTTTTGTCGTTAATCGCCGCTTGTATGTATGTATGTATTCTCCTTTAACTCCTAGAAGGAGCATAGGGACAATATGAAACATCTACATTCGTCGCGATCCCTTGCGATGACTTTGATCTCTTGCCACGACTTTCCCGATTCTTGGATTTCCTTCATCGCCTGGTTAAGCGGCGAATAACTCTTAAAAGGTACATTTTTTTAAAAATAAAATGAAAATTTTTTCTAGAGAACGTGATCCTTCATAAAAAAGTTCCTTAGAGTTCTTATTGTGCGACTTACTGTTCATGAGTTATCGCAATTTAAAAATAACCACAATTGTAAATACGGCTAATAACAGAAGTGGTTTTCGCTGCCAACAAATCAAACGCCGATTTCAAGGAAACCAGAGGTAATATTTCAATGTGACTTATTTTAGAATGTTGTGCATTGATGTCTCTTAGAAATGGTTTTTATTTTACCCAAAAATTATTTATACTTTTTTTTTATAAAATTTTTATCACGGTCGCACTACATATTTTAAATTGAAAATCTTACAAATAACCAGGATACGTGGTATCACCAATTTTTCCAAAGGATGTTATTTGTCTCGATCCATTATACAAACATACATATGTACCGAATCTCATTTGTGATGACTTTTTTTTTAGGAGCGTGGCAACATTATTTCGACAGTGAACATTATTTGTCCCGGCGCTCTGTACACATAAGTATATCAAATCTCATTCATGTGTGTTAAATATTTTCAGAGATATGATTAAGTATTTTTGTGGGAGCGTGGTACCGCCATTTTTCCCAGTACACATTATTTGTTTTGGTACTTTTATTGGGTGTACAACTTAAAAACCGGAATTTGACGGTGGATGTCCGTACTAACAAATATCGTGAAAGCTCGAACTTTATATATATGTCATTTTGAAGGTACATTTGACAGCTGTCAAAATCAACAAAACAATTTTATCTTGTGTGCATCATTATTATTTTTCACGATGAATAACTTCGAAAATTGGAGAAAAAGACAGCATTTGCGGGAGGTTCTGTTGGGTCATTTTTTTGCAAAAAAAACTGCTGCGGAAAGTCATAGTTTGCTTGTAGAAGTTTATGGGGACTATGCTCCAGCTGAATCAAGCTGTCGTGAGTGGTTTCGACGGTTTAAAAGTGGTGATTTTGATGTCGAAGACAAAGAACGTCCTGGTCAGGACCAGCTAGGTGTAATCCATTATGAGCTGTTGCCAGGTGGCCAAACCATTAATGCTCAACTCTATCGTCAACAATTGATCCGATTGAAGCAGAAAATCCAGGCAGAGCGGCCAACGTATGCGAACAGACACGAGTCAATCATTTTCCACCACGATAACGCTCGGCCACATATTGCTGCCCCAGTCAAAAATTACCTGGAAAACAACGGATGATAAATCTATACAAATTTTGCCTCACCCGCCTTATAGCCCAGACCTTGCACCATCAGACTACCATTTGTTCCGATCAATGCAGAATGCCCTATCAGGAATACGGTTCACTTAAGTTCAAGGTATCGAAAATTGGCTCGATTCATTTTTGGCCGCCAAGCCGGCGCAATTTTTTTGGGATGGAATTCATAAATTGCCTGAAAGATGGGGAAATGTTGTAGCTTCCAATGGACAATACTTTGAATAAAATATATTGTAACATTTTTCCACAATAAAGCATCAAATTTCGCTAAAAAATTCCAGTTTTTAAGTTGTACACCCAATACATATGTACCAAATCTCATCTGTGTACGTTAAATAGTTTCAGACTTATGATGATTTAATTTTTTTTGCTCACGCTTTATTTTTCTGTGGAAATTTTAGAAGAAGGACCGTATTTTACGTTTGGGACATGTTTGTGGAATGGGTCAAATTTTATTTTTATGCCCGAACATCTTAACAACTAATCACTGAATTCAGCTTACTTCAATTGTGCTTACGACAGGAGATTCACAAATGTCAGAATTTTCCACTAGCACAGTGTTAGTTTTTGTTATAATCACTTAGAAATATTTCAAACACTAAGGTCTGTTCCGTAATCCGTGTGGTTTCAATTTTCCTTTCCAAAGTTTTTTTTTATGAAATTCGGGAGTCTGACGAATGTAACCGTTTAGAACAAAGGTCGGCAAGTAGTTTTAGGTGGGGTCCGGATACTATTGAAAATTTATGTCGAGGTCCAGAAAAAAAACTCCTTAGAGTCTCGATAATCCTAAC
This sequence comes from Calliopum simillimum, assembly GCA_951812925.1. Lineage (NCBI taxonomy): Eukaryota > Metazoa > Arthropoda > Insecta > Diptera > Lauxaniidae > Calliopum > Calliopum simillimum. The sequence continues at coordinate 148,108,301 of OX638368.1, forward strand.
AGCCAAAATTGGTTCTCTGTTCGGATTAACGAAGAGTTTGGATTAAGGTATTTATGCTGCGTTCTTTTGACAAAAGAACCAACTAAGATAAGACAATTTTTCAGGATTTAAATCATAAAACCATAATTTAAAAACGATTTCTTTGGTGTAATCCCTATGTCTCTATGATGTTTGCTTTCAAAAATATTAGGGTGTGCCATAATTCATGCAGGATTTGTATTTGCCGCCATTTGTGCGGTAAAGTGTTGTCGATTAAAAAAAGAAAATAGTTTGACAGCTGACAATTTAAGGTTAGTAATAATGTATTTAAAGAGAAGATTTAACGCTTTCTCATTTAAATTAAGTTAAGCAGTTTTTTAGCTATCCTGAAAAGTTGCCAATTTCAAGTGAGGTTTTTTTTTTGTCAAAATGCCCAGATTTGTACTCAAAAGTCGTTGCGAGAAATCACATCTGCAGTCTTGAGCCAGTATTATAAAGTTAGATACAAGCAGAGCAACATTGAATTTAAAAAAAAAAAAAAAACAAAATTATGTTTTACAAACATCGACGAATGCAGTTCCATACGTTTGCAAAGAAGTGTATTCCTGCAATTCTATTGTCGAATATTTAAATATTTTCATATTCAAGTATTGTTGGAAAGTGAATAAATTCTTGACAAAAGTAATTTTTACTCGTAACAAAGACTTCTATCCAAACCAAATATTTTGATTTGTTTGGCAATTTTCTTAAAGATTTTCGCTATACCAATTATTATTCTTAAATTAAATTAACACATACCTCAATAGTTTATTTCTAAGTAACCTTAGCGTAAAAATATTTCTAGACATTTAAGAAATCAACACGGGTTAGCTCCGCGGAAAAATTGGCAGCATTAAAATTTCCGAATGATAGCAAAAGGCAACAGCGAAAATAAGTTTTGATTGATTCAACTTGGGAACCGGGCAGCGAGCAGTCATCGTCGAAACCAAAGAGTTGAGTATACCTTTTGATTATTTTATTTCTAAGGTAGTTCGATATGAACATTGAGTTAGACACGCTTGTGCAGGCCACTACGCATGGTACTCGTACAGTCTGTTAAATAAGAGCGTGGTCATTGTTGTGAGAAAATGAAAATACCCATTGCGAAAATTATTTTTAATATTGATTTATTTGATCGAAAACTTCAATGCAAATACATTAATAGCAGGTCCAATCACCCCCAGCATCAATTATAGCTTGACATCTTCGCGACATACTTTGAACAAGATTTTGCGCATACTCTTCTGAAAACGATCTCCAAATTTTGTGAATGCGTCGAACCAGCTGTTGGTGGGTGTGGTCCAGGCATGCCTGATGATAGGAAAGGCCCAAAAAGAGGATTCATCAGTGAAGATAACGTTGCCCCAGTCACGATCCAAATTGTCTTTGGCCCATTCAAGACGTTTTTGGACATGTTTTTCACTGAGCATCGGTTTTTGCAAAGTACTTCGGTATTTCACACTATTTGCAATCAAATGATTACGAATAGTTCCGTGGGAGATATTCAAAACTTTTTGGGACAATTTCGAAGCACCTTCACGCAAAGTTAATGTTGGATTTTTCGAAAATAGAGCACAGATCAGTTTTTCCTGTTTTTCCGTCACTACACCGACAGACCCGCGATTTGGAAAGTCATCGACATTTTTTACTTCTTTGAAGCGATTCACCCACTTACTCACAAACTGTTTCGACTTTTGCATATACTTCGCAGCCGCCGCTTGGGTCATTTTGGGACCTTTGGGGTGCAAACACAAAAAAACGGCTTCAAAGCGCGACGCGTACGCGGTACTCATTTTGGAAAAATGCTGAGAACGCATTGAAAACAGTGGTCAGCTGATTCACTTTCACGAAGCATGAAGGACAATACTGCCCTCTGTGTGAGAAAAAAAAATTACAGCATTATACTTTACCGATCGCGAGTAATCGTGACCACGCTCTTATTTAACAGACTGTATGAAGCATTGTCAGATGGATGAATTTAAAGTTATTTGCATGTTTTTTGGGCGCAATATCACCCTTTATAATCCGGTTTTTCCCTCTTATAAATCATTCGATTAATTTTGTATAAAGCACTGGCATAAATCACATTTGCAGCGATCAGTACAAAAACCATTACCTGGCAAGCCCGCATAAATCAAGTTCTTTAAAAATGGTTTTTCGTGACTTTTTGTACGTTAAAAAGTGTTTTTTTTTTTTTTTTAAATCCATGAAAATACGATTTTTCTGTTTTTAACACGTTGAGTGCCACCATACAAGCAAAATGTCCTCCGTCAGGTGCCACGTGAACCGCCGGCGGTACACACTCAACTTTCACCTGTGTGCCACGTGCACCGCCGGCGGTACACACTAAAACTTTCCCAGTGTGCCGTGTGTACCGCCGGCGGTGCACAGTCATATGTGAACTCAATGCAATATATATTCTGAAGAACTGCAGTAAATCAAAAAATTTTTGTATTTTATCACAGAGGAAAATGTATTTTTGGTTAGTTTTGAAATTTTTACGATATCTTTTATTTTGAAAGAATTACAAAAACTAACAAAAGTAAAAATTACATTCAATTAAAGGTTATTAATAATACAAACTAATAAATAATGCGTTATGTTGAAACATTCCAGGCAAAAGGTGGATTATAATCCATAATAATTATAATAACTATTTATACACTTATTTCAAAATGTTGCAAACTTTTTGGTTGTTTTTATTGTTTCTTCACCTCAAGATGTATATTTTATTTGAATGATGGCACTGTGGTCAAATATTTTCAACAAACTTGCGGTGAACAAGGTACTTAGATAATTTGGTTTCACTCATGTGCCACGTGTACCGCCGGCTGTCACGCCATTTTATAGGACAAACAACACTTATAAGCACAAATCTCTTTCCACAAAGTTATTATATACCCCTATAGATCAATATTCAACAGTTATTACAAGACGACATTTTTTCATACATATTGAATTTGTATAGCATCACCTGGTGATAGACATTTTTTTTGTATGGTGGCACACCGCTACAAGTTAAGTGTGTACCGCCGGCGGTACACATGGCACTCAACGTGTTAAACATTCTGGTCAGGATCAGTGCTGTCGTTTTGGAAAGTTTGAGCGAAGTGAAATTTTGTAAAAAGTGAAGTGTTGCGAAGTAAAATTCTGAAAAAGTGAAGTATTAGCGAAGTGAACACAAAAATCACAATTTTATTTTTGTAATTCATTCATTTTTATGGTACACGTAACAAAATTTGAAAATATATTTTAGAAAAATATGAAAAAAACAAATAAAAAATTTCTTAGGTCAAAAATTTACCGAAATATGGCCGGCCACTCGAACATGGAAATTTTGTTTATGCGGTCGAAAAAACGGCTTTATATATAAACGGATTTATATGTTGGAGTAGCCATATTTCGGCCAATTTTTCACCTAAAAATTTTATAATGAAGCGCTTTAAAGGAAATTTTATATACTTTTATGATATTCTGCTATATCTTTACCTATCTCTGACCCTAAAACAGTTATAGACAAAAGAGTAAAAAACACAAGAATTCGAAATTTTTGCTTTCTTTTTTTGGTCTATAAACTATTTCGATGGCAAATTTAATTCTCTACAAAAAGTTTCCTGCGAAGTATATCGAAATTTTGCTTTGTTCGCTTGATATATTGAAAAAACAAATTACTTTTCAGTCAGGGCAGGCTTCGGGCATACAAAAAAGTATGTTTCTGAACTCTCATAAAAAGAAATTACAAATTTTAATGCAAATTTTGTATTCAAGAAAAAGTGAAGTGATTTTATGAAAGGGGAAGTGGCGAAATTTTTTGATAAAAAAGGAGCAAAACACTTCAATTGAAGTGTAAACGACAGCACTGGTCAGGATATCTCAAAAACCACTCAAGATAGAACAATTTTGTAGCCGGATTCGATTTCAGCATCACGAATTACTTAAAGTTTGACTACTGCTTTTCTGTGGTGTTGCGTTTTTTTTTTAAATACGAAAAATTCACCTTTTTTTTTCCAAAAATTAGTGAAAAATTCTATGTTTCGTAAACGAGGAAAGATTTTCCGGCTTACATTTTTTGAATTCACAAACATCCCAGTGTGCCAAACGGTTCATATCTCCCCTACTGATCCGTTTGCGGGAGAAATTCCCAAAAAAAAAAAACGATTCGCTTTATCCGTAACGGATAAAAAAGCGGAGATATGAACCGTTTGGCACACTAAGTTGTAGACAAATTTTTGCATACTCAGTTTTTTTATAAAATTTTTTGAGACTGAACCATTTCGGAATAAAAACACTCAAGCAAAAAAATTAGTATAAATGCAATATCTCATGAAAACGATCAGCTACAATTTTAATTCAAACAGTCTTTCCATCTTTTATTGACCCCGAACACAGTCCCATCTTCAGTTTTTGTCGTCATTTTTGTGGTACCTTTGTCTTCTTGCTGCCCACTGTGTGTACTTAATTTGGAATTACATATTTTAGAAAAAGATATTTCAGTTGTATTTGCTTCAGTTCTTATTCGAAATCTCTCCAACAAAACGTGTGATGTTAATAAAAGGAGAATAAGCAACAATGGAGAAAGCGAAACACGAAATATTCCAAAAATTGTGCTTTAAAATATGATTGTCCCTTATGCATTTCACTTTAATTGACTACATTTTGGACCTAAGGTTTCAATTGCTATTTTCAATCTAATCATTTAACCGATAACAATAATAAGCTTATCTATTACTAGTAAATGCGTACACATATCTCAGTTGTAAATCAATGTTTTACTGCAAATAATAAAAAAATAAATACAAAAATTTAATTGAAAGCATTAAGTATTTCAGTAAGTTAACAATTTCTCATTAGTTAGTTATTTGCTTTAGATGAATTATAACGCTTGTAGTCGCGTCCAATTTTATTGAGTTGAGTGCCTGTTTACTTGACGTTTCAGGCACTTTTATAAAAGTTTCTACTTTTAAATTTCTTCTTTCACAATTTCCCCTACGGCGCTTGTAATTCGATCGATTGATGAAATTAAATGAAAATGAAGTCGAGAAATTGCAATGGCAAAGATGTAGTAAGTGTGTCAATTGCAATCAGTGCACATAGTACCACTCAATATCGCAAACGCCCAGTTGCCTATTTGGTGGCACCACCAGCACTTATTCGCCTGGTACTCGTACACTTCACTACAACACTTGATGGCGAGTCAAGGCGAGAACTTATTAATTAACTTGTCTTTGAATTCAACTGAAAAGGAAAATTATTGTGCAACGAATTGCTGTGTCTGATTGCTGTGTTCGCAGCACAGCTTTTAATTGGTTCGCCGCCAATTCAAGAGGTGCGCGAGAGGTAAACTTTCAGCTCCAGCAAAGCAAAAAGGGTCATGGCTGTTGGCATGCTACTGATTACATTGCTTAATTATTAAATAAATTAAATTTGTTTTAAATCAGTTGATTTACAAATTAATGGAAACATTAAGATATAATTATCGCAAATAATACTATTTGCCAGTCACATATCAGTGTAAATAGTACAGTAAAACTAAAATATGTACTCCAACAAATTCTTACATTCCGACATCATAAGAAAAGAAACAACATGAATCAAAACGCAATCTTTTTCAAAAAACACCCTTATGACAATTAACTAACATATTATGACTCACAATTGCTACAATAAATCACGCTTTTTTATTTTTTCATATTTTCAGATGGCTACCGACATTAAATTTAATACATCATTGACGAAAAGTGATCCGCATTTTAAGCCAGTGCTTATTATTGGCCAGTTGCGCCATTTGAATCTTCTTAAATTCGCGGATCTTTCTATCAAGTTGGAACCACGTGTTAACGAGGAAACATTCAAAAATGCCATCTCTTGCTTGCATCCATCACCAACCGATAAGTGCTCGTTGTACTTAGATGTTGCGACTGTAGCTGCAGTACCTTTAAAGTGTTCACGTCACAATGCACCCTCGCGTGCACATGCCATAACGCGTCTGGTTAAGACAAACGTGCTGAACGTAAGCGAAGAGAATGTGGTCATTGTATGCGAACGTAGTGACGTTTTTGCTAGCGCTTGTGCTGTAGTACGCGCTTTTCCACTTTTCTCTCGCAAAACTGGTGGTGGTAACGACAACAGCAGCAATAATGAATTGGATAAGAGCAACAAAATAGGAGATGTTAGTAATAGCAATCCAACTGTTTTTATTGAATTTGTGGTCATCGAAAAAGATGGTCAAATATCAAAGTCGCAAATTACAAATGAGGAGATAATATGTATGGAAGAAGCAGCGCGTGGTATTCGCTTAGCCGCAAGAATTGTTGATACACCTTGTAATGAAATGAATGTCGATCATTTTGTTAAAGAAGCGGAAAGTATTGCACAGGAATTGTCAATTGTTCCAAAGATAATTCGTGGCGAAGAGTTGCGTGAACGCGGTTTTGGTGGCATTTACGGTGTAGGGAAAGCGGCAGCTGTGCCACCAGCACTGGTTGTGCTTTCGTATGAGCCTCAGGGCGCACAGGAAACAATTGCATTGGTAGGCAAGGGTATTGTATATGATACCGGTGGCCTTAGTATCAAGGGAAAAACTGCTATGCCTGGCATGAAGCGCGATTGTGGCGGTGCAGCAGCAATTTTGGGTGCTTTTTATGCTGCAGTTAAATGTGGTTTCAAAGAGAACTTGCACGCCGTATTTTGTTTAGCCGAAAATTCTGTGGGACCAAATGCAACGCGGTAAGTTCAATTATTCTGTAAATTTAGCACATACATAGCTTATTAGATCAAATTTCGAATAAAGTTTAAAGTTTTCAAATATATAATAGAAAAAAATAGAATTTAGATTGATTCAAATTAAATATAACTATGATAGGTTCGCTTTGTGGCCGAATTTCGACCACCTCAATTTTATTTTAAGTGGCACAGCCCATTTGAAAACAAAAAGGCCATATTATTACAGTATGGTATAAGTTTTGCTTAAATCGGTTTATTAAATCGGCTGAAAAAGGGATTCAAAGTTTTCTGCTTGCGTATTATACGTTATATTATATTGATTTTATTTTTTAGTTTTGTTACTTGTTTGTAGTTGATGAAACAAAAGAACGGTAGGGATTAATCTTAAAATTCAAAATATGGAAAGTATAGAAAAATCAAGGGAAAAACTCATCATTCAATATTAAAATAGAAAGAAGAATGTAAAAAAATATGAACCTCTTATTCCAATATATCTTCAGCTGAAATCCAAAAGAACCTAGCAACATTTTATATTTTTTCAAATGCGTTGCAAAAAACGTCGTGAAACTCCAAATATTTTAGATTTTAAAGCTCGATATTAAGCGAAAACTAGATTTAGAATCTAAAATATTTAGTGTTTTAACACGTTTTTCGCAACGCCTTTGAAAAACATAAAATGTTGTTAAGTCTTTTAAGATTTCAGGTGACGATATATAGGCAATTCTCAGGAACCTTTAAGTTATATATGTCAAAAGTGTAAGTTGTAATTACTCAAAATAGTAATGATTTTTTGTGAATATTGACCCGCGCTCATATTGTTCAAACATTAACAAGTATGTGCATTAATTTTTTTTGTAGAAATATATGGAATTCGCGCCAATTTTGAGCTCGACGTGCTACCATGTGCATTTTTTTTTTTTTTTTTTTAATACTTCATTTATTTATTGAATCTTCTCTTCTTAGGAGACTAACAATAAGTTTAAAAATCTAAATCCTAAATAACATTATTATATAATATATAATTTCATATTAAATGTGTCTCCAGAGTTTATAGGGACATTTGACATTCAAATGTAACCTCTGTACATGGTAGCACGTCGAGCTCAAAATTGGCGCGAATTCCATATATTTCTACAAAAAAATTAATGCACATACTTGTTAATGTTTGAACAATATGAGCGCGGGTCAATATTCACAAAAAATCATTACTATTTTGAGTAATTACAACTTACACTTTTGACATATGTAGGTTAAAGGTTCCTAAGAATTGCCCATATACCAGTAAGATATCACAGAAAAGAAGAATTCAGTTAAAAAATGGGAATGTTTTATTTAATAAAGGGACAACACTGCTTACTGATGTCAAGAACAGAAGAACTGCTTTTATGTCACAAAACTAAGAAACTGAAATTGCGGTTTCGAGTGTAAAAGCTAAAACATTAACGAAAAACTGATAAATTTATATTGAAATAATTAAACACTCATTTTTTTTTTTCAATTTTTCAACAACAGACGGAAACAAGTGTTATTGTAACATGGAAATTAATTACATAATAATGGATTACATATTATGTTTTGGCTATTTCCACACACATATTTATATATTTTCATATAAAAACATGTATATAGCCTCATCAGATCAGTTTTAGTTAATTCTTGTCAGAAGCCACACTCGAACCCTTGACTCCGTGTTTTTAATGAAAGAGACGCAGTGCTTTACTATTTAGGCTATTAGCCCAAGGACAAATTCTTTCATGAAAAATTGAAAAAAAAAAAAATACTGTTTATTTAGTTCAACATAAATTTATCATATTTCAATTAAAAAGCGCGTTGGTACTTTCATTAGTACTATACAAGCAAAATACAGTCAATAAACTAACTTCATTAACGAAAATCATTTCCGCATAAAATCTGTACTCGTTATAAAAGCTAGAGATATTTTTAGAGTTTAATTAGTGGTTTGCATTTTATTTAAGAGCACTACACTGTGCGGTTCGTAACATTTTTCCCGTAACAAGGAATTCAAATAAAAAGTGAACATTTAATGTAAAGTTCTGAAAATAAATACCTTTCTTTTAAATTTGCAGTCCGGATGATATTCATACTCTATACTCAGGACGCACTGTGGAAATTAATAACACGGATGCTGAAGGTAGGCTGGTATTGGCCGATGGCGTTTGTTATGCACAAAAGGATTTGAAGGCAAACATAATTTTAGATATGGCAACGCTGACAGGCGCACAGGTATGAAATTTCTACATTAATGAGTTGCAAATTTTTGCAATTTTATTGTTTTTTCTAAACTCATGTTTTTACTTTTGGAAATATTATCCGGAAGTCTTTCACTGCTACAGATTTTTGTTAAAATAAAAGAAGGTTATGTGTTCTATTTCAATTTAGAAGAACTTCGTTATTTTTTTTTTATGCTGCATATTATAACGATGTACATAATTTGAATTAGAGCATATTTATAACGTTCTTAAGCGGTTTTTATATACATACAGTATCTCAATATGATATCGGAAACAGCAGTAAATATTACAGCCGCTTTAGGAAAAATCGATTTCCTTATGATTTTGCGTGTGTTCAATATAAATCTGTCAGCCGATTCACTTCAACCTTTCACAATTTATCCCAAGTGCTGACGCCAGTCCAACGTCTCAAAATTGTAACTAGATATAATGAGAAAATGGTTGATTTTTTTCTCTAGAGAGATATTTGCAAAAAACGGACAAGAAACAAGGTGACAAAGTTGAAATTCGGAAAGATCACATCGAAATATATAAAATAACTCATTTTCAAAAAATTCGCAAAACTTTCCAGGTAAAACTATCGGATGCCTTTTTCTTGTTTCGTGAAAGTGATTTTTTTTTAACTAAACTAATAAGGAAAGTCATTAATTTCAGGATGAAATTGTTATTTTTAGGCAATTAAAGAAAATATTATTTTCAGCGTCGTTTTATTTAAATATGGGCATTTCCCAGGTGACGAACGTGACCGTCGTACACATTTAAAGTGCAAAAAAAGTGGAAGTAAAACATATTTTTATTTTGTTTTTTACTTAGGTAGCACTATAATTAGTGCCAACTTTAATCGCTAGCGAAGTCCTGGTTCCAAAATACACGCAAAAAAAGACACAAACGAACGTGACAAAAATAGAAGTAGTTTTCGTGTCTATTCAAAGAAAGTCAGAATTCAGCGAAACAAGTCAGAATTTTTTAGTGCGACTTATTTTAGAATCTTATGCAATAACGTTACTTTATAATGTATTTTGTTTGATTCAAACATCTTCTGTACTTTTCTTTGTTTTGATCATAATCTGAATCGATACGTGACAATATGAACGTGACATTATTCCACCATACAAATTTTAAACTGAAAATCTCTCAAAAAACCAGGATTTTCCAGTGAATGTTGGATCACCTTATCTTGTTAAGTTGAGGTGACATCACCAATTTTTCCAAAGTATGTCATTTGTCCCTATCCATTTCACATGTGTACCAAATCTCATAAATTATGAATTTCTTCTTTTAGGGGCGTGGCTTCGCCCATTTTCCCAGGGAACATTTGTCCTGGCGCTCGGTATACATGTATCAAATCTCATTCATGTGAGATAAATATTTTCGGAGGTATGATGAAGTGATTTTTGTTGGGGCGCGATATCCCCATTTTTCGCAGTACACATTATTTGTCTTGGTGCTTTTTACATAAGTACCAACTCTCATCCATGTACTCTAAATAGTTTCAGAGATATGCTGATTTAAATTTTTGGCTCACGGTGGACCTTTTGGCGGAAATCCAATATTCAGAATAAATAGAGGCAGATTTCAACTTAAATTTCTGAAACAGGTTATTACTCGCTTTGCAAAAAAAAATTTTCTATTTGACCCACCATATAAGCTTATGTGCATATGTCTCTATTTTTCCGCAAAAAAAAAAATAAAAATATTTGTAAGTGACCATATGCGTCAACAGCTTTTATTCTACTATATTTTATTGTTTTTTTTTCTTTCTTTTGATGTTACCCTATGTTATGTACGATATATTTACTACTTTTAACTACACATTGCTCTGCTTCCAAACTATTATCATTTAAATGGTCGCGAGTATTCCCTATTTCCGGTGAACATCGTGCTTCCATATCCGGCTGCAACGGAATAACCACTTTGTTACTGCGTGCTGTGTGTGTTAAGTTATAGTTGTTGATTTTGTTGTTGCCACTGTTGCTTATGTTGTTTTTGGTGTTTCATTGCATGCAGCAACTTTCAATCTATGTTGTACATACCGATGTTGCTGCTGTATTCTATCGTTCGTTCGCAATCGTTTTGGATTCATTCACTGAATGTTGCCTGCAGACACATTTCTGCTGTTGTTACTGCAGCTCGAACTGCCACTACTGTTACTATAACTGATTCTCGGATGCTGATTCTATTTTTACCTCCAATTTAATAGTTCAATAAATTAGCCACAATTTATCGCAATTTAACAATTTTCTACTGCTATTTTTTTGTTCATTGTTATATCATTGCAGTGCTACACAATCAGCAGCAGCAGTATGAAGTGTTGTATTTTGGTTGTTGTTGTGCTGTTGTATAGCACCTTTTCATGTTTTTGTATTTATATAGGACAACATACCTATAATGAATATTACCATGACATGAATACAATTTAAAATAATTTCAAATTTTTAGAAATGAGAATAAAAAACTTCAAGGACTTACCGTTGAGATAATAAATATAAAAGTCTGTTTAGATTTTCCATCCAGTGGCTAGTGTTATAGATATAAGTATGTACCTAAAAGCAATTTCTATTTATTTTTCAATTAGAGCCATTTCTGCAAATTCATATAAGATGGACTTCAACACAAATTGAAATAAAATGTAAGTGTGAAACTGAAGTATGTAATGGTGAACTAACTGAATCGATTAATGTCCTTAATATGTATCTCGAAACGATTGAAACTGGCAACTGATTTTCAATTATACTTTAAAAGTAAAGAAATATTGAATTTTTTGTTTACAAACTTAATTTTTTAAGCTCAAATAAACACTTAAGTCTAAATGCTTAAAACTTAAAGTTTCAACCGGCTGTTATTAAGGAGTAACTTAATAGTTTCGTGATACATAATAAGGTTATAATTCTACTTTGTAGAATCTACAGTACAATAGAGGATACACAACTCTACTAAAATGAAGACATTGCGAAATTGAAAGGAAAGATCTCAAATAGTCGGTCCGAAATATTAAATAGAATAGTCTAAGTAGCCCTTTCCGAAAGTATTATTTTCTCGTGTGCTGGACCAATAAATAAAAAAAGGTTTTCATGTAAAAAACTTAATTCGTGGAACTTAGTAACAAAGTATGAACTATTGTTAAAGAGTAAGGTATGTCCTCAATTGTGTCAAAGGTTTCTTCCATGAAATAATTACTATTCAAGATAATGAAATCAAATTTCACACAAATACATGAGTGGTTTGTATGAGCCATGGGAGCTTGTAATGCAACCAAATCTTAGACACATACATACCAGGACCGATTCTATTAAGCCTTAACGAACTCTGGAAACATTTGAAGAATGTCTCAGTGACATATAACATTTTGAATTTGCCTGGTTTTCCTCCAAAGCTTACGCGAATTATTTCTTAGTATAGCGTTTTATTTTCTGTGGGCTTGCTCGTGAATCGATTTTGCGCTTTTTAGATCTTTTGAGGTAACTTTGGTGGCGCAGACTAGGTTCGTGATAGAGTTCGCAAACTATCGATGGCACTATCGATAGTCTCGCACTATCGCTACTATCGATGGCTTATGGCAGACTATCGATAGTAATTTCTTCATTAATTTTTCTTCCTAGAGTTGTTTTCGTACTATCGAATAACACAACTTTTTCAGTGGTATTTTCATTTCTTCAAAATGCGTTTGATTTTGACAACTTGGCAACGTTATTTTCTTATGTCAAAGTGAAGCCCAAGAGCGCAAAGTTTTAATTCTGTGGGTAAAGTTTGAAATATGGAAAAATCTTTACCTTAAGTTACAAAAGGTAATGCAGTTACTGCGTATAGTATATATTTTTCTTACATAATTTTTATTTTATGTTCAAATAGGTGAAGTTTGCACTGGAATGCATACTATCTATAGCTATCGATAGTTAGTATCCAAACTATCGTACACTATCGATGGCCGCGACTATCGACAGTTTGCGAGCTCTAGTTGGTGATTTCCAAAACCAGAAACGTGGTTGTATGGTCTCAAGTATTGACGCAAATCAATTATGTATTTTTCTTTACCTGCCAAGCCTTCACACCCATCTTCCATCAAAAATAAGTTTTATGTCTAATGAAACGGTTCACGGTATCTTATTCCAGCTATTTCATAGTTTCGAAATCAGTGCCCAATGACTTTTTAGCTGATCGTTTTTTTTTAAATGACGTTAACGGTACATTTAAAAATAAAAAACACAACAAACTAAAATCAAAGTAGCCATTTTCGATGTATTTGTCAATGTTGAATCTGAATCCAGTCTCGAAATCGCTCTACCCTACTGCGAATGGTTTTAGAGATAGTCTAACGTGAAGGTTCAAAAACACGATTTTTCAGGTTATGTAGAGGACGTACGAAATTGTTTTCCTCTTTTCTACTAATTTCATCGCTTAGTACTATTTTCGACTTCAAAATAAGCTATGAGTTGGTTTTGTATGATTTTTCCTTTCAGCACTATTTCAACTTTCCTCTAATTATTGCAATTTTAAATGCTAAATTGCCTGAACTACCTTCATAAATGCGTTACAAACGGAAAGACAAAATACAATAGTATTGCATAGGTTAGATGAATTATTTAATTATTTCAATGTTGAATACCATACACGCAACGCTGTTTTTAGAGCTTTAAGTTTTGTATTTTATTATTGCAACAGTGCAAATTTAAATATCTTGTTCTCAAATTTTATTTTTTGTCTATTTTACACAGGGTGTCGCAACAGGCAAGTACCATGGTGCAATTTTAACAAATTCAGAAGAATGGGAGGTAAAAACACTTGATGCTGGACGTAAATCTGGCGATTTATTGGCACCAATAATTTATTGCCCTGAATTGCATTTTTCTGAGTTTGCATCAGCGATCGCAGATATGAAAAACTCCGTTGGTGTAAGTACAAAATAGAAAAATATTTATTTATTTACATATGTATGTATCAAAAAAAAAAAAAAAAGTACAAAACACGCGCATATTTTAGCATTTTAGAATGGTGATGCAAAAAAATAACTGCAATTTGTAACTTTTCTGGGATTTTGTACAATTTATTTTTTTATTAATCCTTTGAGCACTCAAGCTATAAATTTCTCAGTTAATTAAAAGTGTCCGATACAATTTGATATTTGACACTTAGGACAATGGTTACTATGAGTACTTTTATCATTTTATGTATAGTTTTATTAAATATCTGCAAATGAATACATGCGGTGGGGACAAAGATATTTACACCACACCTTGAAACTTGAAAACTTTTTTTGCATTAAAGCTTATAAAAACTTATATATGGACCTAGTTGGTCTATGTGAGGTTTTTGCTTACGCGATTACCGCCACCCTAACCTAACCTTATAAAAACTTCGATGATAAAAAATTTTTAAAAATATTTACTTGATACGATTTATTTAAACTCAGTTTTTATATAAGTTTTTTGAAAAAGTATTTTTATAAAAGTTTTCCATAGTCACCGTCCCTTTTTTCAAGGGTTTCTTCAAAACTATGTGGTTATTAAAAAAAAAAAAAAAAAGAATTAATTGATAAGTTTGTTTCTAAAAATTTTTGTATAAAAACTTTTAACACTTTCGACCCGGCTGGGACAATATATCCCAAAAAAATTGTATATGTATGTATGTAAACTCAATTTTGCTTATTAAAATTTTTTTGGGATATATTGTCCCAGCCGTGTCGAAAGGGTTAAGGAAAAAAAATTTTTGACTTGAGTAAATGAGACCTTGAAATAAACTTTTTTAAAAATTTTGTGAAGTTAAGTCAGACTTAAACGTTTTAAATCATTAGATAAAAGCTAAGAAAAACTTAAAACTTTTATCAAAAACTTATATAATAAAACTTAAAAATAAAAGATTTTTATGAAAATTTTTCTGACTTTTATTTCAAAAAGTTTAAATTTCTTTAAAGCTTTTATTTAAACGATTAAAAAATTTAATCTGACTTGACTGTAAGAAAACCTCCATAAAAGTTTATTTCCAGGTCTAAATCAGACACAAATCTACAATTTTAGTACTGGCCCTTACAGACTTGTATTGTACTCGTATGTATTGGCTCTACTATTTTTACTTTTAATTTTTTTTTATCATTTTTAATTAACAAGTGATGTATCGGTCTACGATATTTCAAGTGTACTCCTCTCTGCTGGTATCAACTAATTGACACCAGGGGAATACATGACCTTTAAAATCATCTTTTTTTTGATATTCGTTGTATAACTGTGTTTGTGTTTGGTTATCAGCTTGTTTTGTTTTTGTTCTAAGTACACAGCTGAACAAAATAATAGCTGTGAGCATATTTTTTTTTTAAAAAGGTTGGCTTTCATTTATTTTTTTAATTTTCCTCAAAGAATAAGTTTGTTTTTAATAAAGGCATTCAAAAAAATAAGTGCATCAAAAATTATCATAGATTAAGATCTTAAAACAAAGACTGTATACTTAGTTTTGGTCAAAACCCCCGAAAAAATGGCCCACCCGGGGCTTGAATGAAGGTCTAAACGACAAAAATCATTGTTTTTTCTATAGTTTTTTAACTTATCTCAAAACCACGAAATTATTGGTAGTAATTCAACTCAAATCTTTGAAAGGGAGTAATCTTCAAAACTTTTAGTTTTTTGCTTATTGCTCTTTGTTCTCAATGGCCATCTTTCCATCATTGGTATACTCGTTAGAAGCGTCATTAGTCACTCTTTGTAAACGTGGTAAAACAAAATCGTTCGAAATTGGTGTTATAAGTACAAATATATTGATGTATATAAAGCTATAATCTCGAAATTGAAATGTTCGAATAACTCGGGAACGGCTAAAGGGAATAAAAAATAATTGGGTTTTTCATGTTCAGTGACCTCAAATTAGTTTTAAAAAAATGGTTTGCAAATTGTTACAATTAATTTTAATGTAGTGTTGTACTAACTTTTTATAGTTAATACACAAATCAAAAGCACAAAAAAATTTTGGGTAAACTTTTCTTTTTATGGCATTAAAAACAAATTCCCATCTCAACCATATAAATTCATTCGGTCTTGTAGAAATCCTGGGTTAAAAGCCCCAGGCACTCTACTAAACCTTTTTTGAAAAAAATATGCTCACACCTATTATTTTGTCCAGTTGTGTATATGTTGTTTTGTTGCTATTGTTGGTATGATGTACTTACTGGTACAACTGTTGATAAATTGTCCAAATTTAGGTCATCGTAAGTGGCTTTTGACACTTTATCCTGTGCTTGCTTTATGCTTCATGGTTGTCTAGTTCGTTAGTTTGTTAGTTGGCAACACTGTTTTGCATGCAAATATAGTAGTTCTTTAAAATTCATTTTTGGGTTTTTTTTCTGAAACAAAACTGTTCAAATGCCAGTTATGTTCAAGGCTTTTAAAGTGCGTTGCTTCTTCTTAAAGATTTTTCTTTTGCATCATAAGGCTATAAAGGGTTTGCTCTTTTGTATTGATCCAATTTTAATTGATTTTTTTCTAAATAAATTGGTTAAACGATGCGTAAAAGTAGCAACGTTTTAAAGCTTTTTCTTTTTGTATGAAAAATCATGCTCTAAAAGATTCTTAAAAAAAGGAAAGAATATAGGGGATATTTAAATATAAAGTTTAAGGAAGTCAATTGCGAATAATATGTGTATGTGTTTACATTATTTTTATTGTTTTTTTCATTTCATACAAGTTAAAGAAATGTTCATTCTTTTTTTTCCTTAAGTAGTCCACTTTTTTTTTTTTTTGTCGCAACTGCTTCTAATTTATAGTATTCACGTTACCTGTATTTTTTAACAGCAACCTTTGAATGTTCGTTTGTATTATGTTCTACCACTCCTTTTTCCACCATGTACATGAATAGTTTTCTGTTACTACTCACAGCGTGCTGGAAGCAAGTTAAACTGTGACAAAAATTTAAAAATACTTTTAGTACAGTATAAAATTCTAATTTTTGCTTCATCAAATTTGATGTATGATTTCTCGGAGATACGAATTTCCGACCAAGAAAATTCAAACACGTTTATTTTTTTATGAAACTATGAACTAGGTAATTATGTGCCAACAATACTGAATCTTATGTCAGATTTGTTTTCAAATATATCAATGAGTTTTCTCTCTACAATTTTGACATTGACGTTCACTGTTTTTTTTTTGCCATTTTTGTCGCTTTTAAACTTGCATCCAACACGCCGTATACTAGTAGATTGACAAAAATATTGTATTTACGATTTTGACTACCCCGCTGTTGATCGATTGGTGTGAATGATTTACAGACACATTCAAGTGCTTTCGTTAGCGTAAGCACTGTTCGTCCTTTAGTGTGCCCTTGCTTGTGTGACCAAATCATGTTTCCTCATTCATCCAATACGCTTTGGTTCAATAGTCGTTTATCATTTTGTTGGTTTGTTGCTGCACTGCACTTTACGTGCCGAGGTGTGATGAATTTGATGGTTGCACTTTATTAAAGAACGTAAAGTTGGGTATGATAGTGGATTGATAAAGGATTAGAAAAAAAAATATATATCTGACTTTATTACAGTGCATTATGTCAATGTCAGGAATATAAAAACTGCAATAAAATATGTGTGCATTTTTCAAGTTTTCTATTTCCGTATTAGTCTTGTAAATTATAAATTTGCAAAAAAAAAAAAAACAACTCGTCAATTTCGATAACACTATTTTTTTTTTTTGTAATAAAAGTAAACATGAATAAGATTTCTGTTAAAAAAACGTATATTTCTTGTTTTAATGTCAAATAGTTTAAAAGTTATTTCAGTTAATTCGTGCACTAATTTAATCGATCGCAAGCCTTACTTAGTGATTTGTATCACTATTTTCGCGCCATTTTGCCTCAAACATTTTGGCTGCAAACAAGTGTTATATGGCTGTTTAAGCGTTGAAGTTAAGTAAAATTATGAAAATACAAAATTAATAAAACATGTTTTTTTGTTTTTCTTGTATTTTATAGTTTTTTTTTTTTTATTTCAATATAAGCTGGAGTGTAAAATTGCTACACAAAAATTAACGCTAAATGCATTCACTGCTTATTTTATTTTACTCCCTTTAGGGTTTCTCTTTCCTTTCACTTCATTTTCTTTTTTGCCATGCCACTTCCAGCCTTCGCTTTTCAACGCAGTTTTTATACCAGTGCTTGTGCCGATTCTGGCTTTGGTCCCGGTGCAGCTCATGTTATTTTGCGCTTAACATTCCGTTTATGATCCTGAGGCGTTTTTACTACCACTATGAGTGCATGTAGAAATAAACCAAATATTACCCCACATTGCTCTCCCAATCAGAAATAGAGAAAGTAGACGATGGGGCAATAATAAAGAGCAAAACCAACATCACTGGAAGACCATAAAAATTCCAACTCAACCAACACAATTTATTGCCATAAATTCTTTTTGCTGCTGCTGCTCCTTTATTTATTTGTGATTTTTTTTTTGTTTTGGTTCTTTTGGTTTTATTTATTTTTTAGGAGTAACAATGAAAAAATTTTGTAGATTTGTGCCTTAAAGCATTGTTGAGTAGAGTTAAGCTTCATCCTTACGATTTTAAATTGGTTTGGCCTTACTTTTTGGTTTTTTTTCATCTTTTCTATCAGCGCAATTTTTGTTGTGAGACAATAAAAAAAAGAAGAGACGCTCCGCTGTGAGGGAATAAATCAACACACTTGTTTAGAGGAAGCTCTACTCAGGCGTATGGGTGTGGATCGGTAGTAAGAATTATTGTTACACTGTTGACCACATAAAAGAAAAGACTAACAATTAGCCTTGAAATAGAACATAATAACAATGCAATTTGGTATTGAAGATAGCTGGTAATTTTGAACAAATTATTTGTGCTAGAAGTTTTCGAAATTTAATCTTAAGGCTCCAATTACATTTCCTATTGATAATCTACAGGGTTAGGCGCATGAACTGATACCAACTTCAGACCGATACATCTGTCAAATCGATAAAGACAACTGTGTCAAATTCATACCAGTGACAGTTCATTATATTGTTTACAAGCCGCCAAAAGCATTTGCTCAAACATCTCATAGTGAATAAAATATTTGTGTATCTCGCTATAATGGTACTGGTAGCGTTGGCAAACGCTATGGTGGTGGACCAAAAAAAAGTGCAACATCGCCTGAAATGGTGCGGAAAGTGAAGGCTCGACTTCAACAAAATCCACGTCGTAGTGGTAATCAAATGGCCAAAGAACTGAAAATATCCCAGCGAAGCATCAGATGCATATTGCAAAATAAGCTCATTGTAAAGCTTTACAAGTTCCAAAAGGCACACGATCTTACACCAAAGCAAAAAATTTAAACTCGAAAGAGCAAAGGAGTTGTTACGCTTGCACGAACTTGGCCAATTTCCTAACATTGTGTTCTCTGGTGAGAAAAATTTCCCGATTGAGCAGTTCATAAACTCTCAAAACTATCGTGTTTACTTGAGCGAACGCTCCTACGAGAATTTGAGCCTACGAACAGCCACCCGAAGTAATTCCCCGCCTCAAGTAATGGTATGGGCAACTGTGACCGCCGATGAACGCTCTCCAATCGTTTTTATCGGGTCTGGTGTCAAAGTCAATGCGACATATTATCGGGAAATTGTGTTGGAAGCTACTTTAGAGCCGTGGGCACGCAAACATTTCGGTCGCAGACCATGGACGTTACAACAAGACTCAGCACCATCTCAAAAAGCTCGTGTGAACCAAAAATGGTTAAAAAGCACGTTCCACACTTCATTTCGTGCTCTGTACATAAAAAATTTACAAATTAATTTACTCAATCTCAGGCTTAAACAATTAAAGTCACTCATTCGACATGTTGTTTAAAATAAAATTAAAACCACACTCAACAACTAAACCAATCAAAGTATTTAACAACAGAAAAAAACCAGCATAAATGTCAAAAACTTAAAATTCAAACCGCAAATATCGCAACAACTTAGAAAGCGCATTAAAACGTTTTTTCTCCACCCACTTAAATACGATTCGAACAAAAAACCAAAATACCATACCAAAAAAGGGGCTACAATACAATCCGACAACAAATTGCATGCAAACGTGTTCAGTTTAAAGTGGCAACACTTCTTCGAGCACAATCACATACACGTAGAACAACCAACCAACATGGCAAAAAGCAATAAATGCTAAGAAAAGAAAAAAAGACATTTGTAACAAGAAAATTACAAGCAACAACAACCACAGTGACAGCAACAGCAACATAAATGAAAATGAAAGAAGCTATGAAAAAACATTCGAATAAAAAATTAAATTATGTACGAGTATGTTTTTTTGGAATTGTTTCTTGAAATTGAATACAACATTAGGGGCAGAAGGTACTAAATGGAGTATGTGAATTGAAAATGTTTTTAACAAGAAAACAGCTCCCCCCAACTCATTTGAATATTGCAAAACCAACTGAGATGGCATTGTTGGGGAAGGAGAGAATGTTATTTGAAATTTACAATAAAAAATTTAACTTAAAACGTCAATACATATTTGCTATGCCGATTCGATAAGTGGAATAAGTTCATAAGATAAAAGTAATGTCATACACACTATGTGAAATAATAACTACTTTTTTGGCCGATATAATTTTTTCAACTTGTAACGATGTTTTTGCCGGGGTAAACGTCAGGCGGTTATCCAGGGTCAGTTTTCCGAGAGTATCGTTACAAAAAAAATTTATTCCAATGTTGTTTTAGTTTATTATTAGTTTTATTTAGTTTAGTTTTGGTTTTTGTTTTTTTTTTCTTTTTTTTTTACAGTTTCTTATTTATGATTAACAATATTTCTAAATTAATTAATGCTATAAAAATGTAAAAAAAATTAAATATTAGTTAAATTTAATGTATATAAGATAATTAATATTTCAATGGAAAGTATCAGGATCCGAGCGGCGATTTTTTCCTGATGACTGGATTTCCGTTGCGTAGATCACGAGTAAATTCGAGCGTGTCTGAAAGAGATGACAGGATGTGACTTATTCAGGGAGCGAGACTTCGTTTTGTGGAGGGGAAGATGTGCAACCACAACCACAAAAGAACTGGTGACGCGTGTCTGAAAGAGACGAAAGGATATGACGTATTCAGGGAGCGAGACTTCGTTTTGTGGAGGAGAAGATGTGCAACCACAACCACAAAAGAACTGGTGACGCGTGTCTGAAAGAGACGAAAGTATACGACGAGTTCAGGGAGCGAGACTTCGTTTTGTGGAGGAGAAGATGTGCAACCACAACCACAAAAGAACTGGTAACGCGTGTCTGAAAGAGACGAAAGTGTACGACGAGTTCAGGGAGCGAGACTTCGTTTTGTGGAGGAGAAGATGTGCAACCACAACCACAAAAGAACTGGTAACGCGTGTCTGAAAGAGACGAAAGTATATGACGTATTCAGGGCGCGAGACTTCGTTTTGTGGAGGAGAAGATGTGCAACCACAACCACAAAAGAACTGGTAACGCGTGTCTGAAAGAGACGAAAGTGTACGACGAGTTCAGGGAGCGAGACTTCGTTTTGTGGAGGAGAAGATGTGCAACCACGACCACAAAAGAACTGGTAACGCGTGTCTGAAAGAGACGAAAGTGTACGACGAGTTCAGGGAGCGAGACTTCGTTTTGTGGAGGAGAAGATGTGCAACCACAACCACAAAAGAACTGGTAACGCGTGTCTGAAAGAGACGAAAGTATATGACGTATTCAGGGCGCGAGACTTCGTTTTGTGGAGGAGAAGATGAGCAACCACAACCACAAAAGAACTGGTAACGCGTGTCTGAAAGAGACGAAAGTATACGACGAGTTCAGGGAGCGAGACTTCGTTTTGTGGAGGAGAAGATGTGCAACCACAACCACAAAAGAACTGGTAACGCGTGTCTGAAAGAGACGAAAGTATACGAAGTATCAATTGAGCTGTTGACGAAGATCCGATGACTGTACTATAAGATATAACGGGATAAACGATGTGTACACGATCACTGTTGGTTACAGAAAAGAGACTCGAGATAAAATGAGCGAAAGGCTTACGCGTTGCTCTATTTTATAAAGGGAAGATGTGCAACCTCCTTATAAAATGAGCGAAGTTACGAAGTGTACACGACCACGGTTGAAGATAGACTGAGCGAAATGCTAACGCGTTGCTCTATTTTATAAAGGGAAGATGTGCAACCTCTTTATAAAATGAGCGAAGCTACGAAGTGTACGCGAGAACGGTTGGAGATAGACTGAGCGAAATGCTAACGCGTTGCTCTATTTTATAAAGGGAAGATGTGCAACCTCTTTATAAAATGAGCGAAGCTACGAAGTGTACGCGAGAACAGTTGGAGATAGACTGAGCGAAATGCTAACGCGTTGCTCTATTTTATAAAGGGAAGATGTGCAACCTCTTTATAAAATGAGCGAAGCTACGAAGTGTACACGACCACGGTTGGAGAGAGACTGAGCGAAATGCTAACGCGTTGCTCTATTTTATATAGGGAAGATGTGCAACCTCTCTATAAAATGAGCGAAGATACGAAGTTAACATGAAAACGGTTGGAGATAAACTGAGCGAAATGCTAACGCGTGGCTTTATTTTATAGAGAGAAGATGTGCAACCACTCTATATAATAAAGCGAAGTTACGATGTATACACGAGAACGGTTGAAGATAAACTGAGCGAAATGCTAACGCGTTGCTCTATTTTATAAAGGGAAGATGTGCAACCTCTTTATAAAATGAGCGAAGCTACGAAGTGTACGCGAGAACGGTTGGAGATAGACTGAGCGAAATGCTAACGCGTTGCTCTATTTTATAAAGGGAAGATGTGCAACCTCTTTATAAAATGAGCGAAGCTACGAAGTGTACACGAGAACGGTTGGAGATAGACTGAGCCAAATACTCACGCGTTGTTTTATTTTATAGAGGGAAGATGTGCAACCTCTCTCTAAAATAAAACGAAGTTACGATGTGCACTCGACGATGGTTGAAAACAGACTGAGCTCTTGCTGTTGAAAATAATTTTGAGAAGTGGTGTTCGTGCGTGGGTATGACTGTGTCGACTATCTGTTCGCTTGTTTGATATTGCGGTGTTCGTGTTGGGTTGTATGTGATGTTGCGATGATGCTCGTGTTGGGTTGTGTTTGATGTTGCGTCTGATCGTGTTGGATGCTACGGTGATGCTCGTGTTGGGTTGTGTTTGATATTGCGGCGGTGTTCGTGTTGGATCATGTGTGATGTTGCGATGATGCTCGTGTTGGATGGTGTTTGATGTTACGGCTGTGTTCGTGTTGGCTTGTATGTGATGTTGCGATGATGCTCTCGGTGAACTATGTTTGATGTTGCGGTGATGCTCTATGTTTGATGTTGCGGTGATGTTCGCATCTGACTGCTGTTTGATGTTGCTTTTGTTACCCTGTAGGTATTTCTGAATTTGCCTGTACTTTCCATTGAAATTAATACGATGTGTTTTTTTTTTTTTTAGTTTAATAAAAAAATTGTTATTATTATTATTTTTTTCCTTAAACGTTATAATATTTAATTTTTATTTTACATTTTTATTATTTTATTTTTTTTTTTTTTTTTAAATTCAGTTCAATTTTTAATTCATTTTGTTTTTGTTTGTCTTAAATTTATATACTTATATATATATGTTCGGAAATTTTATTTAATAAAATTTTTGTTACAAACTTAATGCCATCAATTAAAGTTTCCGTGAAAAGAGATCAATTTTATTAATTTCTAACAAAATATCATTTATATTATATTATCATTTATATGTACATATTAAGAAATTACATACGTATATAATGTAATGTGAAGAAATTACGCCTTAAAGAGACTAAGAACATTGTGGCGCCGAATGATAGAAAAAGTGATGTGTTAAAAATTGATCGTGGCAGGGATCAGGAATCAAAATAGTTTAAGATCTTTTGTTCAGTTTTCGCGTATAAGGTATAAGTTAGTACCAAAGAGAAATTACGAAATTAATTTCATCGAATTATCTTGCTTAGTTTTCCCGTAAAGAAATATTTCCACAGACAGACTGACATAACTATTAGGGTGGAGCGAAATTTGTTTTTTGCGATTTTCGAAATGGCTCACATTCGAAAAGATGCTCCATAATATTCTTAATAAAAAATTTTAAATGGTACTTTTTGAAATTTTAATGTTTTGTACTGCCACAAAGACATTGAAGTTTTGAAAAAAAAAAAAATATTACGTTGAGTTTATTTGTATGGGATAAAGTCAATAAAAGAGATTAAACGTGTCCAAATTGTGATTTTTATTATAATTTTAATATATTTTAAACAAATTTGAACTCCATTTTAGTATTAAAAACAGGCATTGTCCTTCTTGATTCCAGCCTTGTTTTGTTGAGATTATCTCTTCATTCTGAACCACATCCAGCAGCAGCAGCTTCACTAACAATTTGATTTGAGTATGACCTTTTATTCCCTGACCCATTTAGAATATGTAAAAATTAAAAATCTCTATAGAGCCGCTGGAGGAGCGCGTGTACTACAGCAAGTATATTTTTGAATTTCATATGAAAAACATAAAAATTATTCTGACTGAAAATAATATTTGCGCTGACTTATCAATCAACAAAGCAATGGTTTTCTAAAATGTTTAGTCAAAATACATATATGTATGTTCCATGAACACTTCTCTATATACTTACCCGAAAATAAACAACTGTGAGCTTAGTTATTGCGAGTTGAAAGTTGTATGTTTTATTCAAACTTTTCGAGGCAAAAAAGGAGCTTAAAGCGTGTTTATTCGCAAGGAGTTGTTTTAATTCACTTCTTCACCTTATCCCACTCACAAGAAGCTAACAAACAAAACCTCATCAAAAATTTTTGTGCCAACATTTGGAGGTCGATTTAATATTAATAATAAAAATACTAAGAAAAAATGCGCTTAAGCTCGGTTTATTCGAAATACGGAATTGTTCCGATTAAATTTTCTTATTTTCCAACTCTGGATAAATTAAAGAACAGGCCTGAGTAAAACATTTTAATTTCCAAGACTTCGAGGTTACTTTAATATAGGAAATTTAAACATGCCTCGAAAAAAGAGGCTTAAGCCCAGATTATTCGCAAGAAGGAAGAGTACGGATTTTAATTTTCATATTTTCCAACTCAGGAGAAGTGGACGAACGAAACCTCACCAAAAAAACTTCAGTGTTCCAACTTTGAGTTTTTCCCTATATTCCCAGGATGTGTTTAAGGTTTGATTGACTTGTTGCAGTACTAAAACTCAAAATTTTATAAAAATATTTATACACCTCTAAAAGGTGATTGACGGAGCACCTTTTCCGCACTGAGCCGTTTAGAATATGTAAAAATAAAAAATCTAGATAGAGCAGCGCTCCACCCTAATAACTATATCGACTTAGGAGATGACGCTGATCAATAATACCGGCCACGCCTCTAAGAGAATATACCATAGGTGTAGGGTAAAACAACAGTGTTTACTGAACTTTCAGATGGAGAATTTTCAGGCTAAGTATGCGTATTATTATCGAAATTCAAAGGCAAATATCTGAATCACTTGTTTTAATCAATTAACGATTTGTACAGATTTTATTGAGAAAATTAAAAAACATTTTACCAAGAAGAACATTTCTGGGCCTAAAGGTACTAAAAGCACCATCTATGTTATGCTAGGTGAAGTTTAAGGCAAAATTTGTTAAATTACATGGGAGAAAAATATGGCAAAGATAAAATTTACCACAATTACGCAAATTTTACCGGGAAAAATCATGCCCATTGTCTTGTAGATCGTATTCTTATTGCATATGCCACTTGTGTCCAATTGACCTCTGGACATAAGCAAACATCAACAATAACAATAATACCTACTCCTGAAGAAGAAGAATAACTTTACAACTGACAACAGTATAGGACTGAAATACAGACAAAAGCACAGGCAACATAATGAATGCACTATAAAAGAAAGTGCCAGCACTTATTTTTTACAATGCACTATAAAAGACAAAAGCCAGCCTCTGGTACTGACAGCAGTAGGCGGCTCGAAGGAGTGAAATTGTAAGAAAGTGAAAGTGTTTGGCCGATGTCATACCAGCAGCAATTGTGTTGTCATGCAAAATAAAACTAATACTCAATATTCAGTAATGCAGATTTAAAACAATAACTTAGTAATCAGGTAATTTGTGGCAATTAAAACAAATAAAATGGAAACCTCAAGGGGTTCAAAATGTTAAGTTGTCAAGCTATGTATATGGAAGAATGGTTTTAGAATTTGTTGTCTTTGGTTAAGTCAACAAGCTCTTCGTTAAATCAATGAGCTCCTTGTTAAAGTGAAATATATACATAAATATCTTAAATAAAACTATTTAGTTTCTATGTCAATATGATTTGCTTAAATTTAACACACACTTAAACAAAATTACACAAAAGCACGTAAATACGCACAAATATGAACATAGTAATACAAAAGAATTTCCACTGTAAAATAATGTGGCAACGCGCATACAAATGGATGCTGAACAAACATCATAATTTTGCAAATACGCTGGAAATGAAACCAAATATTGACAGCTCATTAAAAGCATCGTGCGTAACAATGCAATTCAAAGCAACCAACACGCAGCGTAATGTGATGCATCTCTTGGCAATGCACAATTATGGCGAGAGTCGTCTGAAAATAATGCAACACAAATGCGAGCGCTTACTTGGTCCCATTGTTAAAACTATAAATATTTGCGATATAAACTAACCATAAATGAAACGACAGAAAACAGTCAAAAACACACATACCTACATACACCTAAACATATCAATGCAATGCGGATAATTTGGAATTAAAATGCACGCAACTTTAAAATTTTGATTCAATTACTCGAGTAGAATCGAATCGTAGCAATTTATTGACCAAATCATTGCTTGATAATTTGCGTGGGTGGACGCTTTAATGGATTCAGAGTTGTGTATATTTATTTTGTTATAACCCAATAGAAAATATCATCACTTTTAGATTTGTATAATTTATTTTAAAAACATGCAAACTCATACTTTTTACTCCACTCGGGCAGTCAAAAAATTAAAGTAATCAACACTAAATTTCAAACATAAATTACCTTACGTGTGAACTATTTGATGGGCTCGTTAAGTAATATTTACAAATAAAATGTAGTTAAATCAAGAAGTAATATTTACTCCAAATTGCCTACATGTGACTGACTTTATGTAGAGTATACTTTCAGAAAAAATGTGTGATCATTTATAATTCTAGTTAAAATTATTTTAATTTTTTCACACATAAAAAAGAGTGTCATGATTTTTACTCCAGTCAAGTAAGGTAAATATCATAAAAATATATACAGTGGCTCACAGCTTATTTCGTGCAGTAATATTTTTTAGCTTTAAAACACTGTATCTTTAAAACTAATGCAAATATCATAAAATTTTGAATGCAGTCTTAGACGGCCATGCCTATTGCTCATAATAAGGAAAGGAAAATCCACAAATTTAATTCCGAGACGCTCAAGGCAGAAAAAACTGATTGAGCAGGAGAAAATTCAGGTCACAGCTTATTTCGTGCAGATGCTTATTTTCCCTTTGAAGCCGGTGTTTCGAGTTATTTAACGGGAATTTCTTTTCATATGTTCTCTGTGTGGTATTTGCAGCCAATTTTAAGTTTGATCTTGTACATCTTGTACATGATCTCAAATACATGTGAGGTTAAAAAAGTGCATTTTGCAGAAATGGGTCGTCCAGCATCAAAAATCGATGATAACTCATTTTAAGAACGGTCGATCCCTGCACAAAGCTACTCAATATGTTTATTTGAGTTCTGGCCATAATGCAAAGCACAATTGAAAGCTTCGTTTATGCAAATTGGGTCCAAAATAAGGGTAAAAGCTCGTCAAACTCACATTATCAGCTCCAAAAATAGTCACAAATATGCAACGCAAACTAAGCAAGCCGCAAAAGGCGAAAACTGTCCACCTCGTGCAACGAGACCACAATTTTAAAGCCTAAGTAGCCCTTCATAAGCAAAAAAAGACAGCATACCATACATTCTCCTTAATATCGAGCTCAGTATTAGCACGCCCACAAAAGTTAGTACTTTTAAAACACCATCATAATCATGGACGAGTCTAAATTTAACATATTTGAACCTGATGACATGGCATACTTATGGCAAAAATGTAATACTGAGCCGAATCGCAAAAGCAAGTAGACTTTTTTGGATTTTTTTTTGCTTATGAAGGACTACTTGGACTTTGAAGCTGTGGTCTCAGGACACGCAGCCGCCAGTTTTTGCACTGTACGAGTTACTTAGTTCTTGATGCATATACCTGACGGTTTTTGTAGCCAATAATGTGGGTTAGTATTAATTTTGTGGACAATAAATGAATCGTCAGAGTTATTAAAATTGTTCTTTGACGCACTTTTACCCTTATTTTGGACCCGATTTGCATGCACGTAGCTTTCAATTGTGCTTAGTATTGTAGGTGGGACTCAAACTAACATATTAAGCAGCTTAGCGCATGGATTGGCCGTTCTTAAAATGAGTTATCATCGATTTTTGATGCTGGACGCCCCATTTCTGCAAAATGCACTTTTTTAACCTCACATGTATGTGAGATCATGTACTAGATCAAACTAAAAATTGGCTGCATCTGGTTGCGAATACCACATAGAGAACATATGAAAAGAAATTCCCGTTAAATAACGCGAAACACCGGCTTCAAAGGGAAAATAAACATCTGCACGAAATAAGCTGTGACTTGAATTTCTCTTGCTCAATCAGTTTTTTCCGCCTTGCGCATCTCGGAATCAAATTTTCTGGATTTTCTTTTACTTATTATGAACAATAGGCATGCCCGTCTAAGCCTGTGTTCAAAATTTGATGATATTTGCATTAGTTTTAAAGATACAGTGTTTTAAAGCTAAAAAATATTACTGCACGAAATAAGCTGTGAGCCACTGTATTCATTTTGACTTTTAGAATTTTAGTAACAATTTCTATTTTTAGACAGACATTTGCTTCATATACTTACAACTTTTATACATTTTCATCATATATGCCAGTAGCGCAGAAGGATATGTGTCTGCCTATCACACGGAAGGGCCAGGGTTCGTACCCTAGTGCAGTCAGTTCGCTTTTTCTTGTTTTTTATTTTTTTTTTTGTTGTTTGAACTTTACAGTTAGATAAATATCACGTCAATTTTTTCAAGCATACATTCTGAGTTGACTAAAACAGAAAGGTGAAATTTACTTCGGTGTGGAGTTGTCACTATTCTGACTTGAAATTCTGGTAAAATTTATGAGAATTAAAGTAGCTAGTACTATTTTTTTTCTCCGTGTGCCCTATATAATTAAGGTGTATAAGTTTGTATATTAAGCTGTCTGTCTGTCCAAAGAATTATAAAGTAAAAGTGGTTATGCATTTTTCTAGCTGAAAGCATAATTTGCAATTTAGAGCAAATATCACTATTACTTTATAATTTCACTACATTTTATTTGTAAATATTACTTTATGGAACCATCCAATAGTTCATAATTATGTTCATTTATGTTTGAAATTTAGTGTTAATTACTTAAACTTTTTACTACTCGAGTGTACCGCCTTTTAAAATCATTGAATCAATAATGCTTACACGGTCATGTTTGAACTCAGCTCTTCAAAGTTTTTTTTTTATTTTATTTCCTTGAATCGAACACATTTCCTTCTGGGTTTTAACTTCTTTTTTTTTGTTAAACAAAATAACAAATATAAGTTTTCATATGTCATATTTAAACACTTTCCATGCAATCAATGCAGATGTCAAAATGCCATCAGTTGTTTACCATAATTGATGAGCCAGGCAACCAGTCACTCAGTCAGTTAGTCAGTCGACCAGCCAATCATCCATTGAACGAGTTTTTTTGATTCATTGCGAATTGAGTGCGCTGAGACTGAGCGGATTAAGGATTTTCAGACATGACGCTTTTGTTCATAGCATTGGCATTGTTTTGACATATCATATAAGTACATAATATGTATTTGTATGATTGTGTAGATGAGTGTGCTGCGTTTGTGATTGTAATTATGTTTGTGTATAAGTACAAAGTGCATGTTTATTACAGAATCTAAGTATTACTGAACTAAGTAATGAACTATTACACAGGACCACAAAATAAAAAATAAGTCTTGTAGCAGGAAGTTGAGGTACCATACGGCATGGTTTTTAATGTGCTAAAAACGAATGCGATGTCAGAATTTAGCCATCACCCTCAGATTTTGAGATATCCTTGCTTAAAGTTGCAGAAAGCGCTGTTTTCAGCCTTATGGTGCAGTTCCAGGAAATGTGGTAGTTCCATTTTTTCAATGACATCGAATGGCCACAATCTTCCTCATAAAACTATGCCTTCAAACTTTTCCGATTGGACTCTTACTTTCAGAGTTATCTACCTTTGAAGTAAAGGGTTAACATTTTTATATTTTAAATTGATTTTACGCTACAAATATAATGTAGTGCTTCGTATGGGGGTTGAGATACGTTTACTTCAAACGGTGATGTCTCTGGAAGTAAAAGTCCAATCGAAAAAATTAGATGGTATAGTTTTATAAGGAAGATTATAGCTTTTTGATGGCATTGAAAAAATGGAACTACATCGTTTCCTGGAACTGCACCATAAGCCTGAAAACAGCGTATTCTCCAAGGATAATTCAAAATCTGAGGGTAATAGCTAAATTCTGACCTCGGATTTGTTTTTAGCGCATCAAAAACCGTATGGTATCTCAACTTTCTACTACAAGACTTATTTTTTGTTTTGTGGTCCTGTGTTATTGGAGAAAACTCTTTAAATTTTTATTAGTTTTCTTAATGTATAATGTCAGAATGTGCAATTTTTTTTTGGTAAAGGCCTTTGCTCGGTGCACACACGTATTTTATTGGTTTACTATGCTTGATAGTCCTCGTTGCGTTACGCTGCTCTAATTTTGCAGCCACAAAAATTTGCAGCAGCAGCACTAGCATCAGCTGCTAGCTACAACCATAGCTGTTGCTCGCACTGCTTGTTGGCGGTTCATTGGCTTACTGAGGTGTATATGTATAAAAATACTCTTAAAAAACAGGGAGTTCAATTCCAGCTTTTTCAATTAGAGATCCCGGAATTTGAAATAACTGGTAAAAAAGACTGACAGACTCAAATGAAATTTTAAGCATATGGCATTTGCTATATATTGGTTTTGTGTGTTGTTCTCTAACATAGAAATACGGCTAAACTGCTGAACTGATTTTGAAGAAATCCATTACGGAGACATGTAACTATTGGTGTTGGAATTAGTTTAGTTCTAAGAGATGGCGTAACTATCAATAGATCGCATCGGGCACACCTGTGACTATATTCATTTCAAAGCACATTGTCTAAGCTTCATTTTTCAGCATGTGTCATTCCACTGAAGTGTAAACAACATATATTTTTTTCTCTGTGAACATGTCGACTTCCGTTCCAACAAAACGCAATTTGCGGGAAGGTTTACTTTTGTGCTTCCATTGGAAGAAAAAAGCGGTTGAAGCACAACGCACGCACGCTGGCGATGAAAAATGGATCCATTACGATAATCCTTAGCGAAAAAAATCATGGGGACCACCAGGCCATGCATCAACATCGACGGCCAAGCTGAATATTCATGGCGCCAAGCTTATGCTGTGTATTTGGTGGGATCAGAAGGGTGTCGTGTACTATGAGCTGCTAAAACCTAACGAAACCATCACTGGGGAACGCTACCAACAACAATTGATGCAACTGAGCCGAGCATTAAAGGTTAAACGGCCGGAATATGCCAAAAGACACGACAAAGTGGTTTTTCAACATGACAACGCACGGCCACATGTTGCAAGAACCGTCAAGGAAACGTTGGAGGCGCTGAATTGGGATGTGCTACCCCACCCGCCTTATATCCCAGACATAGCCCCTTCCGACTACCACCTATTCAGATCGATGACGCATGGCTTGGCTGAGCAGCGCTTCACTTCTTACGAGGATACCAAAAATGGGTCGATTCGGGGATTGCCTCAAAAGACGAGTCGTTCTTCCAGCGCGGAATCCATATGCTGCCAGAAAGATGGGAAAATGCTGTAGCTAACGATGGACAATACTTTGAATAATATACATTGTACCGTTGTTTCTAAATAAATGCTCAAAAACCGAAAAAAAGGCTTTAAAATGTAATTCCAACCGCAAGGAAGGGCCCCTTTTGAGAAAATACGTTTTCACGGCTAAGCCGCAGCACTTCTTATGACAAAATTTAGAACGGAGATAGTTTGAACCTTAAGGAAGGACACAGCCTCCTATTTGTTTTTAAGTGGGTGGTACCGCACAACAATGCAGACATAACCCATCATACAGCAGATATGCATTTGGTGGAAAGAGACAAGTTTAGTGGTGAAATAAACAAAACAGCACGCGGATGCGACAAGCGTTATTCGACGTAGCTGATGAAAATCCTAAATGACTGGTGGATCAAACTGTTTCGAGTACATTTTTATTCCGGTAGATGGCATAAATACATTTGAAAGATAAAGTGAGTTAAGTTTTTTTTTGGCTTGAATTAAGAGTTTGAAGCATGAACTAGATTTTTTCTGATAAATGTTGTGCGATTAAGGTGAAAACTGTGCAATTTTTTTTACAGAAGTTTATTAAAAGAATAACTGACCTGGCCGAATGTTAAATTCCCTACACTGAGCATTTCAAAAAGATTGCATGTATAGGAAGTGCCACGCCTTCTAGTCCAAACTCACTTAGTTTCTGCTCAAAGTATGCGCTAACAGTCTTGGTCTTGCAAAAATATCAGCGTCCTGGTCTTGGTCTCGCAAAATTACCAAGACCAAGAACAAGACTCAAGATCAGGACTAATTTTGCGCATAACTAATGGGAGGAACCACGCCCTCTTTGTTGAATCAAACGAGTTCCTGATCAGAACTAATATATCCTATCCTTAGTATCTGGCTGAAATTTTGTTGGATTATCTCAAAAAACGCATGGAGCATAGCATTTTGAAACTTTTTTTATTTGGGAGGTACCACGCCCTCTTGTCCGAATTCTCTTAGTTTTTGCTCGACTCAGGAGGTGACGCTAATCAAGAATATATTGTCGGTTAAGAGATAACACTAAGTGCATAGGAATTGTTATTGATCAAGATGATAATCAAAACAAAGACTGGTATTCGGTCTTGGTAATTTTTAGTTATTAGGAGTCTCACGCTCCCTTTGGAAAATTTGCATACTCAACACTACTGCAATTTTTTCAGTAATTTTTTATTTCAAGACCAAAACCGACCGCAAGACTTAATGCCCAAGATTGAATGTTAAATTATTGGGCAACCTCAGGATTAAAAAAAAAAAACAACCGGAATTGAACTCCCTCATACATATGAATGTAATAGGCCAATATAGTGTTACTGCTACAATATTGTATCCATGGTTGTATACTTGGTTGGCTACTCTCTGCTATCGCATCGTACGTTGACTGGCTTTACCGCATAAATAATGTTTAAGTGATATTTTGTTATTTTATTCATTTCAAGTGGAGCGTGCAGTAAAATTGTTCCATTTAAAGATGCAATGCTGCAGTGCGCTTTGCTGCATCCTTAGAAACTCAGAGGACCACAATCAACAGAAAATGGGGGTACCATTGATTTGTCGATGTACTTTGTGGAATATTGCGCGTTGCAAGCGATTCAATATCGATTTAATGTCATAAAATGCATTTTATTTGCAGCAGTTTAAATAAAATGCACTAAACTTACGGGTTGGTTAATTTGGTTCATGTGCATGTTTCATTTGAACGCTTCATTTAGCAATTGATCTGTATATTACGTGCATATTTGAAATGTAAAGATTTTTTAAGAATCAAAGTACATTTTGGATCTACAAAAATTAAAAATTCAAACTGACTGGTCATTCCCATCTAAGAGTCTACCGAGAGGACCGAAATTACTTGTTTTCTTCGAATGCGATTTTTTACGTTGACAATGATTTCGCTCTACAACTTTTCTGTCTCGTAGATTTCCTTGGATTTCACTTAAGGACTTGCCTGCAAACTTTGTTTGCTTGTTTCATATTCATCTCCATTTACTTATATATCTAGATCTTGTTTTTTATTGGCGTATGAGTTTGGTCACCAGGATTCGTATATATGTTAGCTTGATATCACGCTTTGATTGGTTCAGCTTCATAATTTTTCTATAGTATGTATTGATTTTCAAGTCAGTCTCTGACGATTCCTAGAAAAGGTCCCGCAGTCTATTATGTGTGTAAAGTTGATGGTCTTAGTTGAATTTATTTCCGGGATACATAATCGGAAATTATGCTGTAGTCTACGAAAAAATTATTTGCCTTATCCCTAGGTTGTTAATTTGGTACAGACTCTGTCGATTCCTTCGCTGGTTGCTTTTGGTTAATGGGGGATTTCAGAATTTCACAAGCAATGCTCTTCCCATTTTTTGGGCTTTAGTGGATCTTCTACTTCCTTTAAGAGATCACTAAACATTTTTTTTTTGTCCAACTTGTGGTTTTAAGTTTACTTCTTCAAAGAAGGAGAGAGCCTTCTTCCTTGGTAAATTGACAATGGGTTAACAGTCGCAGGTTAGTCAGAGCTATACTGTTAGTAAATTTTAGCGGAATGTTTTTTATACCACGTGAATCAAAAGCCCGCCGCTTGCTCGGTCTTCCCAGGTATTGCATCGGTGCTTCAGGTAAATTCCTGTTGGCTTGGACCTAGACCACAGGTAGTGCACTGTCTGGGTTTTATGACTAAAACAATGGAAGATTTATTATTAGATAGACCTCATTCTCCAACACTTGAGGACTTAATTCGTGCCTGACTGAATGATTCAGATAATTGTAACATTCAAGGGCTCACTGCCGTATTTACTTACACTGGCATTGAGAGTATAAAAAAAAATTAAGAAATTTAAAAGCAAAAATATTGTAACTTAAAGGATCATTCCACTTTAATGCCATTTCACTTGGGAATGACTTAATTTCTCTATTAACTTTAGAATTCTATTCCTTTTTTTTAAGCACAAAAATTCTTTTAATTCGCATTGTGTGCGTTTAAATTAAGTAGGTTTAAGCTATCAAACGCTACCACAGCTGGCGTCCTTGCAACACATATGCACATAAACACATCTGTATGTACATATACGAACATATTTACTTACGCTTATAAATATCATGCTGCTGCATGCCGTCACGTTACTTAACGCTGTGTGCGTTCACACAACGCGCTAACAAACGATGCGCAGCGTTGCTACAAGAATATGAAACGGCATCCTACGAAGCGCAATGATGATGATTCCGAACTCACACACACACACACACACACACACACACACATATACGCGTACTTGCTCGTACAGAGCCATACTTGCACATTTCCTTAGCACACAGTCACTCAGCTTGAAAGAAATCGGAAGGATATTCTGCAATAAAAAGAAGGCACCAAACACTAGAAGCGAATGGAATACAACCAGAGAGTGGTTTTTACATTTATTTTTACTTCATCTTTGGTGTTTGTTGCATTCACATTCTTCTCTGTAAATTTTTCTTTACAATCATGTTTATCTTTATTTATTTTATTTTATTTTTTGTACTTTTTGCTGCTACTTAGATTTTTCTTTTCCATTTTCATTTTCATGTTCGTTTTCCTTTATATTAATAGTAATGACATCGAAATTTATATCCGCATGCTGTGAGACGCTTTGCGGCGCGCGTTTTGCAATATTACAACAAAAACTAGGAGATAATTTTCTTCTGCGTGTGTAGCTGTTGTTGTTGTTACCAAAACCGATTTTCTTCTATTTTGTGTAAAATTTTCTTTATGGTTTTACGTTTAAGAGAAGCAATTTCCTTGAATTATCCAACTGACTTGGGTGTTGAATGTATGTACTCTGTTATTTGTATTGTATCCACATACCCATTTCCTGTTGAGGGAGAGTATTCCACTTTTGTATCAGAAATACTTCCAATAATAGCTATAGGCTTATATGTGAATATTTTGAACAGTCATAAGTTCCAAAAGTTCTTAACAGATATTCTGTGTATGTTCGAGAAATTTGCAAAATATTGAAATATTATGATTGTTGTAGGCTAGCCAAAATTGATCCAAAATTTTGATCCTTGATTTTAAGTACAGTCTCTTTTATTATCATCAGGTATAAACTACAACTAGAGATAACATATACATATTTTAATGTTTTGAGTTAAGTATACAAATACATAAAGAAAAAAAGGGCTTACGATCCAGTCTAGTCGGTTTTTGAAATGTAAAATTTATATTAAAAATAAAAAGCAGAAAACTTAACAATCTTTAAATAGGCAAACTAAATAGGTTCAGTACTCCTCTATGCCTTAATCTCAGCATATTCGCTTGATTTTTGTTGTTGTTGGAAAGACTGTAGGGAGGAGCAGTGCACAAGATTTTCCTTTCTTTAAAAGTGAGTGGTGCCACGCCCCTTAATGGAAAGAACGCCTTCACAGCTACACAGGTTCATCGATTTTTATGGAATTTGGTATAGAGATTGGGTCAACACCAACACGCTATAAAATGATCTTAATCTTTTTAAATAGCTAAACCGCTGCATCGATTTTTATTGGTATGGAGATAGGGTTAACACTAAAAAGCGACATTATTACAAATGACATTATTACAAATGAGAGTTGGTTTGTTTATGTTACAGTTGCATGAGCTTTTTAAAGTCAAATTGAAATGGTTGAATTTCGGCCACAAAACAAACCCTAGTTTATATAAAAATTGAGCAAAACTCTCCTTACATATTACTCATACGACATGTTATTTTGGCATCAAATTTTCTTTTGTTTCGCTTTGAACATTTACTTGCGAAAATCAATGAAATATTGTTATGTTTAAAAGGGATACCCCTTTATCATCTCTTTCGATTAATGTATTGTACATAAATATGTGCATATGTATGTATTTGTATTGTCTGGTCTCTAGCCGACTGGCTGACTGCAATGCGAGACGTCCATTAAACGGAAACGATTTGCGAGTATCGCAAATATTACATACAACATTATGACGTTGTTGATAACAACGGCGACAAGCTAGATAAGGCAGGAGCAGTAGCATTATCACTAACAATGCCCGTGTTACCAACGAAAGCCACTAAAAGCTGAGCGACATCAGAACAAAAGTTACAGGCGCGGAGTAAAACGTATGCGCTTAAATTTGTAGTTTTTTCTACTCCCGCTGTGTTGTGTGGTCTTTGTACGCTTGACTTAAATGTTGTAAAGAAAAATGTAATCGAACAAGGGGGTAACAGCGCTGAAATTTCTTTCAAAGTTACAAATATTTGCTGCATGATTAAAACTTATATGCCATTCCGTGTGAATTCACACTCTTAAAGGGACCATGTTCTTCGTTGTTCTTCACTTGAAATTCAGACAACAGCTGATATATTTTGATAAAAGAATTCAATTTAAGATTCCCTGAATTTATATTTACGACAACATCTAGAAAATAATTTGAAAGCATAGTTACACAAATTGATGACAACAGGCAGATACTGTCGGCACAAGCAGGGTTCTCAAATTAAAATTTAGATTCTTCCCAAAAAAACACCCATTTTTTTTCCCGAACAGGGACCAATTCTGGAAAATTTACCCCAAAATAATTTTGTCAGATCAAGTTATATTTTCATTAAAACCAATCCTAATAAAATGAAGTCGATATTAAAAATTAAATCTTTGAATTTAAATGACGAAATGTCCCACAACTTTATGCTATAATAGATATGGAGAGATCACTACTGTTCAATAATTTAAGACCAAATGCTGATATTCTTTTTCCCCTGAAATTCTTCATAACAAATATATTTCCCCACGAACTTCATATCCCCGAAATTTCTTCACTGCTTTTATTTTTCCTAAATTTTTTCCCCAATTTGGCAACTGTATTTTACACCTTTCATCGATTATATTCAAGGTGTTGTCAGTGTATCAGTTCATCTGCATAAATATAGCTGGTAGAACACATGCCCGATCCGCACCAACTAGCGAGGAAATTTGTCTTCTTTCCAAGGTTCTATCGAGCGTAGTTTGCATAAGATTAAAACCGCAGAATAACTAGTTCGCCACTAAACGCCAATTCATGAGAAATACTTGCGTAAATCAAATTGACACTTACTTACCAACCGTTTCTTGATTATAAAGCTGCTTTCAATAGCCCAAACCCACATCACCTTTGTGCAACAATGCCTGAGTATAGTGGCACTGCAAAGCTGATATAACTTTTCCAAATGACGCTGAGCAACGCACGGTGCACTGTCAACCGATGGTTCTATGTAAAAGACTTGATCAAGCAATGTAACTTTCTATCCAGCAACATCTTCAGTTTTCGTGATGAAGAACATCCTCAGAAAGGCAGTCAAATGTATAATAAGGTATAGGTATAGTGCAGCTTCTCTAAAAAGCTGGTAAGAGCGCTATTTAAATTTAAAAAATTCGACTAAATTAGAGCTTTCACTGGTTCCACTGTACATATCGGGGTATTTAATACTGTTGTCACTCCTCAAGAGGTTCCCTTGGGGGTAGTGGCGCAGCGACCGTATTTACCGCCCGGAGCGTTGGTCCCCTTCGCTCCTCCTACCCCTTGCTACGTTAATGTCTGTGGGTGCACCTGTAATCAAAAATTCATTTAGTCTTATTGGTAATTTCGGTGATTTTTTTCTATTTTTTTCCACTTTATTGATATCTCTTTAATGGCACTTTTAAGGTTTTTCATGTGCTGATGCTTAAAGTTTGCATTTTGCTTGTCTCCTTCAGGAAAGACAACTTAAACAGTTGTTTTGCCAACTCGTTACATAATTGTCCTTTCCGTCGTCTCCATCCCTAATGTCCTTATGCTATTGATTTCACTTTCTTTACATTGTTTCATTTTTTTTTTTCTTATAACGCATCGCATCTTACATCGCGTGTTGCGCGTAGTCGCTTTTTCTGTAGTGTCGTCGGCGACAATTTTTATTCAATTTTCTCAGTAGCATTTAAAAAGTTTCTTTATATTTTTTTAGTACTCTGACAAGCCCGAAGGTTGTAGGAATATGCTAAAGTAACAAAATCGAATAAAAAGAAAAAAAAAAGCATTAAATTTGTATTGAAGTTTAAAGCGATATATGCGACACGCGCGTATTGATTTTATAAGACGTTGCTGCTAAGCTGTTATGATGCTTCTTTTATATTTTACTTGCACATCAAGACTACTTTACAAAATAAGTTTCTCGATATCCCAAATAATTTTAAAGATGAATTTTACGTTATTCAGTGTCGGGAAAAAAATAGGGTCACCTATTGCTTCAATATATTTTAAACTTTTTTTCTATGTTGCCCATAAAAATTCGCTACGCCACTGCATAACTATAAAGACTTTAACCTCATCTCATCTGAATGGCAGGGGTTGCGCAGAACTGATCATTTTTTCCGTTGTGCATATACAGTCAGCTTAGGGTCTTTTGGAAGAACTTGATACTAATAACTTTTTGACTTTTGAACATTAGAGAAAAAGAGAAAAAATAAATAAATATCAATATAGCGTAGGAATGTATCACTTACAAGACGTTGGGAAAGAAATATTAAAGAGTGATAACAGGAAAGATTTCCATACCATTTTATAGACATTTTTTTATATTGTTTTGCAGAATGTTACTGCAAAGGGGCGAAAAAGTAATAAATGCTTTTATTTATTTATGTTTTCTTCGTGAAAATCTTATGCTCAGTATTAAGAAGCTACGTATACTTATGAATTGTGGTAGAAAGTCTTTAAAAGACGATTTCAATTTTATTTTTTTAAATGTATTGTGGTAAATTTAATACTTTGCAGATTGAGATAAATTCTTTGCTACATTTTTAGAGTTAAATTTTAATTTTCATGTCTTCCAAATTCTTTCTATCGCATAAAACTCATTAATTTCTTTTTCTTACTCCTTTTAGGACCGTAGCAATGCTCCATCATCATGTGCTGGACTTTTTGTAGCTGCTCATCTTGGATTTGATTATCCTGGTGTTTGGATGCATGTTGATATGGCAACGCCAGTGCATTGTGTAAGTACTCGCATCACATTTCAATTTTCCTTCAGAAATCATTTCCATTGAATTCAATGAGATGGTAGTTGTCATCACCAATCGTTACACGAGTATGCTGCTTTGTAAACATATTTCAATTAGCTACTCGTACGAATCCATCCATCTATCTATCTATTCGCATGCCTTTCTCTATTTGGCATCGTGTTGCTGTGAATGGGAACAATTCATTTTTGTTCTCTTGCATTTCTACAAAATCAAAAATGAAATTACGACAATGACAATGATGAAAAAAACGTTTGTTCATTAACCAAATCAAACAAAGCTTTTTTCTGTAAATCGTAAGCTTTTTTTTTTTTTTTCCTTTTTAACGAAATAAAGAGCAGATCCCACACCAAAGCTCAGCTCATATAACATTTTTTTAATTACACTGGAAAAAACAAGAGAACGTATTAGGCTAAAACACCTACTTTGTTTTTCCGCTTGTAACGCATTATATATACATATATGGGACGTTCCACGTAAATCGTGACAGCTCTGTCTCCAGAAGCAGAAGCAAGATAAAAATGCGTTATAGGTCTCAAAATTTTCGTCTGTTCAAGATCTTTCGAATGAAATTTTTAGTAAATTTCGAAATTTAAAATGGCGGCCATAAAATGCCGACTACAATAAGAAATTTTACCAAAAAAAGGTTGGGTTTTTTTTGGAAAAAAATATAAGAGAAATTTTTTCACTAAAAAAATCCAAGTGAAATTTTTTCACTAACAAAATCCGAGTGAAATTTTTTCACTAAAAAAAATATTTATTTATGCATGGTAAATAAACTGTTAAAAGTCCATTGCAAAATCGTGTTCGTATAAAAAGTTATTCAAGGTCAAAGGTCGCAAAAAAATCTTCGAAACGATATCCTCAAAGATTGATTAAAAAATGCGCAATGCTAATTTTAAAAATTATTTTACTTATCTGGAATAAGATGGACAATATGAATATAATTGAACTGTTGGGAATTATAAATAATCTTTGATAAAATGTGTAAATTGTTTTTTTTTTTTATCTGTGAAATTTCCCTGGGTGTGGTAACATGATTTTTCGATTCAAAGGAATAATGTTAACATGTCTTTATTTGAGTATTAATAGCGTTGGTAACGAATGAAAGTTTTTCCGGTGTGCTTATTATAAATTTTAAATTTTTGGCGGGTACTAAAAACAAAAATTTTTAACAATTACTTTGTCATCGTTACCGTTACATCGACACCATAATTTGTTTTTTCTAGAATGTTTTGTGGTTTTAATGTATTCCTTTAGTTCGTACGAGGGCTGCTAGATATATTTCTGGCCTAATAATGAAAATGCGAATATTTATCGTCAAAAATGGTTTCATTGTGTTTCAAAGTATTCTCCAGCATGATTTATACACTTTTGCATGCGCTCAAACCAATTTTCGAAGCACTTTTCCCACTCCGATTGAGACACCTCCAAAACATGGTTTTTGAACGCTTCAGCAGCATCTACTGGCGACGAAAATCGTTGACCACGCATTTTTTTCTTTATGTGAGGGAATAAAATGAAGTCATTGGGTGCCAAATCAGGGCTGTACGGCGGATGACCCATCAATTCGACGTTTTGACCGGTCAAAAAGGCGCTGGTTTGAGCCGATGTGTGAGAGCTCGCATTGTCATGGTGAACAATGATCCGTCTTCTCTTGTTCGTTTTTCGAATTTCTCCGAAGATTTCAGGCAAACAAATTGTGGTGTACCACTCAGAATTGACCGTCCTACGTTGTTCAAGCGGAAAAGTCGCCACATGACCAGTTTTGCCGAAGAAACAGGCGACCATTTGCTTCGTAGTGCTTCCTCCACGAACAACTTTCGTTGGCTTTGGCTCGTCTTCGAAGACCCACATGGCCGATTGCTGTTTTGTTTCGGACTCATACGCATAGATCCATGATTCGTCACCTGTGACGATCTTATAAACGTCTTTTGAAGCACCGCGATCGTATTTTTTCAACATTTCTTTGCACCAATCGACACGAGCCTTTTTTTGAGCGATTGTCAAATTGTGCGGGATCCAACAAGAAAAAACCATTTTTACGGCCAGGTGTTCATGCAATATCGAATGTATTAGAGTGGAACTAATGCCCAAAGATGCTTCTATCTCACGGTGTTTCACATGATGATCTTGCATTATCAGTTCACGCACGGCATCAATGTTCTCAGGCACAACGGCCGTTTTTGGACGACCTTCACGGAATTCGTCTTTGAGCGAGCGTCGGCCACGATTGAATTCATTAAACCAATTTTTCACAGTGCTATAGGATAGTGCTTCATCGTCATACAAAGATTTAAGTTCATTGATGCACTCTTGTCGTGATAATCCACGTCGAAAGTTGTGAAAAATGATCGCACGAAAATGTTTACGAGTTAATTCCATTTTTTTGCCAAATTGATTTTTTCAAGTCACTGTAAACAACACAAATGATGGTCGTACGTTAAAACGTTCTGAGTACGTTTATGCTAAAAAATGTCAAACTTTCCAATGGCAATGTCAGATTGCACCTAGCAACACTTAGTGTTGCCTAGGCCAGAAATATATCTAGCAGCCTACGTAAATCTTTTTTTTTTTTAAATATTTTACTAAATAGAGTTTTACTTAAAAGAAAGTACTAGATAAGGAAGGAAAATGCTAACTCATACGCTGAATCGACGAGCAATTCATGTTATTTCATAAAATTAAACAAAAAACACGAATTTATTCACTGAGTTCGCTGTATGCAATTTTGTTGCATTTTCAACTAACGCTTGCACTACGGTATTTTGAAAATTAAGTTTGTATGGGATGTTTCACACCCTTTTGTTCGAATTAACATAGATTTGGCTCAGACCTAGCATCAACTATTTCACGTATCTGTGCGAAATTTTGTTGCATTACCACTTAACTTTCTTAACTTTAACCGAAATCTCATAACTAATAATTATTTTGTTTTTTATTTACATATTTACTAATTTAAAGAAAAAGTTTCATTTCCAAATTTCTAAATTGATACGACATTTTTAATAATTTTTAATTTTAATTTTCTATATTCCATTAAAGGGAGAACGTGCCACAGGTTACGGAGTTGCTTTACTGCTATCATTGTTTGGCAACCACACGAAGTGTTCAATGCTGCAGTCTATTGCACCATCAGATATGGAGCCACCAACCAAGAGAATCTGCCCATCTTAAAATCTTATAAAATATATAAAATTTCAACTTCACTTGTATTTCTCAACAAATTATTCTTTTTTTTTTTTGTGAAAACAAACAATTTACAATTTAAATTACATTATTTTAAATTTGTATTACGTAATAAATGACAAGTGCTTATTTTCATCTATTCAAGTCATTGTTTTTTTCCCTCCAATTTCATAATTATTGTATTTCCAATAACTTTCAGCATTTCATAGCTTATATTGCGCTTTTTTCTATTGTATCTATCTATTTGTAATGTCTTATATTTCTGTTTTTTTTTTAAATTTTAATCTGAAATGCTTGGATTTTTTTTATGTAGTGTTCTTTTGTCCATGGTTCGTTTGCAATCACAAATCTTCTTCGTCTCGTTTTGTAATCGCAATTTTCGTACAACAACTGTCAACAATATTGTGACAAAGAAGTAAAAATAGGGGAAAAAAAAAAAAATAAGAAAAATGGCGTCGTTATTGCAGCTGGACGTCATTACTATTACTGTCATTGTTATTTTGTTCAGAGCTATAAAACAATATGCTTTTGGAAAAATAATTTCTACATTCGTTGACAAAAACTGCCAGATGCTCACTGAAGGTCCATCAAATGCTGTGAGTCAAGAGCTTTGTACACGCACAAGCTGATATAAATTGCTGAATATCATGGGAGATGTGGGTTCGATCCCTTGTAAAGACGAGATGTTCTTTTCAATATTCTACAAAGTCAACACTGCCAGAGGTTCTGACTAGAGCCTGAACATATCGTCACTCCTACATATAAAAAAAAAACTGAAAAGAAAAATACAACAAATAAAAATATTCATTTTCGATTTTTGTGTGTTGCTGAACTCCAGTCCGTACTCAGAATTGCTAT
Source organism: Calliopum simillimum (assembly GCA_951812925.1). Taxonomy (NCBI): domain Eukaryota; kingdom Metazoa; phylum Arthropoda; class Insecta; order Diptera; family Lauxaniidae; genus Calliopum; species Calliopum simillimum. The sequence goes on from OX638368.1 coordinate 148,152,387, forward strand.
ATCTTGTGTGGTTTCTGAGATACCGTTATTTAAAGAAGCAAAAAACACCGTTCAAGTATTACGTAAGCAGGTTTTTAACGATTTTAGACCCCCTCCCCTCCATATAAGGGAAAATAAGCAAATCGTAAATTTAGCTGAAACAAGTATTTTTCATCAAAGCCCCTGATTTCAGAAATACTTTAGAAAAATTAAATTCAATGGAAATCAAATTCTGTTAAATGTTAAAAACTTGATGTAGCATTTTAAAAAAATGTGATGAGTAAAACCATGTTATTATAAAAATCTGATTACAAATCTTATTTGACCATACTAAATTTCTTCAAACAAATAGTATATTTGTCCCCAAAATGTTTTCCAATCAAAGAAATTTGTTCGGGCGGAACAAACATACACTTTTCCTTTGCGTATATTTGAACCTTTCCTTTATTTATTGGATTTATTGTTATAATTCAAAAGGTTTTCATATCATATTATACAATGAACTCTTTTACAGCTCTGTTTATATTGTATAACTGAAGCTTGGAAACAAATTTTTATTGATTTTACCTTTTGTGTCTTCTTATTCAGTGGGACTTATTAATAAATAGATTTTTTTTTTTTAAATTATTTTACTTTTTGTTTTTGCTTTAGTAGTGACTAACATTGTTCTTGTTACACGTTCCGTCGTAATATGAAATACGATATATTTTAATCTATTTTGGTTTCAGTTTCATAAAATGATATTGTTACAATATTTGTTCACAATCTCCTCTTAAATTTATCTGCAACAGTTTATTGTTGAATTAACCTTGTCGCCGTTGAAAATAAAATTTATGTTTGACTGATGTGGCAATAAATTAAAAAAGCAATTGAGAAGTGACCGAACCAAAGGGCCTATGTACCATTACCATGTCATACATATGATATTATGTACCATAATAATCGGTTATTTGACCGGCATAATTTTTTCAACATAATGCAATCTATTTCACACCATCACGTAAATTTTTCATGAAAACAAAAAACAATTTTAATCATTTCTAACAAAATGTCACCCAATTCATATTTTGCCTCGTAGTGGTACTTAAGGCTCCTCAATTGATGCTTTAAATAAGCAAATGTGACCGTGTATTGAAAAAGGGGCCTTATCTTCACAAAATCTGTTTTGTTTTACATTTTCTAAAAATACATATTATTTTGAATAAAATGACACCTTGATCACTGGAAAATTCCAAAAACTGACTATCGCATTTTAAAATCGTAAAATGAAAAACTCAAGTTTATAGATATCGAAGTATAAAGTTTCTCAATTATCAATTTTTGCAGGGTCGAGGTTCGGTAAGACCGGTTTTATTGGTATTTGATAATCGAGTAAACTTCAAAATATAGCAAAAACGGTATTTTTTCCTTGTTAAGGCTAAGATATCTCAAAAACCGTATAAGATACAGCAATTTTAAGGCCGGATTCACCATTGCAAAATACATTTAATGTAACTATTTTTATATTTGTTTGTTCTGTTTTTTTTTTCTTAATTTTTTGTATTTTATATGGGATATCGAATTTTTTAAATTTTTTGAAAAGTGCTGCATATATTATTTTGAAATTTGCACTGTTCTTCATAAAATTATCCTACTAACAATATAAAATCAAAGAAAAATTGGTAATTTGAAATTTTATTTAAATCCGTCGTTTGAACACCGTGATTTTCTTAAGGAATTCTTAAAGCATACAATGTATTGTAGCAAAATAAAAAAAATAAATTTCTGTTTTAAAAAGTTTATATAAACTTTAAAAGATCAACATTCTCTTTTAGGGTTGCCACCTGGTTTTTTTTCCGTATATTTGGCTTAATCCATATACTATAAAAATAAAAAAAAAATTTAGTTTTGAAACGCTTAGATAAAGTTTATAAAAATCCATTATACATTTTTAGGGTTGCCACCTCGTCATTCTAAAAAATTTTGATTAAATCTCACTTTTTTTCAACTTAATTGAATTATTTGGCCTTCAAATATGGTCAGGTGAAACACTGAATGCTTTGTTTATTTTTTGAAGAGATTATTTAACCGTATTTGAAAGCCAAAAAATTCAATCAAGTCGAAAAAAAGTGAGATTTAATCACAATTTTGTAGAATGACTAGGCGGCAACCCCAAAAATGTATAATGGATTTTTATAAACTTTATCTAAGCGCTTCAAAACTAAATTTTTTTTTATTTTTATTGTAAATGGATTAAGCCAAATATACGAAAAAAAAAACCAGGTGGCAACCCTAAAAGTGAATGTTGAACTTTTAAAGTTTATATAAACTCTTTAAAAACAAAAATTTATTTTTTTATTTTGCTAAATTGTATGCTTTAAGAATTCCTTAAAAAAAATACGATGTGACAACCCTGAAAACGATAATGTGCGCAGTCGACGTAGCAACGGCAAAGCAAGGACCTTGTTGCATACGAGTGTGCATTGTAAAATAATTTGAAAGTTGATTTTCGAATGATTTTCAAATCGCGATATCTCATGAACGGTTAGTCGGATGAAAAAAAAGTTCGGAGAGACCGTCATAGGGAATCGCACGTACTACAAAATGCATGAAAAAAATTTTTCCTAGGGCACATCGTTTCTGAGATATTTTGAAAAAATTGTTTTTTTCTAAATTTCAGGATTGTCGAAAGATGTCTCCTAAACTATGCATCGCACGAAAGAAAGACAACATGCAGTTTGTAAAGCAAGCAATTCCCCATAAACGGTATTTTTACTTTTAACGTCTGACTCACCGTTTATGAGATAATTAAATTTAAAGCTCAACACATCACTATGCGCACTCATAAGCGGCACTCATTTTAATAATTTTTGCCTCAATTTAAATTAGGATATCTCCCAAACTATAAATCGCATGAAAACAAAATGTGAAACGTGCCGACAAAAATTCTTCTGTAGAAGTTACCGCTGGCGAGATATTTCCAAAAAACTATTTTCTGTGACCTTTGACCTTGAATAACATTTTTAGCTCACATGGGATCAATGGGGACTTTTGACATTATTATTATTATTATTTGTAATGGTGCTTCTAAGGTCTGTACTGATTTTCAGCTTTCCCCTAATTATTGTTATTTAACGTCTATTTTTATGCTAATTTGTCTGGGCTAAAAGTGAATCAATCACTTTTGAAGATAGCGTTTTTTTCTCACTTAAAATTCTTTTTTTTATACCCTACACCCAGGGTATATTCACTTTGTCCTTCCGTTTGTAACGCAGAGAAGGAGGCGTGGCAGATATAGAAAAGTATATATATTCTTGATCAGCGTCACCTCCTGAGTCGATATAGCCATGTCCGTCTGTCTGGCTGGCTGGCTGGGTGGCTGGCTGGGTGGCTGGCTGGGTGGCTGGCTGGGTGGCTGGCTGGGTGGGTGGCTGGCTGTGTGTTAAAATACACTTTTTGGGAAAACTGAGCAAGATAATTCAATGAAATTTGGTACACTGCCTCCGTCACCAAAGTTAGCTCGGGGGATTGAAAATGAGCGAAATCGGTCAACGGACACGCCTACCGCCCATACAAAAAATATATTCAAAATGCAATTTTAGGAGTATTTTTCACGACAATGTGACCAAAATACGCATAAATACTAAAAATTGTGAGCGCAAACTCTGAGAAAAAACTGAGCGAATTCGGACAAGAGGGCGTGGCACCTCCCATAGAAGCAAATGCTGAAAAACGCTATACTGAAAGCGTTTTTTGAGATATTCGAACCAAATTTGACTCAGATACTAAAATTCATAAATGAAAGCTCTCACCAAAAATTGGGTGAAATCGGACAAGGGGGCGTGGCACCTCCCACATAAGCAAAAGTTTCAAACGCTTTACTGAAAAAGTTTTTCACTCAGACACTAAAAACTATAAATGCAAGTTCTGAACAAAAACTGGGTGAATTCGGACAAGAGTGCGTAGCACCTCCCATATCAGCAACATTTTAAAAATACTGCAGTGTAGGGTATTTAATGTTTGGCCAGGCCAAATTTTACACCCTTACTAGTTTTAGATTCGTCTGGTTGTTACAGCACAAATTAAATCACAGACAGAAAAAACTCAGCTTTTTTTTTTCTTGAGTCGCACTAGTGAATAAGTGAAGTAAAGTAAAATATAAAAAGCTAAAAAATATTTTTTTCCTTGTACGAGTGCTACCTCAATTTAAACTGTTTTATCCAATCACTCCGTGCTGTGCTGCATGTAACATGTTTTTATTTTCATTTAATTTTCATTCCCTTAAGTTTCTCTACTTTCCTCATATTGCTGCTCAGCTTTTTTCCAAGTTGCATCAATTAGTTTTTTTCCTCCACACAGAACTTCTGTTTTTGCTCTACAACTTCAACTCCAAATGATTTGTGTTTTTTAATTAGCTACGACATCCGCTTCTGTTCCAGACCCAATGTTATTTGTCGTGAAGAAACTCTATTTTAAGCTCAAAAGTGTTTTAACTCTGTAGAATTTAACATGGCGGTATTTTTTCATTTAAACAACTGCAGTGCAATCAGGACACCTTCACTCCAATATCTCACGTGATATCAATCAAATGGACTGTAGACTTTGTTTTTGGTGTTGCATGCAATTGGCTTTCCAGTATGGTTCTAGTGGAAATTTGATTAAAAATTGACACGTGCACAAAGGAACAACTGAAAGATTCTTTATTTCAGTTTTTTCAGTGTATGCAAGAATTTTTACTTTTTATAAAGTGGTAAGGTTACGTTTGTTTAATAAAGGCAACCGCCAAATTTTTTTAACAGACTCATATATTCTTTCCTTGGAAACTTTTTTTTGCGCCAATTTTCTAAATGAAACACTCAAAAATAGTTTATTATAATTAACGCTAGAGCGTACAGTTGACCTATCTATGGTGAATGCATACATTTTGTATAAGAGAACGACAAGAAATACCAGTGAAAGAACCTACTAAATTACTGCTTTGTTAATTAACAGAAGCAAAATTTCATTTGTTCGTTCAGTAAATCAAGAATAGAGCTGTCATTTTTCATACGATTTCGGTGTGCAAGGTACATAGTATTGATAAAAATAATAAGATATTTTTATTAATTTTTAGGTCGGTAAAAGTCCTTTGTATGTTATTGAGAGGTATCCTTAGTTTAAAGACTTAAAACTCGGAAACTGGAGCATGTTAATAATAATTCTGGCTATCACAATCCATTTAAAAAAGTAAAATTTACTGCTGTTGCTGTTTTTATACATTTTATGGGAACACTCAGCAAGATAATTCAATGAAATTTGGTACACTGCCTCAGTCGTCAAAGTTAACTCGCATTCAAAACGCAATATTAAGAGCATTATTGCAAGCAAAATCCATATAATTACTTAAGATAGTGAATGCAAGCTCTGAAAAAAAAAAACCGGGCGAATTTAGACATGAGGGTGTGGCACCTCCGATATGCTATAAGTGAAAGTTTCAAAATTAAAGCTTTTTTTGAGATAATCCAACCAAATTTCACTCAGACACTGAGCACAGTAAATGCAAGTTCTGAGCAAAAAAGGAAGCATTTGGATGAGAGGGCTTGGCGCCTACCATATAAACAAAAGTTTCAAAATGCTCTAGTAAAAGCGTTATTTAAGATAATCCAACCAAATTCCACTTAAACACTAAAAATAGTAAATCTCAGAGAAAAAACAAGGTGAATTCGGACATAAGAGCATGGCACCTTTCATAAAAGCAAAAATTTGAAAATGGTATACTGAAAGCGTTTTTTGAGATAATTGATCCAAATTTTACTCAAATACTAAGGACAGCAAGTGCAAGCTCTGAGAAAAATTAAGTAGGCAAACTCGAAAAAGAGAGCATCTCATATGCCATACAAGCAAAATTTACGTAATTTGAGGTTATCAAACCAAATTTCTCACAGAAACTTGGAATTATTAGTGCAAGATCTGAGCAAAAACTAGTTGAATTCGGTTAAAAGTTCGTGGCATCTCCCGTACAAGCAAATTTTTCAAAATACTACAGTGTAAGGCATATAATTTTTGGCCAGGCCAAAGGTAACATCCTTACTAGTTGTTTTATAGCTTTAGTAGAAGTCAAAACAGCGATTTTTTCACTTTCGTAATAAGGAGATTTCAATCCACCACCCTTGGCTATGAAACCAACGACAGAAAACCATAGGGGATAAAAAAATGGACCACCGAAGACATGACATTGTTGAAAAATTAATCTTACAGTGTAAATTTGTCATTAAATGCATTGTATCTCCCACCAAAACGCTTCAAAACCATTCGGAGAAAAATACGCATCATAATATTTACTCCATTCGGCTAGTAAGCAAATTACAGTACTTACCTTACGTATCAACTTTTTGAAGGGTCCGTAAAGTAATATTTACAAATAAAATATCGTTAAATAATAAAATAATATTTACCCCAATTGCCTACATTTGACTTGAGGAGTTATTTTTCAAAAGGGCTTATAACCAAAACGAGGCAAAAGTAGTATCATAAAATTAATTGCCTGATACTTTGTTATAAATAAATAAAATTGGATTCTTTTTTCACGAAAAGTTTACCTGATGGCATGAAATTAATTACATTTAGTTAAAAAAATCAGATTTTGCCACTAATCGATTATTATGCAAATTATGTATATGATATTACTTTTGCCTCGTTTTGGTTATAAGCCCTTTTGAAAAAACACTCCTCACTTTATGTAGAGTAAATTATACTTTCAGATAAAAATGTGTGACCATTTTGCATTTATAATTCTAGTTAAAATTATTTTATTTTTTTCACGCACAAAAATGAGTGTCATAATTTTTACTCCACTCGAATAAGGGTGTAAAATTTGGCCTGGCCAAACATTAAATACCCTACAATGCAGTATTTTTAAAATTTTGCTCATATGGGAGGTGCCACGCCCCCTTGTCCGATTTCACCCAATTTTTGTTGAGAGCTTTTATTTATGATTCTTAGTGTCTGAGTCAAATTTGGTTCTAATATCTCATAAAACGCTTTCAGTATAGCATTTGGAAACTTTTGCTCATATGGGAGGTGCCACGCCCCCTTGTCCGATTTCACCCAATTTTTGTTGAGAGTTTTCATTTATGATTCTTAGTGTCTGAGTCAAATTTGGTTCTAATATCTCATAAAACGCTTTCAGTATAGCGTTTTGAAGCTTTTGCTTATATGGTAGGTGCCACGCCCTCTTGTCCGAATTTGCTCAGTTTTTTCTCAAAGCTTGCTCTTACAATTCTTAGTATTTATGCGTATTTTGGTTGCATTTTCGTGAAAAATACTCCTAAAATTGCATTTTGAATATATTTTTTGTATGGGCGGTAGGCGTGTCCGTTGACCGATTTAGCTCATTTTCAATCCCCCGAGCTATCTTTGGTGACGGAGGCAGTGTATCAAATTTCATTGAAATATCTTGCTCAGTTTTCCCAAAAAGTGTATTTCAACACACAGCCAGCCACCCAGCCAGCCAGCCAAACAGACGGACATGGCTATATCGACTCAGGAGGTGACGCTGATCAAGAATATATATACTTTTCTATATCTGCCACGCTTCCTTCTCTGCGTTACAAACGGAAGGACAAAGTGCATATACCCTGGGTGTAGGGTATAAATATAAGTACAATCATTTTGACTTTTAAAATTTTAGTAACATTTTCTATTTTTAGACAGACATTTGCTTCATTTACATATTTTATACCTCTTAAATATATGCGCCAGTAGCGCATGAGGATATGTATGTTCCTATCATACGGACGGGCCAGGGTTCGTACCCTAATGCGGTCAGTTATTTTTTTATTTTTTTTTATGTTTGAACTTTACAGTAAGGTAAATATCACGCCAACTTTTTCAAAAAAATTACTAGCAAGCATACATTTTGAATTGACTAAAACAGTAAGGTGAAATTTTCATTAGTGGGGAGTCGTCACTATTCTGACTTGAAATTCTGGTAAAATTTATGAGAAATAAAGTCATCCGAGAAACACCCATTCCTTTAAAGAGTTTTTTTAAAAAACTTTATTGAATTTTATTAAAAATTTTTTTGAACTTTTTGAAATAAAAGTTGTGAACATCTTTGATAGCAGTTATGATAGTAACGATTAAGTCTATAGCGGAATAAATTGGCCGCAAATGACTATCTAACTTATCAAAATGTTTATTTAAATTTTGTAATTTTAAAGTATCCAAATGTATAATCTATCCTTTGTTTAAATGAAATTAATTTATAGTTTTTTTTCTGCAATTTTTGAATTGTTGAATAATGATGTAATTTCTCGTGAAAATGTAACCCATAAACGGTTTGTACGATCACGAATATCCTTGGCAACACTTCGACACGCTCAATTGCTTACGACAATTGCATACGTTGGTTATTTGTGTCATTAAATAAACGTCTAAAATAAATACAGAATAAAATAAAAATGTAGCAACTACGAGTACAAATCCCTATCCAACACTTTACCATGACTTTTCGATTCTGGGATACAAGAGGGTGAGTAACTTGACATGACAACGTACTTTGGCAAATAAATCCCCAATAGATTTGTTATTTAAACGCAATCGTCGTAGTCGTCGTCGGTTGTTGGTGTCGTCATCATCGTAGTTGTAGACGTCGTCACGCGGCGGACAAAGCGTGCCATAACATTGAATGGATGGTCAGGATATGAGTTTCAAAGTATTTTGGCCTAAAGGATTGAAATTCGATACAATATAAATATAGCGTTTGGGAAAAACAATAATAACAACAAAATCAACAAATACAGCAACAACAATGTTAAACAACAACATTGAAAAGGGCAATAAATTGCAAAAGAGCAGCTAAAACAACAAAAAGCAGCAACTAAAATAGCAAACAAAAACAGTGGCAGCAGCAACAGCAACAGCAACAATAACAACAACAACAATAATGCCTGAAAAGCAAACATATTATACCCGAGAGGGATTATAGTTTATGTCTTAATATTGCTGCTGTTGGTATTGTTGTTGTTGTTATTGTTTCAGCTGATGGTGGTGCGCTGTTTCTATTGCTGCTGTTGCTGTTGTTTATTGTTGGTGTTACTACTGTTGCTGTTTTTATTGTTGTTGTTGTTATTGTCCTTTAAGTTATGTTACCTATTTAAAAATTAGTATCATAAGTCAACATTATGACATCCGGCTTCTTAAATGCCATCATGGCGTATGAAAAAGTCGTAGAGCAAATAATGGATAGGGTGGCTTGAAGTAAGTGAAGATATTTTATGATACATATACCTATCTTAGCTTTCGTCAATTTTTTTAGGAACTTCGATAGGAGTAAGGAAAACAAAGGAAAGGCCAAAAATTTAAAACCAAAAAAAACTGATTTCCTGACTTGTTTTACAAAACAAAAATTTCTTGGGTCACCCTAGCATTTTGGAGAAAACTTTATTGCGATAAACTTTTAGCTAATTGTATGAGCTTTCTAAGAGTGTATTTGGTTTATACGGTTCAAAAAGGATTTCGCAAAGTTCTGTAGCTTTAAAGTTGATATTTTAAATATTTTTTCCAATTTTTGACTTTGGCGACCATTTTAGTATGAAAAAGGTTCTATTAACAAACATTTTTAGAATCTTTTTTGGAACTCTCGTTAAATTTCATTTAATTTGGGAGCACATTTGTTGTTTTTTTTAACGTCTAATTTAAAAATTTGTCGGAACTTATCATGGGTGCAAAACTGTGTAGGACCGTGTAATAAGACGCTTCCTGCACTGTGTGTTAGTGAATGCCAGAACTAAACAGAGTAATTGGAAAACTTGATTCAGCTATCTGAAAGCAAAAAGCAAATTGCCTCAAAATTAATCTCATCTACAATATATACCTATCGAATTAAAACCCCGAAAATAATTGTCGAACAATCCTTCGAGTGGCATGAAACGTTTCAACTCCTTTGCTGCGTTGAAGTATCGCTGCTGATATTACCAGCTAATGCGCAGCTCGAGTGTTTTAAATGCAGCCTTAAATAAAGCACTGGATAAGACCGAAAGAAGATATCTGTGGAATATATACACAGATTTGCAAAATTTACAAGTTCTTCGCAGCATAAAAGAATGCAACTTCATTTGAGTCACCTTAAGAAACAACTCTTGGTTTTACTGGAGGCACTGGGGGAATTTTTTGCTTTGAATGACAGAAACCAGCTCTGAGAAGCATCCTAAATCTGAGTGCGTTTCTATGTTTGTATATGTGTATTGTGTGTGCGTATATGTCTATATAGGTATGTTTGTATGTGTGTGCTTATTTTTGTATACTGCAGCGCTGGCACGTTATTTGAGTGTCCTTTTTTTTCATCTCTGTTGCCTGCAAAAAGATTGAGCTGCTCTATGTTTCCTTTGCCGGCTGGCTTGTAAGTTGCTTCCAGCGGTGCAGCAGCATCGGCACTTAACCCCAATTCACAATTTAATCTTTTAAGGTTTTTACCAAAAATATCCCATAAAAAATTTTTAGCACGAAGTGTGCGAAAACTCAAGTTTTTCCTTGGTATTTTTTCTTTTTTTTTAATTTATTATTTTGCTTCTGTGTTGTGCCGTGTTGTCTTTCTTTTTTACTTTGCTGTTGTTTTTTTATGTATGGGTATGTAAGTTTGTATATGTTTTTAAAGATGCATATTTTTATTTTTTTTGTAGTTATAACAGGGTTCCCCGTTGACATTGCAAATATGTATGCGCCTGTTCAGCGGAATCAGGAAATCATATACTACTAGAATCGCCCAGTGGTCAAAATTCGATCACAAATGCATTAAATAATTTTGTTGCTTTTTGGACACTTTTAATACTTTTTTTTGCTATTTGGTACAAAATAGAAAAGCGCATTTATCATCCCTAGTATAATTCAAGCGAAATATAAACAAAAAACATAAAGTTAGTGCTATACTTTTTGTCTTTTTCTTTGTGCTTTATCCATTTTTCAGCTCTGTGTGACCGTGTATTTTGTTGTTGTTAATATTGCAAAATTTTGCATATAATTTTGCTTGGCTCAAAGTCAAAATATTAACATAATTTTAACTTTGTGTACATCTACTCACAAATACCTTTCTAATGGTGTATAATTTAAAGTCGAACTACATTTCTAGCATAGTAAAAACAGATGGACAAGTTTTTGTCTCGCGTATTAATATATATGTAGATGTAGATATGATATACTTAACTTAAGATCAAGAATGTGGTAATAGATTGTAATTCGGCATATTTAGTGCAGGTCTTTTGGTACAACAGTTTTCCATTTAACCCTTATTCTACCGACAAATTTTATTCCTTTTGTCTATGGGAGGTGCCACGCTCTCTTGTAGGAGTTCGTCTAGTTTTTGCACAGAGTGAGCATTTATAGTCCTTAGTCTTGAAGTGAAATTAAGTTCGATTATCTCAAAAAACTCTTTCGGTATAGCATTTTGAAATTTTTACTTATATGGGAGGTGCCAGGCCCTCTTGTCCGAATTAACCCAGTTTTTGCTCAGAGTTTGCATTTATAGTTTTTAGTGTTTGAGTGAAATGCATTTGGATTATCTCAGAAAACGTTTTCAGTATAGCGTTTTGAAGTCTTTGCTCATATGGGAGATGCCACGCCATCTTGACCGAGTTCGTCTAGTTTTTGCTCAGAGCTTGCGCTTACGATCCTAGTATTTATGTGTATATTGGTTGCATTGTCACGAAAAATACTCCTTAAGTTGTATTTCGAATATATATTTTGCATAGGCGTTGACGTTGACCGATTTCGCTCAATTTCAATAAGTCGAGCTAAGCTGAATTATCTTGGTCAGACACCCAGCCGACCAGCCAGACAGATGGACATGGCTATATGGACTCAGGAGGTGACGTTGATCAAGAATATTAATACTTTTCTGTATGTGCCACGCCTCCTTCCCATTCTAATTCATTATCACATGCCAAAGAATTCACAAGCATCTCGGCACGTCTTAAACACTTGGCCAACCAACTTTGCATATCACCAATGCAGCGAGTCCCAAATAACCGAACAGAATTTTACCAAAATTAAGGACCATAGGTTTCGAAAAAATACGATAGAACTGAGTTTTCTGTACCAATTTTTGTACTTAATATTTATTTCGGGCGCTAAGGGTAAAATTTCAACGCCGCGACATATTTTTTTTATTCATGTCATGCGCCGACTCTAATTTACAAGCCTTATTTTGATAACCCAAAATCACTGAATGTCATTCCTTGTATCAGGGGCGTAGATAGGATTTTGTTTCGGGAGTGTAGCAACTAGCAATTTTATTCATAATTACAAAGTAAGTTTCATTTATACGTCTTTTTGCAAGGTCCTGAGCATCAGCCATAAATACGCCCCTGCCTTATATATACTAGTCGCCACAAATCATCCCAATTAAAAATGTAAGCGCATTCCCACATCAAATACATAGTATTGTGTTACGTAAATGTAAGTGCATATGACACAAATACATAATTTTTATGATAAAAAATCCAGTAATTTTCTATCTTCACCTTAAAAACTATGAGAACCTTAAAATAAATGCTAAAAGGCGAGAGGCCACTTAATACAAAATTTTTTTAACCAAAGCAATTTTAAGAAAAATCTAGGTGGCAACCATAGTGTCAATATTATCAAAATATTATCCATCTCAATTTTACTTCTTTCTTACTCTTTTTTTTTTCTCGCAATCATCTTTAGGAAGAATCATGCCATTTTATTTCTCCTATGACTTTTTCCGAAGAAAAATTGTCGTCGCTTCTAATCTCATCTAATACCATGGAGTCTGAGTTATAGTCGTTCTTATCGTTCTTATGGTATCATGGTTTCATCACGCCTTTCAAATATTTTTCTAAAGTTAAGACTTATCGATATTTTTTAATGGTCTGTCACGTTATTAAGGATTTCTGCTCGATACCGGCCGATGTTCTGTGTGTGAAATCCTTTAAACGTTGGATTAGCTGAAAGCATCAAAGGAGCAAAGTAAAAAGAAGTTGAAAAGACAAAAGTCAAAAAGGAAACAGGTAAAAGAAAATGTGGCAGTGGACATTGAGGTGCTTCTACAAAAATTAAAAATAAAAACAAAATAAATAAAAATTAAATGGAAAAATGAAAAATGATAAAATAAATGGTGATTTTCATTTTTGAAATTTCTCTTATATACGTATTCGTATATTCTATGAAAGTAATAAGCTGCCAATATTGCGTTTGACATTGTGACAAGATTTCATGGAATTTAATTTATTTAATGTTAAGGAAAATAACTGAAGAAATGACTGCCTTAAATATCTCACTTTTCTTATTATTGAGGAGATAGGAAAAATGTTAAGGTAGCAAAGTTGATATTCGGAAAGAGCTCGTCGAAATCTATAAAATAACTCCCGGAAAACTTTCCAGGTAAAAGTACCAAATGACCATACTAATATACTTAAGGAAGAATTTTAGCTGAACTACTGCTGTTTTATGAATTTTTTTAAGTTGCAATTGAAGAATTATATGATTAAAAGCGAAAACTTTCAAACAGAAGCTGGCTATTATGATGAAGAAAATATAACATTTTGAATTTGTGACTTTCGTGACGAGTTTTTTACGTTTTCAACATGTCTGCGGCAACAATAAGCAATAACTGTTTAAGAGAATTTTTGGTTACAAAGCAAAGCCTTATGAGTCCTATGGTCATAAATCAAATTTGGAACAATTTTTATATTTGATCAAAAATCGTCCCATGAGCTAGCCTTTTGTCACAGGCAATAAGAGAGGATATTTTTATGATAAGTTTTGATGTAGAAAATCATTCCTCATAAAAAAAAGATTTTATGGTTGATTATGAAAAATAAACTGAGCTGAATTAAGATAAATATATATAAACTACCTTTTTTATAATTTTTAACGACTTATTTTAGAGATAAGTAAACAATGGACAATATGATATTGTTGAAATGGAGGTAGTCAGATTAAATTTAAATTTTTTCTTGTTTTCTTTTTTGGAATGGAATGCCCCAAACATAAAATTTTCTTCCAAAAACAAACACTTTGATGAAACAAACTGTTAACATGTTATTAGTGACACTTAATTTATAAAAAAATTGTGTTCATTAGTTAATATACTTAAAAAGAAAAAGAAAATTTAAACCCCAATCGATTCCATAATCTAAACGAATAAGAGTATCTGGAAAAATAAATTTCAGATCCAAAATCGAACAGAGCCACCGAAATTGTATCTATACAGATTATTCGATAGCCTTTATTTTAAAAGACCTATTCTATTTGCAGAAGCACCACACATGTTTGTACATATGTCTGAAATATCATTATTAAAAATGAATATAATAAATCCAACGAAAAATTCGGAAAGTTTCTCCTAGCAAACATTTATCACTTTAAAAAGTTTTCAGCTCAACAAAAAAAAAAAAAAAAGATACCAATATTAAAATTTTAATAAAGTTTTTTTTAATAAAATTATAAAACAGAAGCTAAAGGACATGAGTTTCTTACCAAAAATTGTAGTAACCATGCAAAAACTGCGTTCATAAATAAACTTTTATTCAGCTTTTAATATGACTTATTTGATGCACTAATTAAACTTCAAAAAGCTCAGTAAAACAGCAGAAAATCACTGTAAAAATTGGCTAAAAGCAACTACGGGCGGTACGACGACAAGGAGAAAAGCAATGAAAGGATATAATAAAGATGATGAACGGGTTAAACTTTTTCGCTACAAAGTGCATCGTCGTCGTCGTCGTTGTCGGCACTGCGAAAAATGGAAAGTAACTCAGGCATTTTCTCAAAAGCGGAGTATAAATACATACAGTAGTAGTAGTAGCTCAGGCAAAATAACAAAAGATGTAGTATTTCCATTATATGACAATATTTGCACTGAAAGTGAGTTGAAAGAAATTGAAAAACTTTGAAATAACGCCCGGCGGTCATTTTATGAAATGTATTAAAAAAAATTTACTACACCTTAAAGGGAAATAATCTGTGAACAAAAAATGAAGTTAATAAAGAAAGGTAGAAATATAACAGTAATTTGTCATTTGTCAAGATTAGTCAAGTAATTTGTAAGAACGTAAAACTTAGATATGACCCTTTCCATCTCAAATTTTTCGAAATATGCAGTTGGGTTCTCAGATTTTTATAAAAACTTACAGAACTGTTCTAAGTGCTCAGTATAGAGACCTCTCATTATTTATTTTGCGGAAAAAATTTGCAAGTTATGGTCATGAAACTTCAGAGTGTCAAAATAGTGTTTTTGCGAAAAATCGATGCAATTTTGTTTCCAAATTCCGCCATTTTGTCAAAAATAAATTTTTTTAATTTTTGTTTTGGGATTCTTGTAGCATTTTAAATATTATTTTGATTTCCATTTTTAAATTTTGGAAATTTTCAAAATGACGGCCATTTTTTGAAAAATCCTAAAAGTTGATTTTCTCAAGACAATATTTGTTTTTTTAAACATGCCTAAATATTTTCTTTGTTATTTCTAAAAACTCACTTGACAATTTTCTTAACTTTATTTTGTGCTTTGATTTACACCCACTAGGTAGCCAAATAAAAGATTTTGGCCTGGCCAAACATTAAATACTCTACACTATAGTATTTTCAAAATTTTGCCTATTTGGGAGGTGCTAGGCCTTATTGTCCCAGTTCACCCACTATTTGCTCCGAGCTTGCGTTTATAGTTCTTGTTGTCTGAGTGAAATTTGGTTGGATTATCTCAAAAAACGTTTTGAAGCTTTTGATTATATAGGAGGTGCCACACCCTCTTGTCCGAGTTCGTCTAGTTTTAGTTCAGAGGTTTCATTTAAAGTCCTTAGTAAACAAATTTAGTTGGATTATATCGAAAAACTCTTTCAGTATAGCATTTTGAAACTTTTGATAAATTTCATAACCATTCAGAAAAAATCCGGCCGACCAAATTTGTTTTGCCGAAAATGAACGGCAGACCTACTTTAATGGTGGGTACTTCCGGCAGTTTCTAAGCTCGCATACCAAGATATTTTTAAATTTGACATTAAGACACGTAAATTAAAAAAAAAAAAACAAATTTCCGTGATAACAGAGAAATTGGACGCACTGTAGCACCATTAAAATAGTTCTGCCGGTCATTTTCGGCGAGAAAACTTTGGTCGGCCGGATTTTTTCTGAATGGTTATGAAATTTAGAATCGATTAATATTAGATTGATCAAAATCCGCGATGACGGCAAAACATTCCGAAAATTTAATAATTCAAAAATCATTTAAAAATATTTATGCCAGGCTATAACCACGCTGACCAAGCTTTTCATATTCGTCTTAGTGTAAACTACCATTTTTCATTAAAAATTTAAGAATCCGCGATGACGGCACTTTTAGTATTATGCTACTTAGGCTTTTAGCATAGCTTGCGAAGCCAACATTCTAGCCAAATCTACGGGAACGTCTCAGAAACTGAGTTCTGGATGTCCATTTTTCGATCCGATTTAGCCTGCAGACCGTACCAAAACGCACATATTTTTAGCTTTTCGATTTATCTTCATAGCTCTTCGATTTGTCCCCAAATCGAATAAGGCAAAACATGTAAGTTTTCGCCTTACGTTTCTTACAAAAAAAAAATTCAATTTTGTGACACAAATTTTAATTAAGAGTAAAACAGCAAAAGAATTCCCGCGTTCTATATGGTTTTAAAACATTTTTTATTCAAATCTTTTATGCTGTCAGTTCCTACAGCTCTCGGGAATAAACATAGTCCGTTCGGTGTTTGCAGCAAAAAAAAAAAAAAATAAAAAAAATCTTGGGCCAAACTTACGCACACATAAAATGTAAAAGACTCAATTATTCTCCCAGTGGGATTTTTCTTTTTAATACAAAGTTTTATCATCAACAAGACGCTCATAAAATATGTTTTTACGTATCCTTTTTTTTTTCTATTTTAAATATGTTGGTGCCTATTTGTTCATGTCTCTACTCGACAAC
This sequence comes from Calliopum simillimum, assembly GCA_951812925.1. Classification (NCBI taxonomy): domain Eukaryota; kingdom Metazoa; phylum Arthropoda; class Insecta; order Diptera; family Lauxaniidae; genus Calliopum; species Calliopum simillimum. The sequence goes on from OX638368.1 coordinate 148,169,284, forward strand.
ATACATACATACATATATTTTTATTATTTTTTGTTATATTTTTTCTGCAGGGCTTACATATTTTTTTCCGAGGTGATTCCTTGTTGTTTTGCGTTTCTTTTTCGGTTTTTATTAATTTAAGCCATTTTACAACAATTTTGCTTATGGCCATTTTTTAGTTAAGCAACCGCATCCATTTGACTGTTTCCTCCGGCAAGATTCATGTTGCTATTTTACTATACCCTACAGAGTCTAAGGGATTTATTTTATGATCAGAAGTATCATTATCCAGAATCATATCTGCGACAAGTCTAAGCTTATCAATTTTCTAGCTTTAGGGAAATTTTTGGAACTGATAAAGTATTTTCTTTCTTATTTAATAAAAATCATGAGGATTTCTTGTTAAGATAGTGAGGTATTGGCTTAACGGTTTTTATATGGTTTATAGAAAGTTTTGGAACCATTCAGGTTACATGTATCTGGTTCCACGTTATTCAAAATCGTTCAATAACACAGGCCCACAAAAAAAAAAAAAAAGTAAAAAAATCTCAAATTTTTCAGCATAATTGTTGATTTCTGAAAAAAAGCGAACCAACTTCGCTATTCTGGCACCATATTCGGATTCAGCGACCCCGAAAACATAAAGTTCAGGTGGTCTGATCTTTCGCGCAGGGAATTTTTTTTTGTAATCCTGTGCACAGGCAAAAAAAAAAAAAAAGTACCGTGCGCGAAAGATCAAACTACCGGAATTTTATGTTTTCGGGGTCGCTGAACCAGAATATAGTGTCATATTAGCGAAGTTGGTTCGCATTTTTTCACAAATCAGAAATAATGCTGAAAAAAATCTCAAATTTTTCAGCATAATTGTTGATTACTGAAAAAACGCGAACCAACTTTGCTATTCTGGCACCATATTCGGATTCAGCGACCCCGAAAACATAAAGTTCAGGTGGTCTGATCTTTCGCGCATGGTACTTTTTTTTTTTTGTGGGCCTGTGTAATGACTGAACTTTTGTTAAACTGCGTTCATTTTACATATTTTATATTTATTAAAAACTGCCTAAAAATTTTATTTTATTTTTCAAAAAATTTATTTTATTTTTCAAAATAGCTTAGAAGAAAAAATGGTACAACTTACACAGTGCAACACAAAAAATGCCATAGTGTTATGAAAAATAAAAAGACATGTGCTTAACCGAATATGTGTATCAGTAATATTTTTCATTTTATGGCAACTCTAAGTTTAAAGATCGCATTTTATATGAAATTTTGAGATTTTAGGAAAATCCATTTAATAATGAAATGTTGCCCTTACCTTTAATTTAAGCTATAAAACTTGAGAATCCGCTTAGTGGCTTTGGTAAACAAAGTAAAGGCTCAGCAATATTCGACTATTTTCCACTAATAATTTTCGCAATTAGGGTTGCCATGCTGACATTAATTCAGTGAACTATCATCAAAGTCAAATAGTCGCTCTTGACCGACTATAAATATTTGACGTGTTTTTTTTTTACTGAGACTTTAAATGACTCCTTTGAGAAGAGACGACAACAAAATGGCTTTAAAAGAATGTGATTCAGGGCAAAAAAATTGAGCTGAACAAAATAAAATAAAAGAGCCTTTACGATGAAGAGGGAAAAACCGCATCGCAACATAATTCAGCTAATTTATTATTTATAAAAGTAGATTTTCATAGACTAAAATTTAACGTTTTAGCCAATGTTTGTTGTGATTTTGTTGTTGTTGTCGTGCTAAGGATTTTCACTTGATATTTTCCGTTGGGGTGTTTGTTTTCTTTCTTCTTTTTTCGGTTAATAAATTGTCAATTTGTTTGCATAAAAAATTATACTGCTACTTCTTTGTTCCTTTGGCCAACCAAAAGAGAAAAAAGGTAGTGAATTATGTACTGTTTTGTGGCAGTACAAGGACCGGTGGCAAATAAAGTGAATGAGTGAGTGACTAGGTGAGGGTTATAAAAATGTAAGTTGGTGTGATTTTTGAATTTTTGATTTTTCGTGTGGGAGTAACAAGTACTCAGTAAATGAATGCGAAATATGGTTATGGACGGAAAGCCATGACAGACAAAATTCAAAGAGTTTCTGCAATGCTTTATTTTGAACCGTAAAAGATCAATGGAAAGTATCTTTAAAATAATAAAAAAAAATTTACATGTGGCATTAGGGCACGGCTGTTCTATCGTGATTTAAATAAAAAGTAAATTTTTTTTTTTTTTGAGAAAATGTTTAGAATGACTTTAGGATATAAACTCCTTTTCAAAATTGAATAGCATTTTTCGATCCATTGCCAAAAACCCATTTTTGAGTTCTGCGCAGTGCACTCATTGCAAAACAATAAGAAAAAATTTCGTAAAAACGGATACAAAAATTTAGTATGCAGAAAGATTTCTGCCTGTCCGTAGATATAAAAAAGTTAACTGAAAAATTGTTGTTTTTACATCGTTTACTTCGTTTTATTACACAATCTCTGAGAGCAACAGCAGAAAAAACACACTTTTTTATAAAAGGTCCAAAAAATTCAATATTTTGTGAACGAAATTTACCATTTTCATTTTTTAAGTCCACAAACATGCAGAAAACCTTTTGCATTCTTAGTTTTGGAACCAGTTGAATAAAAAAGCTTGCCAAGTAAAGTAAAAAAACATCGAATTATTTATTGTGAAGTGAAATAAGGGCATTTAATATTAATTCAAATTTTTTGTGGTTTAATTGCAACACAATTCAAAGGTAGAATTTTTTAAAAGCTAATATAAAAATTAAAGGATAAATTTCATAACACGTCCGTTTAAAAGGCGGCAAATGTAAACACAAAACAATCAATTTAAGGTCTACAACTATTTCTAAGTATGTAATATGTTAAAAGCCGCTAAAATGACTTGCCCATTGTTACAACTAAAGCCTTTTAAGACTAACATCGTTCCAAGAGATCCAAAGGATCTACTCATGATACAGTATTAAAGCACAACTTCAAAATACAAATAAAATCGTATAATGGATAAAGAAAAGGTGGAACAAAACAAGGGAAACGTACAGGAAGTATTGAAACAAATATTGTATAAATGAATCTATAGAATTTCAAATGCAATTTTAGTCTTTTACATGTAGTATATATTCTAGTAAGTATATGTATTTGTATATATGTATGTGTGAGTTTAAGTGTTTACATATAGTTTGAAACATTTATGTGTATATTTGTATCTTATAGTCTGTTATTGCTGGACTTTGGAATTTACTGTACATTAGGCTGTCCCTCATAATTGAAAAACAAATTTTAATTTGTTCCTCAAAATCAATTCATCCACTTCGAAATTTTCGAATTCTAATATACATAAAATGGATAAAATTAACACCATTTCGACTTCAAATGTAAGTTTACAAATCATGTTTTATTTCAAAAAGTTTTAAAACTGCCAACAATCCAAAGTTTTGAACCAAAATCCATAAAATATTTCACTTAAAGTTTCAAAAAATGATATGCCGAATATTATTATATGTATGTATGTGACTCGTCATGTTTTAATTGACCTTATCTTTCCAAAGGTCACATTTAAGTTTTGATACCGTTAGATAAAAGATAAAATTCTGAAGAGAATGCAAGAAAAATCGCAAAAAAATGTTATGTATTGACCAAGTTATGGCGATTTGAATTCTGTAGTTCAAAAAATTTAATTCAGTTTGAAGTTCGGAAATTTTAGGGCTTAAGTTTGTTAAGATTAGGTGAAAATTAATTTTTTTACTATTTAGCGATTAATAAGTGAACTCAAACCAACTCCAGTTCATCTTTAAACATGGAGGTATCTTTTGGTGTCAAAAACCCAAAACACTTAATTTTGACCAAAACTCATGTTTCGTCCTCACGGTGCTCTTGAACAGTCGATAAGTTTTTTGGCTATGTGGAGAAAATCTGTGAATGGGGTTTAATTTGTATTAGTTTAGTGATCTGGAAAATGCAAACCCCAAAATCGTAGCTGATCATCCCCGCGAAATATCGCAAAAATACATATCCCATATAAAAAAAAAAAAAAAAAAATCGGAAAAAAAAACGCAACAAACAAATATAAAAATAGTTATATGTAATGTATTTTGCAATGTTGAATCTGAATCCGGCCTTGAAATTGCTATATCTCATACGGTTTTTCAGATATCTTAGCCTAAACAAGGAAAAAATACCGTTTTTGCTATATTTTGAAGCCATATAACTAGAATATAGAACATTCATACGCAAAATTTGATACATTATCTGAAAGCTTCAATCTTTTTCTTTAAAACCGCATTTAAATTATGTCAATAGCTTAATTTTTCTCTGAAATATCGTAGACTGAAATAAAGACAAAACACGTTTTTTGCACTTTTTTAACTTTTTAGGTTAGGATATCTCCGAGAAAAATAAAGATATCGACCTTATTTGAATTAGGTTTAGAAGATTGTTTAAAGCTTTCCATTTCTGCATCAGAATTTACGGATATACGTCCTGTTATATAGCTCCAAAACACAACAATAAAACATAGCATCGGCTTTTTTTTTCTTGTTTAGGCTAAGATATCTTAAAAACCATATAAGATACATCAATTCTAAAGCCGGATTCGGATTCAGCATTGCAAAATACATTAAAAATAACTATTTTTTTATTTGATTGTTGCGTTTTTTTTTGAATTTTTTTTTTATTTTATATGGGATATGTATTTTTGCGATATTTCGCGGGGATGATCAGCTACGACTTCGGGGTTTGCATTTTTCAGACCACTAAACTAATACAAATGAAACCCCATTCACAGATTTTCTCCACATGTTCAAAAAACCTATCGACTGTTCAAGAGCACCGTGTCCTGTATTGAAAATTTTACGTACTTTGGCAATATAAGGTCCTTTTTGTCACGACTAAATTTCTATCGAATATGTTGAAAGCAAGAACGCCAACAAAAAGCCATGCTATACCCCAGCGATTTTCTTGGGTGAATTGATAGTTTGAAGTATTTTAGGTATACTTTCTCCTCAATTTGTAGCCACTACTTTTCCCCATAATCATTATTACACTTATTAATACATAACTGCTCTATTAATTTTAGAACATATTAGATTTTTAATCACACCCATATTTTGTAAGTATTGTTTATTATTTTTCTACACTTGTTTTACTAAATTTAAACTGTTTCTGATTAAAAATTTAAAAATTATGGTTAAAATTCTATATGAGTAATATGGGAGGTGGGCGTATTTTTTAACAGTCCGAATTTCGTTCAAATTTACACATTTCGTTCAGAAATTCATATTCAAGAATCATCCCTGCCTAGTTCAAAAACTCTATTGTTACTTTTTTGACTTTTGACCAGAAAATTTGGATGTTGCCACAATGTACAGGGGGCGTGGCATCTTCCATACAAGCAAACTCTTCAGAATGCTGTAATGCAAGTGTTATTTGAGATAGTTCAATCTAGAACCAAATTTAGGTCAACTATAACAAGAGGGCGTGGCAAAACCCATACTAGCATTATTTTTAAATTCCAACAGTATAGAATTTTTGGCCTGGCCAAGTGCAGCATTCTTTTTAGTTTTAACTAACGATCATTACGAAAGTTCAATTTTAAATCCATTATTAATTTCTAAAGTGATTTGGTTGTGCACATCCATGTTACTGAAAAACCTTTTTTACAATATCTTGAAAACTAAATGTTATAGAAATTTTTTATTATTTTTCCAGAACTCAGTGCACCTTATTTCTTATGAAAATATCGTGAGTTCTTTAAGCATCTTTGAAAATAAAGGACAGTCTACTTCACATACATACATACAGTATTTGTGCGATTTGTTTTTGTCGTAGTTGCTTTAAGAACGTGTGACTGAGACTCTGAGTAGCAAATGGCTTTAGAATAATTTATAATGGCAAATGCTTCAAATCGTCGATGCTTGTTCGTTACATTTTTGTATCCTACATATTACCATTTGCTCCTACAAATATCATTCCTTTTCTGTGGGTTGTTTCTTTAACTTGAACATGTTAAATGTTTTTATTTTTTATTTTGAGCACTATTTTTGGAGAAGCTTTTAAGCTTAAGTCATTTTAAAAATACTATGAGCATCATGATTAAATGGGGCTATAAATATTTAAAAAAATAAGTTATTTTTGAAAAGAGCTTTTAAGTTTAAAATAGGAATTTGCAGTACACAAATAAAAAAGGTTTATGTGAGTACACTCATCAACGAAATAATAACTTAAAGATATTGAAGAATATAAGTTTTCTTTTAAAAGTTACTTAGTTGTTTTTCGAAAATGACTGTCTTTTCATGTTATATAAATTGAACTTTACGAAGGCATAAAATATACTGGTTTTAAGTCTTAGATTTTGGTCCATGTACATATCTGATAAAGAAACTTTAGATTCGGCCAAATTGTTTTCTTCTGACAGAAATGTGGTGACGCCAAGTTAGACGCTGGTCAAAGTGGACTCCGAAATATTTCACGTGTTGTGCCTGTAGTAGTGCAACATTGTTCAGGAGTGATGGGAATCTTGATAGCCAGTTGTTGATTTGATTATTTCTTGGAGGTGGTTTTAAGCTATCAAAGAATCACCAGCCTTTTATAGTACCTCAGTCTCATCGAAATAAGTTGCAGTGTATGTACGTTCATTTTGAGGCAGGTCGGATATAAAAAACGCTAAGTTGGGGAACGCCGGCTTATATTGGGTAAAGTTCTATGACCAAATATAATTTATGCTAAAAGTACAACCTTACTAGCGCAAATTAGCTATAAGCTTGCAGAGTCAGCTTTCGTGCCGAACCTTGTCAAAAGCTTGAGTAATGTCTATAAAAGCAGCAGAGCAGTAGAAGCGTTTCTTGAGAGCAACTCTGGTAATCTGGTACACACGATTAATTTGTTCTACAATACAGTGGTGACTTCTAAAACAAAATTGATGAGAAGGAATTAGTTATTTTTTTCAATTATTGGGTTCATGTACTTTAAGATAACCCGTTCGAAGACTTTTGACAGGATTGGTAAGAAGATGATTGGTCTATGAGACAATACAAGTACAGGAGGCTTTCCGAGTTTTGAGATGAGAGTAATTTGAGCTACTTTTCACTGACTGAGGCAACATCAATTCTTTTAGAATTTTATTCGTGACGAGATCGTAACCACGAGCTTCATTATCCTTGAAAGTGTTTTTAATAGCCAATTTTGGTGATTATCAAAAATATCCAAAAATAAAAAATTCAATGAAAAACATCTAAAAATAAAATATCCGAAAATAAAGATCCAAAATAAAATGTCCAAATCTAAAAACATTCAAACATAAAAACATCCACAAATAAAAATCTAAATAAAGAATGATCGAAATTTTTAAATAAATTTTTATTAAGGTATTAAAATTAAAATGTAGCTTTTTTTGTTGGATATTTTTATTATTGGGGATTTTATTTTGGATTTTTTTTCATTGGATTTTATTTTCATTGCATATTTTTATTTTTGGATGTTTTTCCTTGGATTTTTTTCATTTGATTTTATTTTTTGGATGTTTTTCCTTGGATTTTTTTCATTTGATTTTATTTTTTGGATGTTAGATATCCCTTGGATATTTTTGAGTGGAATCGTCAATTTTACTTTACCGATTGAGAATCTGTGGAGACTATTTGAAATGAAGTTTCCAGCGAGTGCTTCACTTCAAGATTTTTCTTGGGATAGATTCAAAGACAACTTGAAGATAAGATATAAAGGTGTTTGCTATTTCTTCGTTGGTTCTGGTCCAGCTACCTTTTGTATTTTTCAGCGGAGATACATGTTAAGTGTGGGTCAATTCATTTTCTTTGTTGCTTTCAATAAGTCGGTAGTTTTACTAGATAATTTTGCATTCCAACATTTCGTGAGTAACTTTTTGAAGTGTATAGCAGCGCTATAAAGTCGCCCCTTGTCCTTGGATTTCTTGTAGTTTGCCAGACTCTACGAAGTCTTCGCTTTTCTTGCAGTTGCTCTTTTATGCTATGACCAATGTTATTGTATTTTTTTAGTCTTCTTAATTATGATTGCTGTCTCGTAGCGATACGCCATTTTAGCTTTTCATATATAACCATAGTTTAAAGAAAATAGACAACGTGTTCAATTAGAAAGCAATTGATAAATTTAAATTGTATGTAGTGTATAAATATTGCATATATTCACACCAATAGAGCAAATGTTGTAAAATCCTTCGTTATCAAAAGAAAAAACCCACTGCCAATTACAATAAAATGAATTCTTTTATTCCGATGCGTATCATATTTAAAACTCAAGGTTGTAGCCACTGGGTTTACATTCAAAAACAGGCAACCATCAAACCATTCAGAACATTGACAAAAATTGCGACATCCGCTATATTGTTAACGTTAAATGTAATTTTGTTGTTATTTTTATTCACTAGTATAGCCAACTTTGTACATACATATGTATCCATGTGTATGTGTTTATGTGTGCACCTTGACAATAACCGTTTACAACTTGACTGAATGACAGTTCCCGTTTACGTAACTGCATTTTGGGTAACACCGCAAATCCTTGCAGTACACGCACTCATGTGCGATAAAAGGATTCACTTGGCACGGTTCAACTTAACTTGTTATCCCTCGAATGCCAGAAGAAGCAGCGACCCAAAGGCCAAAGAATAATTTTGTGACTTGTGAGTGTGTGGTGAGAGTTTTAATCTGCGTAAACCGCTTTGTAATACCGGCTTAGGAGCGTAGAAGCAACACAAAAGTCAGCAGTTAGCATCACACCCTTTTGCAAAACTCAAGTGCTGTGTACATTTTTCACACCGAAACAGAGTAAAATTTTACACATTGCTCAGTAATTATAGCATATTGCTGAGAGAATTTTACTCTTGCTATGATCTTTTAACTCCAGGTCCGTAATGAAACGTGTCCACCTAATTCGATCGCTTGCGATACCTTTTATCTCTTTCCACGACATTCGCGCAACTTGGAATTTCTTCTCCAACAAACTTAACTATATGAACTTTGGTCTACCACTACTTCTACTGCCTTTTAGATACCACTAAAGAGCTTGGCGGGAAACTTCGATTTCTAATTTTCGGAGATCGGATTTTCGCGCGGCATTTAGTTCGCTTCCTAAGTCTTTCGCGAAGAGAGAAGATTTGACAAAGTTTGCCAATCACTGTTTGAGGAGGACTGAAGTAATTCGTCTATTCTGCAGTGTGAAAAGCACTGTGATTTTACAGTTTGAGAAGCACTGCAGCAATTTATATTCGTAACAGTTCATAAAGCACTGTGTTAATACAGTTTGAAGGTTTGTGTATTGAATAAAACTGTAACGCAGCTTTGAAGGTGTGTGTCTTGAATAAAAATTTCAAAACACAAGGTGATAAGAAGTAATCTTTTCGCGCAGAGTTGAAGAGAGAGAATTAAACAGAGGAACAGCTGCGCGTGGGTTGACGAACGAAGCGAGCAGGGGGCAGAGCCCACTAGCCTTTTAAAAATTAATATTTTTGATGCAATCAGCAATGTTCTTCTACAGAGGATGATGAGAAGTTGTGAAGAGCATCTTCAAAATGCTTAATGAGTGGAGAGTGGCTGATTTGGAGGCTGAAAAATTGCATATGTTGACTTAGGCCGAACATCTTAAAAATGCTCTGGGCAACTTCTTATAATCCTTATTGCACTAAATACCTAATATCTTCACAAAATTTCAGTCGATTTTGCTCAGCATAGGCTTAAAATGTTTGCACTTAAATGTGGCGTTGAATAAAATTGCAAAAAATTTTTTTTTAAAACAAAAGTCTTTCTTTTGACATTGATATGAAATATCGTAAAAAAATTGTGAAATTTCAAACTTTTCCCCCTATAACTCAGTCAATTTTGTTAGAAGTGCCATTAGTTATTTTTCGTAAACGTAGAAAAATAAAATCGATCGAACTTGGAGTTATACAAATACATTGATGTATATGAAGCAATAACCTCGAAAATCGAAATTGCCGAATAGCTCGAGAACGACCACAAGGAAAAAAAAAAAAAAAAATAATTGCGATTTTCGTGTTCAGCGACCTCAATTAATTTAGAAAAAATGGTTTGCAAAATGTTACAATTATTTTTAATTTTGTGTTGTATTAACTTTCTATAGTTATTGCTTAAATAATGAACATAAAAATGTTTGGCATACTTTTATCTTTATAGCATTAAAAAACAAAATCCCACTTCAAACATATAAATTCATTCATTCTAACAAAAATCCAAGGTTTTCATGTTTAACGCCCTGGGAACTCAATTAATAGTCCCTTTGATCTATTTGAAACCACTGCGATCTTATTAAAACATCAAAGGGGAAATACAATAATTGTATTTTAGATAATTTGTCCCACTGTCCGATTAACAATTTTTAAGCGTGTTTAACTCGCTCACCGTCGTTGTTGTTATTGCTACTTGTTGGAATTGTGTTTTGGTGGGTGTTACACTGTTACACTTTACCTTACGTTACGTGACTTAACGTCTAATGTACTTCACATTGTTGTTGGATTTGTTGTTTTGCATGCGCTACTTCACTGGATTGTCCTGGCACTTAAACGTTATATACAACAACAACAAGAAGAATAATTTACAATTGTTGTTGTTACTGTTGTTGTTCATGTTTGTCATTGTTGCTGTTGTTATTGTTGCGAACGTTTATTGTAGTTGTTGTATTTTTTCGATGTCGTTTCGTATGTCAAACATTGTGTTTGCTTTGTAATTCCTTACGCAAATTTGCATAGAAATTTTCTGGGTTTTGGTTTCTTCGTTTTCCGTCATCCTCCTACGTAAAGCAATAAAAACTGAAGTACGTACTCGTATTCTTCTTGTATTTTTGCTGTTTTTCGGCATTTTGCGTTATCGTGTTTTTATCTGAATTTTTTTGTTGTTTCGGACTTGGTTCATACGTAGGTGACATAAAAGTGAAGTAGAAAGACCCTATTTCATTTTTCTTCGTTTGTCACTTTAGGTTATTTTTTACCAGTTGATGATAAATGAAAGATTTCTATCATGATTTTTATGGTAAGAAAAAGAAACGGAGTTTTACATTTTTTATATTCGTTTCTACCCTTTGAATTCAGTACATCGATGCATAGGATACATCATGTTATCCCAGTGCCGGATTAAGCCAAATAAGGGAGGGGGGCCCTAGGCCATTCAAGTTTTGGGACCCTCTTTATAGAATTTAAAGGTTACCGGACATAATCCCAACGGACATAATCCCCATTTTGGCCATGGGGGCTATGTCCGAAAAATTTCTCGGACATAATCCCAATGAGGGGTATGTCCGAAAAATTTAATTAAGATTGAACAAAATTTTTGCAACAATCCATTTAAAAAATTTATATAGTGTTGGATGTTACAGACTGATTCGCGGCCGAAAGCCGCCGCGAAGCCGGTGTTGGCTTTTTGGGAGTTTTAAATCCTGAGCTGCGGCCGCAGGCCGCCCACTTAACACTACACTTATGTAAAATTACTGTGGCTAGCAAACTTGGTGTTGGATATATTATAGACTGGTAAGCGGCTGAAGGCCGCCGCGAAAATGGTATTGGAATTTTTGGGAGTTGTAAATCCTGAGCTGCTTCTGTTGTCAATAACAAAATATCGTCATGGGGACTATGTCCGTTTTTTCCTGGACATAATCCCCATTCACGATATGGGGATTATGTCCGCAAGTAATTCGGACATAATCCCCATTTTTTCAATGAGGATTATGTCCGAAGCACTTGCGTGAATGGGGATTATGTCCGTGGGGATTATGTCACGGCACCGAATTTAAACAGCTTATTCATATCATTTAAAGGTTGTAAACACAATAAAACAATCAAAATAGTTTTTTTTTATAAAATGTCATTAAGTAACACACTTAAAAAAAATTCTTAAAAGTTATTTGGGAGAACACGCCCTGATAAGGTGGAAACACCTGCAATCGGTATTGAATTTGTTCCAAAGGAACAACTATACCAAATATCAATAAATAACACAAAACAACAATTATGATATATCAATACGTATTAACACACAAATAAAACTGGCAAAAAGTCGGCTTCGCAGCCGGGCAAGGCTGGTGCAGTGGTAACGACTTCTGCTGCCAACCTGGAGATCCTTGGTTCGTCTCCCGCCCAGACCAAAAACACAAAAAGTTTTCAAACTTGCAATTTTTCAATTATAATTAATTTAGTAAAATAAATATAATTATAATTACAACAAAAATAGTCTGATGAGTCTTTGTGGCGAAAGACGAAACATATGTCACTATAGCCGTGTTTTTTAATCCGTTCCTTGATTTGTCATAATTATGTGTTAGAAAAATGCATTGATAGATTTATATGTAAATCGATCTTTGCAAATATATGACTAAAAGTTCAATTAAATAAAATCAATTTTCAATATAAAATGTCATTAAGGGCCAATTTCACAGTGTGAGCTTAAGCTTTAGCTTAGCTAAACCGTTAGTGTAGCTTAAGCGGCCCTTAAATAATTTTCAATTTCACAGTTGACTATCTCACTTTTGTCATTATCAAAGACACAAACCAAAAATACATGCAAACAAATTTGACAATAAACAAGTTTGACGCAAAAAATTATTTTAGCCGCTTTTGGGAAGATTCACACGCATATTAGGTTTTGGCAATGGTGGAAATAAAATCACGCGAAAAAGAGTGTTTAAACCATCGAAAAGTCGTTTAATTGCCAAAGGCAGCGTAAGAATCTGTTCCTGAAAGTAACGAAGAAACAGCGGAAGATCATTTCGATTCTAAGGTCAAGCAGATCGAATTTTATTTCCAGTTGCAGTCAATGGTGTGCTTGGTGGACTTAGTTGCCTGATTACACAAGTCAATGGCATATTTTTGTTAAATATATACATAAACTTAAAAATTCCTAATTGCAATTGGATTTGTCATTGATGAACAAAAAAGATAATACCAATAAAATTGCATTATATTTATAATCTTTGCTTGCACATTTCATTCATTGGCACTGCAGAACTACACAAAAACATTTTTGAAGTTAACACTATGGACATTTATTTTTAAAGCCTTGGAAAAAATTGAGACAACCACATATAAGTGGTGTTGTTATGCACTTCTATTCATTGTTGACTAACTCAGCTGGGTCCTTGCGAAGCAAACGTGTGTGCTCCCTTTCTATCAGATCATAGACAGTGAAAATATTCGATGGAGGCGGCGCACTACGTTTGGCAAACACTTACTGATGGTACCAGTAAAAGCTTTTCCTTACAACTTGGAACTTCTTTCTAGAAATTTTAAAAGTTAGTCAATATAAAACATTTATATTACATACATACATACGAAATTTATTCAATATGCCCAAAATTTTTATAGTTCTTAGAATAAATAAATTTGTTTCTGAAATTTAATTTAATTTATTTATAATTTTTTGACAATGTCAATTGTGACATAAGCGCCGCTTAAACCTCCCTAACTATTTATAGTGTCGATTGACTGACGCTTAAGCGGCCCTTAAATTAAAATTGCTGTGAAAATGAAATTTGAAGTTAAACTACACTCAACAGTTAAACTACGCTTAAGCTCACACTGTGAAATTGGGCCTAAGTAACACACTTAATAAAAATTCTTAAAAGTTTTTTTTTTTTGACAAATTCTATTTTTTTTTTTTGATTTTACATAATTCACAGTATAGTAATTCATAAAATAATCTTTGGACATCTCTTTTAAATATAAAAACGACGTTTATCTTTAAAAAACTTTTCTCCTACATTTTAGATCACTATAATAATTAATGACATCATCAAAATCAATTTGACGAAGAACATCTATTCAATGAACATCAGACTTAGCATATCCAATCGTTCTTGACCCATAAACTTCTTTGCTCGTTTTTATGCGTTTCAACTTTAAAAAAGAGCGGTCTGTTGTACAATTTGTAATCAGAAGAGTTAAAAAAATGCAAAGAGCATTGTTACCGCCGCCCCAGTTCACACTATACCTAAAATATGTATTTGTAATCTTTTATACAATAGCATATGTATTAGTATATAATATTTCATTTACTCTCTTTATTAAAGTAACGTAGTATCACAGTTAACAGTAATAAGTTATGCGAAGGCCATGGACTAATGTGTTGCTTTAAGCAAAATAGAAATGTACAGTCCGAGAACGACCGGTAACGCAACTGTCGGTACAAATTTCTTTAAAGTGTCTTTGAGCTAATTTAAACTATTTTTGAACAATCTTTGAATTAATTAAATTAAATTGAACTTGAACTAAATTTAACTAACTTAAATTTAAATTGAATAAATAAATTAGTTTTACTCTTAAAAGTTGTATCGATTATTTAAAATTCGGACTTTAAGGCCCTGCTGGCCCAACAATTCTTTAAAGAAATTTTATAAATCAATATAAGTTGCGTATCGGTAATAATTAAATAAAAATGAGCGACAGCGCGAAAAGTGATGTTAATTGCAAGAAATGCAATGCAAAAGATACCGAAAGAATGGTACAATGTGATTCGTGTGATAAATGGTTTCACTACGAGTGCGTAGACGTCAGTAACGAAATCACCGACATGAGTTGGAACTGCGAATTGTGCGTGCACCATCAGGCAACGCAAACAAATGGCAAGGCCAGTGCATTGAAAAAAACAGCAGAACACGTTGATCTTACTGACGAAACTCAGCCACAAGCGGCATCTTCGCCAAATCACCATATAACAGGTAGCATGCAGCAATTAAAGGACACGCAAATGCCAACGTCACAGCAGTCGTCAAGCGCCGCAACGTCAACGTCGACAGCGACAGCAACGCTAGCGATGGCTAGCGCTAGCAACGGTGCATATGCAAAAGCACCAAAGACGACGTTCTTCAGCGCTGCTACGACTTCGTTCATAAATAAAAACCCGAACGATCAAACAAAAGCAGCTACACTTTTGGCTCGAAGTATACATGAGCACAAGGAGATCGCTTTATCAAACGTCAGTTCATTTCCTGTCATCAACTCTAAATTGGGTTTGACTGAACAACCACAAGAAAACACTGCAGCTGTGCGAATGACAACAAATGCAGAAACGTCAAATGCTGACTTGCAGTTGCGAATGTTGGAGGAAGAAAGAGAACTGCAAAAACAATATTTAGAAAAAAAGTATAAAATTTTGTCACAAATGAACTCCAGTGGAAATTCAATTGAAGCAAACTCTTCAACAACATTCGGAGTATACAATCCAACTTCTGCTCAGCTTGCAGCGAGGCAAGTCATTCCAAAGGATTTACCACACTTCAATGGCGACCCCGAGGATTGGCCGCTTTTTATAAGCAATTTTAAAAATAGCACGCAGATCGCGGGGTACTCCAATGCGGAAAATTTGATGCGGCTTCAGTCGTGCCTACGTGGAAGGGCACGTGACCTCGTTAAAAGTAAGCTATTATTACCATCCATGGTTCCAGAAATTATACAAACGCTGGAGATGTGTTTCGGCAGGCCGGAGCATATTCTAGAAAACATGATTGAAAAGGCGCGAAAGGCACCACCACCCAAAGACAGGTTGGATAGTTTTATTGAATATGCACTTATGGTACGTAACATATGCTCCACAATGGAAGCCTGCAACATGACAGCACACCTCAACAATCCAATGCTGGTAAAAGAGCTTGTTGATAAGCTGCCAAATAACCAAAAACTGAACTGGGCGATGCATCCCAAAAGCGATAAAACACCAATTGTAAAAGTTTTTAGCGATTGGATTTTTACTATAGCAGAAGCAGCTAGTCAAGTGGTAACACCAGCGAGCAATAGAAAGGGTGCTTCCGTGAACACTCACACACAAGCAATGAGCAGCGTAAATTCAATCGCTGGCATGCCATCGTGTTACGTATGCAAAAGTGACGATCATAAAATACAAAACTGTCAAGAGTTTAAAAACCTTTCCCTTGATCGTAAGTGGGAAGTCGTCAAAACTAATAAGCTCTGTCGACAGTGCCTGAATGCTCATAGACGTAAATGTTTCATAAATAAAACGTGCAGTATTCAGAATTGTTTAGCAAAACATCATCAGCTGTTACACAAATATTTCAGCGCCACCGGCCAGACTGCAGGGGTAATGTCAAACCGTGAGGAGACAATCACAACCACTCGTGATTCAACCAGAGACGTAAATACTCACATCGATGCAGCAAACAGTGCTGACGCTAAGCCATGCTTTCGTATAATTCCCATTCGAATTCACTCCAAGAACAAATCAATGGATATTTTCGCCTTTTTAGACGAAGGGTCATCCGTGACTTTGATAGATCAAAATATATTCGAATTCTTGGAGCTAGAAGGCGAAAGGGAATCGTTATGCTTACGTTGGACAGGAAAAACGTCACGCGTTGAAGAAAATTCAGTTAAGTTTTCCCTTAAAGTGTCGAATGTGCAGAATGGCGCCATGTATATGCTGAATGAAGTACGTACTGTTAAAAACCTGGGATTGCCTAAGCAATCTCTAAATATGGAAAATATTGTAAAAAATAACCCGTATTTAGCTGGAGTGCCAATAAAATCGTACACAAACGCATCGCCGTCAATATTAATTGGTATTAACAACTGGAAGTTAGCTATTCCTCTAAAAGTGCGTGAAGGTGGTTGGAATCATCCAATAGCTACAAAAACGCGATTAGGATGGGCGCTTCAAGGCTGTGGCGTTGATCGCACCCGTATCTCGCTCTTAAATATTCATATTTGCAATTGCGAGCAGCGTTATGAAGACTTACATCAACAAGTTAAGGAATATTTTTCGGTAAGTCCATCCACTGAGAGAAAATTACTGTCTTCTGACGACGAGAGAGCGATGCAAACTTTGGAAGAAACGTGCCAGAAAAAAGATGGGCAGTACGAAGTGGGACTTTTGTGGAAAACCAAAAATCAAGAATTTCCCAATAGCTATACAACGGCTAAAAATCGACTGAATTGCCTACAAAACAAATTTAAAAAAGATCCAGAGCTGCAAAAAACCATGCAAGGTGAAATCGATAAATTAGTATTAAAAGGATATGCCATAAAGCTAACTGCTGAGGATGTAAAGGCTAACAACAACTCACGCGTATGGTATCTACCAATTTTCATTGCACTTAACCCTAACAAACCGGGAAAAGTACGGCTCGTCTGGGACGCTGCCGCAAAATCAAATGGCGTATCGCTGAACGATTATGTTTTGAGTGGACCAGATTTGTTAACTTCGCTTTTTGATGTGCTTATCGAGTTTCGTGTGGGGCAAGTAGCGATATGTGGTGATATCGCTGAAATGTTTCACCGCATAAACGTTAGAGCAGAAGATATGCAAGTGCAACGATTTTTATGGTACGACAACGGAGATAGCATGCAGCAACCCAGCATATACGTAATGAAAGCGCTGACCTTTGGCATCAGCTGTGCACCATGCATTGCGCATTTTGTGCGTAACAAAAATGCCGACGATTTTTCAACTAAATATCCACGTGCAGTAAAATCCATTAAGTATCATCACTATATGGACGATTTTATAGACAGCGTTGACACCGAGGAAGAGGCCTTGCAGCTAGCGATTGAAGTTAAAACCATTCATTCAGCAGCTGGCTTTAATATGCGGAGCTGGGCATCAAATTCTGAAATAGTTCGTCAGCAGCTGTGTGGCTTTGAGCCCAAAAGTCAACAACCAATGAACCTTGGTTCATTGGAAAAAATCTTAGGTTTGTATTGGGAGCCTTATCACGATGTTTTTAAGTTTATTTGCAGATTTGCAAAACTCCGGCGAGATATATTTAAAGGTTGCATAGTGCCAACGAAGAGAGAAATCCTGCAAGTGTTAATGTCAATATTTGACCCACTTGGCTTTATTTCACATTTAACCATTGGTCTAAAGATACTACTTCAGGACATCTGGCGTTCAGCTTTAAAGTGGGATGACGAACTAACAAATGTATTGCATCTTAAGTGGCGTCAATGGACTTCAATCTTAACACAAATCGCAGCCGTCGAGATTCCCCGATGTTACTCACCTGTGTTGGGTACAAATAAAAACGTCCAGATTCACACGTTTGTAGATGCAGGAGAGTACGCGTACGCTGCAATCTGTTATTTACGCATCGAAGACAATGGAAATGTTGCTGTAAGTCTGGTGGCTGCGAAATCGAAAGTGGCACCCCTCAAACCGATGTCCATCCCGAGACTCGAACTGCAAGCTGCAGTCATAGGTGTCCGATTAGCCATGAAGATATTGAACGCCATTCGTTTTTCCGTAGTCGACAGATTTTGGTGGACCGATTCAAAAACCGTGCTTAAGTGGCTTTCTATGGATCCTCGCAGTTTTAAGCCCTTTGTAATGCACCGAGTGGGCGAAGTGCTTGAGTCCTCAAATGTATCGCAGTGGAACTGGGTACCATCAAAGTCAAATCCAGCTGACTTAGCTACAAAGGTTAAAGCATCAACCGACATGGGGCTGTGGTTTGCTGGCCCTCAGTTTTTACGTAACCAAAAAGATGATTGGCCACAATGTTCCGACTTGGGTCACCCAGACGAAGGCGAAAATCGTCATTATCTGCTGCATGTGGTGAGGTCGACAAAATTTAAAATTAAATTAAATTTTGAATATTTTTCTAGCTGGAGGAGACTCTATCGCGCTACAGCAACCTTTCTATTATACATTGAAAGGCTTAAATCAGCTACAAAAAATGCTGATATTCCAAAAACTATCACATTTGAAATGATTCAGAGAGCTAAAAATATTCTAATTCAGCAGGTACAACTTGACTCGTATGGAAACGAAATACGAACTCTTCAACAAAAAGAAAGTGTTGATCGCAGCAGCAACTTGGTGTCGCTAAATCCATACATCGACGAAGATGGCATATTACGTGCACGCGGCAGAGCCGAATTTTTAGTTTGCAACGAACCAATCATTCTACCGTACGATCATTATTTAACTTTTTTGATTGAACGCTATTACCATCTTGAATCGCATCACTGTCTACACGAAACTACTATCAACAAAATTCGATCCAAGTTCTACGTGCCTCGCCTACGAGTTCTATATAAAAAAGTTCGTGGACATTGCCAGCAATGTAAAAATTACTCCGCTACGCCTAATATTCCTCAAATGGCTCCATTGCCCGCAGCCAGGCAAGCATGTTTTCAGCGTCCGTTTACATACGTGGGTATAGATTTTTTCGGCCCAATCAACGTTACGGTTGGCAGGCGTAGAGAAAAAAGATGGGGAGTTTTATTTACATGCCTGACGGTTCGTGCTATACATATTGAAGTCGCTCATAACCTTGATACGAGCTCTTGTCTCATGTGTATTCGAAACTTCACAAGCAGACGTGGCACTCCGAAGGAAATTTATACAGACAACGGTACGAACTTCAAAGCAGTTGAAAGGGTTCTTCGTGAAGAGCAGCGCAACGTTAAATTTCCTGAGATTTTTACCATATGTGACGACATCGTATGGAAATTCAATCCTCCCGCGGCACCACACATGGGCGGAGCCTGGGAGAGGCTAATACGATCAGTAAAGACGGTACTCTACGCTATCTGCCCTAGTATGAAATTCAACGATGAAAACTTGAGATGTGCGCTGTGGGAAGCAGAATTTATAATTAACTCACGTCCTTTAACGTTCGTGTCGCTCGAGACAGGTGATGACGAAGCGCTTACTCCCAACCACATACTCTTGGGTTCTTCGACTGGCTATAAGCCTATTTACGGTGGTGGCTGTGATCTTCGACAACGATGGCGTCTGACGCAAGAATTTGCTGACAAGTTTTGGCGAAAATGGGTTCGAGAATATGCTCCAAATTTATTAAAAAGAGGAAAATGGTATCAAAAATGCCAGCCAGCATCTGTTGGAGATGTCGTGGTCATCGTTGATGAAACTCTTCCGAGGAATTGTTGGCCAAAAGGGATAATCATTCATACAACGCTAGCAAACGACGGTCAAGTGCGCAGGGTAAAAGTTAAAACATCTACCAACATATTGGAAAGGCCAATATCTAAAATAGCCACATTAGACGTCGGTACCTCTGTAGACAGCAAGATCATCACTTCATAACTCTCTTGCGAAGGGGGGAATGTTACCGCCGCCCCAGTTCACACTATACCTAAAATATGTATTTGTAATCTTTTATACAATAGCATATGTATTAGTATATAATATTTCATTTACTCTCTTTATTAAAGTAACGTAGTATCACAGTTAACAGTAATAAGTTATGCGAAGGCCATGGACTAATGTGTTGCTTTAAGCAAAATAGAAATGTACAGTCCGAGAACGACCGGTAACGCAACTGTCGGTACAAATTTCTTTAAAGTGTCTTTGAGCTAATTTAAACTATTTTTGAACAATCTTTGAATTAATTAAATTAAATTGAACTTGAACTAAATTTAACTAACTTAAATTTAAATTGAATAAATAAATTAGTTTTACTCTTAAAAGTTGTATCGATTATTTAAAATTCGGACTTTAAGGCCCTGCTGGCCCAACAAGCATTGTCCACGTTTGGGAAAACAGTTTCAAGATTATCTCGAATCAAACTTTCGTAGAGTTCAGAGTGAGTGAACTCAGGTTTTGATGGAAATTTTGATTTCATAAAATCGTGAAACTGTATGAGTTCAGGATAAAAATCTTCCAAATTGTCAGGGTAGAAGTAAACTAAAGTCAGCCAAAAATAAAAATCTTTTCGAAACCTCGAAGTAAACTTGGCTTCGACTGTTGATTTCGATCTTGAGCGTATCGATAATTACAGGAAAACCGTTGACACGAAAATAGTCTCGCACATTTAATACAACTTCTGGAGCATTGCCATCGTTTGGGTGTCTTGTTCTTCGTCGAACTCGCGATGCAACATTGGCATAATCCATCTCAGGTAAATTTGTTCTGGCTTTGTTTTCAAACACCTCGAATTTATCTCTCATCCTATCTTACAAATTTTCTAATGACGAGCAGGTGTCCAGACCAATCTCTTCTGACTGCAATCCTTTGCTCGTTGCCCGAACGTTATTCAAAATATAACTCCACAAAATAAACATAAAAACGAATTCAAAGGTTTGAATTTTATCCGATATACTTTTTTTGTGACAAATCATCAGCAATTTCCTATAATGCTGCTACGATTTCGTTCAAAGATTTGAGAGCTGCATCAGTGGCGTTCGCATGAGCTTCCCAACTAGTTTCGGATAACGATTTCGATACCTTTTCGTTTCCGATAGATTTCTTTAAAACGTGTGTCGAGCTTGAGAAAAAAGTGTACAATAATTGTACGATAGAAAAAAATTCACTGAGAACAAGCAGCACTTCACTGCGGTTTCTCCAACTACTTAGGTTAAGCGAATGCGCTGCGCATGGTAAATAAATCGCGCATTTGTTGAGATTTAACAAAATCGCTTGAATACCTGAGTAAATACCGGGCAATCATAAGATTGACCCTGCAGTATTTAAAATTAAGAAATTCTAAAACATGTTCAGCTATCTCAACACCTCTATGAGCATCAAAGTTTAAAAATCTTTCAACAGGCAACATATCGGACAACTATACTGAGTTGATCAACGTGAGCGATATCTGGAGTTGAATCGACTGAAAGACTAAAATATCGCGCGACTATAACCTCCTGTACAATTTGACGTCTAACTTTCTAGGGGCAACTGCTCGTCGGGGGCCCTAGGCCATGGCCTAGTCTGGCCTAATGGGTAATCCAGCACTGTGTTATCCTGGTACGTTTAATGTAGTTAAAACAAACACATGACCAATGGTCCAATCAAAGTTTTGTGCATTTTTGGTTTTGTGACAAAAAATATCAATTTTTTTTTAAATAACTACAAAGACAAAAGTCACCATGGATGGGGTTTAAAAATTTAAGAACTTTTTCGTTTATATATTTTTTTCTTATTTTTTTTTTTGTTTTTCAGATTATAAAATATACAAAATGGAAATTTTTTTACACTTAGTATGGAAAATAATGTCACTGAAATGACCCCCGTTTTCAGCCCCTCTGGCCATTGTGTTCTGATAAGCGCGCTACACGTCTGGGTGCTTCGCTCAACGATTTCTGCAGAAGCTGTTATTGAGCTGGTAATGTAATAGGAGCAGGTATCTTGGTCAGCAATAGCTTTCAAGTAGAAGAAGAAAAGTATTGTACTTTCGGTGCAGAATTTTCTTGAAATAATTGGAATTCGATCCATCACACGAAACGTAAGAATTCTGGTTGATCCCGCATCTTCAGAAATATCCTTACCTTTATTCATTTTATTGGGGAGTTGTCACTATATTGACTTAAAATTCTAGTAAAATTTACTACGTTTTTAACACTGCAATTTGGGTACACCAAACCTTCTACTGCTTTGTGGACTTTACTCAAAAGCTTGGCAGTAAATTACGCTGTGTGGTTTATGAATAATATGTCCTTTCCATTTCCATTTAAGTATCTTGATGTAAGTTGCTATAACAGAAGTTTCATTAATTCAAGATGTGAAACTGAACGAGTATACTTTATCTGCTACGCCTCTTTTCTATTTTTTCAAAGATTCAAAAGAGTTGTAGTGGTTAAGGCAGATGAATTATTTGGAAAGTAAAGAATTAACTGAGAGTCTACCATCGATTAAAAATATCAGAATAATGAAAAGGAATGGATTTAAAAAATATATGCATAAAAAACTCGACATAGTGCTGACCAAAAAATATGCTTGAAAACCACGGATTGAGTCAAAGAAGCTGTATAAGGTTTATGCAAATTAAAATTCTGTTCAGTCCGGCAGACCCATATATTATTTATCTACCATCGTAGCTGAGTTAAACAAATACATATAATCCTTTATCCTTTTTTACTACACATTTAAGCCAGAAGTCGTTTGTTAAACAAACTCATGAAGGAAATAAATTTTTCATGTAAAATTAGACTGAATCATTTTGATGCAAAACATAAAAGCATTCATACACGTTTAAACATATATTTGTGTACTCTATATATATAATATTTGTATGTTCCATTGTATGTACTATCGTCAATACTAGGGTGTCAGTTATTAGGGCAATTTTTTATTTCATATAGACTAACTCGCTATAACTTTGTGAAAATTAAACGGATTTCAAGTCGTAACTAGTAAGGGTGCTATATTGGAATGTTTTTTGAATGGGACGTACAAAGATTCATTGTATGATCTTGCATCCAAAAAATATTAAAACGACTTCCATAGACAGCCAGCCCCAGCCAGCTAGATCAAAGCGTTTTATCTCATTTACAGTTTATAATTATAAAAAAGCAACTATTAGCTGAAAATAGCTCACAAAAAAATTTGTTCAAGTGGTTTTTAATATGACTAATGTTAAAAAACCCGCAGACAATTATTTGATTTCCACATGCATTGCATTCAGAGTACATTTTTCTACAAACCTGTAAAAAAATTAACTGCCCCAAGGTGCCCCGAAGAACATTCTTAGAACTTTTGCAAAGTACTTATTTCATATTCGTAAAAAATTATACCAAAAACTTTTATAGAAAAGATGTTATTTGGCATATTTTAGCCGCCATTTTGGATACGCTATTTTGTTCTACAAAAATTAATTTCATATTTTTAATCAGCGACTTCAAAAAATCCAATGGTGATTAATGTAGTTTGGAAACTAAACGGTTCATCATTGTGGATCCGCCATTTTGTATTTCGAAATATGGATTTCAAATTCATTATAAGCTACATAAGAAACTCCCATATTTTTTGGTGGCAACAAATGCAGTTTAGCAGTATTAAGTTCACCATTTTGGTTGCGCCATGTTTATACCCTACCCCAAGGAAGTATTAACTTGTATCTTCCATTTTAAACGCAGAGAAAGAGGCGTGGAAAATATGAAAAATTATACATGTTTTTGATCAGCTTCACCTACTGAGTCTAAACTCGATGAAATTTTGTACAGAGTTAGCACGAGAGATTGGAAGTGAGCAAAATCGGTCGACGAACACGCCTTTTAAGAGCATTATTCGCGATAATGCAACCAAAACACTCAGAAATACTAGGGCTAGTAAGTAAAAGCTCTGAGCTAAAACTATGTGAATTCGGACATGAGGGCGTAGCATCTCCTATATAACCAGATATTTTAACAAAATTTCATATACTTAAAATACGAAAGCTCTGGCAAGAAACTTGGTTGATTTGGACTACTATATGTGGAATAGTTAGTGCAAGCTCTGAGCAAAATTTTAGTAAATTTGGAGAAGAGGACGAGGACGTGGATAAATTTTCAAAATGCTTCATTGTAGGGTATTTTATTTTTGGTCAGGCCAAAAGTAACACCATTACTAGTTTTTTTTTTTTTGAAAATGGATCTAACATTCGTAATCGCCATTATGAAAACCTCTAATTACCGACTTTCACGAAAATAAATCCAGTTAAGCATTATTTTGTCCACCATTGTGGATCTGCCATTCTGTTTTTTGAAAATGGATTTCGAATTCGTAATCAGCATCAGTAAGCCCCTTATAACTAACGTTCAGAATTTTGGCCAGCTTTTTCGACTACTGTGCGTTGACCAAGAATATATATACTTTTCTAAGCCTGCCATGCCTCGTTCTTTGCGTTACAAGCGGAAGGAAAAATTTAAAATATACTGGGTGAAGGTTATAAAAACTGGAATCAGCCACCCGGCTCGATGCGTTAGCCGAACTATAGAGCGGCATATTTTCTGAAAATTATTTTCATTAATTAGAGTTTGCTCTAATTTAAAAGAAACCACGCAACTTTACTCTTAAGCAATCAAACTCTCTTTAGTAACCATGTTTGCGTATTTTCACTTAATATCTTCTATATCCTTTTTGAGATTTATCTCCATTCAAAATTTTATAAAAAACCAAGAAGTAGTTTACGGTCTCACGGTATTTTTTCTTAAGGGGCTTGGAAAAAACATATAGTTCTTATTATACTTCCTTTGTGTTTATCCTATCTCTTTACAGAATTTCATAAAACGAATTTTTCCATTTTTATATTGAAAACAAGGTGTTTCGACGATTTGATTCTTTATTAGACGTAAATGTTTATATAATGAACACCCTAAAAAGCACAAAATATTTTTATAATAGTACATGCGGTTTGCGGCTCGGCTTCGGCTTACTTGGTCAGTGGAGATAAATTTTTGTGTGGATTAAACATTAAAAAATTCACGATGAGCAAAATTTTTTTTTTCTTCATAATTTTTATATGCGACCGACAAGAGCGTGAAAAATGTTTGGTCAATATTTAACTTTATGATTTTGTTCCCATTAAGCAATTATTATACTTAATAATATTTACCTTCATTAACAAAAATACAAAAACGGATGTAACTTGATTTAAGGTAGCGAAGAGCACCTTCTCTGCAATGGTTCTGCAGGCTTATACTTACGGTTGAGGGTTACTTTTTGGAAAATCTTGGTGACTTAGTCAACCCAACAATTTGTAACCTCTGCCAAGTCATCAAAGAATCTAATTGGTTTTGGTGGAGAAGCCGTATCAAACTTTGTTTTTAAGGTAAAACTATTGGTCTAGTTGTGTCCGTAAAACATTGTTTACTGGGCAGCCTGGCTGGTATAACCTATCAAATACTTAAATCAAAAAAGTGCTTACTTAAATGTGCGAGAACTCATGGTTAAGGTCAAGTTTTTCATAGCTTTTCTTAAAAAGAAATTGTGAAAAATTGCAACATTTTAGGAGTATGTAAGTTAATTTTCAAAATGTGCGAACTTTGAGATATTTGGAAATCATTTATAAAATACATAGATACTACTTTTTTTTTCCAGCATATATGTACATGCATACGTGATGTTTCTTCAAGGATAACTAATTAGGTACATAAAACGGAAAGGAAAAATGCAACATAAAAGGAAAAGTTGAATGTGTTGCATTCGCTTGAGTTGGAATTTCAACTTGGGGGAAAAACTTTCACGGCAAACTCTCTGAAGTAACAGTGTGTAAAGTGCAAGGAAACTACGCACAGGTACTAGTGAATGCCAGATGGGTGGGTTTCAAAGGTAGACTTGAACAAAAGTTACAGAAGAAAACGCGTTAACGAAGTTGGCAGTGTGGAGAAGTACAAAGTAAAACCGGCTTAATTGCAATTTATAACAAGTTTAATGCCAAGGTAAGACGTTGGTAAAATCGACACATTCCCACCCACTACCCATCTCTCATTTCTTCTTTAGACGGTTTATCATTTTCAGGTTTCCCTTTCGCACTCAATGTGGCTTCCTTTTCTTTTGTGTTACACTGTTGCTGTTTTATCATTTTTGTTTGCTCCTTGACGATTTAAAGTTGCGGAAATTATAAAGTGCATTCATTTTCCAGCAGTTTATGCAAAAGTTTTTTCTGGTGAAATGTTTTTTTATTAAATTTTTTATTTTATTTACTCTTTTAAGATCTGATTTTCAAACTATTTTTTTTTTTTTAGTTTTAAATTTAATTTGCAAACATAAATTTTGTGCTTAACTTTGCTTTGTTTAAGTGCTGTAGATTTTTTGTTTTTAATTTACGCAGTCTGGTAACATTGGTTATTAAAATGCCGTAAAATTGCGCGTTCTTAATTAATAAAAGTTGGCTTCGCATGCATTTTTTTTCTTTCTTTTTTTGCTTGTCAGATTTAAATACTTTGTTACTTTGACTTTTATTAATTTAATTTTAAATTACGATTTTTCTGTTTTGTAAATGGTTATTTTGTAGTTGTTGTTGTTGTTGTTGTAAATAATGCTATTTTGTGTTCGTTGATTTATGACGTCGCCCATGTTGCCAGAGATAAGAATGAATTAACATTTTTAAAATAAAATCCATAATAAAACAATAAAATTTATGAAGCGTGAATAATTTTTATTAATTACATGGCTTGGCAGTGGTTTCGACTCAAAAATATTTCTTATCAATTTTCAATATATAAATTAAAGCCAAGCTTTATTTTGGAGAAAAATGTATCTATTTGAAAATTTTTATTCGATGTTTCCATAATTATTTGACTTTTAAAATTATTTTCGAAATTTTCACTTTTTTCGGATTTTTAAATATGTTCGACATGTACTTATATTCCAACATTTTTCCACATTTTGAAAATTTTTTCTATATATACCATAAAATAAATTTTCATAATTTTCATTACAAAACATCAGCCCAATTTAACGTAAAACGAATTAATACCATACAGTTCAAAACAAGAGTAAGAAATATGGCAAACGAGAAAGTTCGTGTACAACATTTTTTGATTGTCCTTTGTATGATACGGGGGCTGTTTGATAAGCTCGAAAATTGTTGAATAAGATATATTGTTTTCGTCAAAAATGTCTTTCTCAACATAGTCCAGCGTTTTTCCAATTTTTGTATTGCATCCAAACAGTAGTTTTCCCAAGGTCTTCAAAATAGACGCTTGTTTCAGTAATTACCTCTTCATTTGACCCGAATCTCTTACCACCCAGCCATTTTCTCAAGTCTGGAAATAGAAAATAGTCGCAGGGGGTTAAATTTGGAAAAAATTTTGTATAGGTGAGCAGTTCAATTCCGAATTAATGGATTTTTCTCATGGAGCACCTTTTTCTTCGCCAAATGTGGGCGTTTTTGCTTCAAATAAATATCAAATCTGTCTAGAAGCTCGGAAAAATATTTGACGGTGATAGTTTTGTCCATTTTAAGGTAATCGATGTGAATAACACCGCGTGTATCCCAAAAAACAGATGTCATGATCTTGTCCCATGGTGCACGTTCTCCACGAAGAAACTCACTAGCTAAGTATATTCATTGTATCTTAGCCTCTGGAGTCTTGCTCCATGGACCTATGTTTCGTCCATGGTAAGAAAACATTCAGTTTGCGCCAAGCTTTGATGATTTCTAGAGTGATGACATCTTTTGAGGGATCTAAAAGTTTAAAATTTCTCTGATTTTCCAACAAATATATTTAAATTATTTTTTTTTTTTAAACATTTTTCCGAAAACAAAGACCAGCATTCATGAGTAGATTGAGTCTTTTATTAGATGGCGCTAGTGCATGTTAGCCACTGAGCGCATTTGATTAATAGTAGAGTAGAACGGGGCAATGTCGTGCACTCAACTTTGACATGCTCGTAAAGCCGTACATCTCAAGCGAATGCGACGAGTAAGCATCCGATCGAAAGATAATTTCGTTGGTTACATCCATGTGTAACAACATTTGTATAGCGAGAAACTGTGTTTGTGTAAGTGAAGAAAAAAAAAATGTGCACGACATTACCCCCCTCAAAATTTGTGGGGTAATGTCGTGCATTGTTTCCCGAGTATAGTAAAGGTACCAAAATGTGTGAGAAATGATAGGTAGTGGTTCTATTAGTGGAGATTTAGCATTATCATGTATTTATTCATTATTATACAAGTGTGAAGTACATAATATGTTGTGTAGAGTAGAAGGGGGCAATGTCGTGCACTCAACTTTGACATGCTCGTAAAGCCGTACATCTCAAGCGAATGCAACGAGTAAGCATCCGATCAAAAGATAATTTTATTGATTACATCCATGTGTAACAACATTTGTGTAGTGAGAAATTGTGTTTGTGTAAGTGAATGTGCACGACATTATCCCAATGGTCGTTTTAAAGGTCAACTTCGATAACTCGGTGAAGCCCAAAATTTTTTTCGAAAACCAAATACTTCTTTTCTTTGGCAGGATATTTCGTTTCAGAAAACACTTACCTGGTATATTTTCCCGGAAGGAGAATTATTTTTCTGACCCGATAAAAAAAAACACTTTTATCGTCCCGAAAGCGTGCGTTTTGAAAAAAAGGTTACTCTGTAGAGACGAACTGGTGAAAATTGTTAGTATTATATGCATAAGCTCAGTAGGTCAGCAGGTCCCCACCTTACGAACAGTTGGTAAATCATTCAATTCTTTGGGCTAAAACAGCCAGTGCACGACATTACCCCCTGCACGACATTATCCCGTTCTACTCTATATGGTGTTGATCATACTCATGAAATAAATAATTATATATAAAAAAAGAAACCTTTGGGAATAATTTTTTTATTATCCTTTTACTTAAACTAATGTTATTTATCTGCATTTATTTTGATTTTTTGGTTTTCTTCAGCAAAATAAGGATAATTAAAGTAAATTTACCAAGTATTCTTTTTCTTAATCCTTTCAAAGTTTGTAATCTTTTTATAGTTAAAATTAGATAATATTCCTAACAGAGTATGTGACAAAGGAATTTACAATACTAAAATGTATGTACTTGTAATATTATTTCTGAAGGATAAAACATTTTCCTTTTTTGTTATTGTAATTCCCCAAAACAAGACAAAAAAATAAAAACCATTACGAATACCACAGGTTCGTGCGTGGATTTTTTTCAAAAAGGGGAGAAAAAAAAGTAACTGAAAAACAAATTTTTCTTCAGTCGATGGTACCCGTATACATAGTTGAAATAAATTCTATTTCTGGCATAAAATAAGGTAAAGAACTACCGTCTCCAGAAGTATAGATAATATTTGGTTCCAAAAGGCCAATGTTTTTCAATTACGCGTTCAGATTAACTCTCATCTACTCAAAAGGCAAGCATCTTACGAAAAAAGTGTATGAGGCATAAAATGCGTAGAATTGCCCACAGGATACGCATGAATTTTTTCAGATTTTTTTGAGGCCTTTTATAACTTTTCAAAAATTGGTCAAAACAAAAAAATCCCAAAATTCTGAAAAAAATCATGCGTATGCCTTGGAGGATTCTAAGCACTTCATACTTCGCGCAATTTTTTTGCTTCATATAAGTTAATCCAGTTTATTGCACCTGTCTTACTTCAGTGAACCCTTAATAACTATTTAATCTAATTTTGGGAAACTTGGGCTTAAAAAATTAGCAAATAAAATACACTAATAAATTAAAACATAAAAAGACCAAATTGACCTTTGGTAGGTATGATCTATACATCACTTTTTACATTGCCAGATCTGATTTACTCAAGACATTTAGTTGCATTTTAGGCATAAGATGGTTCGAGGCCAGAGTTAATTTTATGTATCCAAGCAAAGAATTCTCGGACATTAATTCTTAAAAACATTTTTTCCGAAAAAATTCGAAACTTGGGCCTTTGGAGGGGGCTTAAACCTCAAATTCAACCTTTTTTACACTGGCCTGGAACACTATCAAGCGAATTTCGTTCAATAGAAAGTTGTTAAATAACATTTATTGTTTGGTCAACATTTAACAAGCGCACACAAGGACCAAAAAACAAATACACATAAGTACGTATGAGCTTATGACATTTACCAGTCCAAAGAGAAAAATTATTACAACACAACCTTAAAGTTGTGTATTGCCAATAGGATACAAGGAAGGACATCGCATCATCATCATCGTTTGCGTTGTAAAAACTCTTGCGTTTTGAATTTACTCGTATAAAATTTTGTTGCAAACTTATTAAGTTTTTATTCTTGGGGACATATTGAAACATTTATTTTTTGAAATGATTTTGTTGAAAAGCAAATGTTTTCCAAAGGACATAAAAAAAAAAATTACAACTGTTAGGGGACATATCATAACAATGAAAACAAAAATTTTTGACTGAATGTAGTAAAATCTTTTATTTTAATATTTGTATCTGACCAATATAATCAATTCCTGGGAAAAATCAAAAAATCTGAAATGGACACACACGCTAAGGAAAGAAATATTTATGTATGTAAGTATGTATTGACAAGTTGATGAAATTGTAAATAATTTATGTAACTCACAAGAACGCCTCTAGTTGGGATAAATTTGTTGGCTTAATGGAGGGTGTCTCTTAATGTTTTTTTTACTATTCATTGATAAAATATTATTCGTAATTTAATGCGTAATAATACGCTTAATAATAAGAAGAATTCATATTTTTGTGAAAACTTGTTTATAAAAAACATCCTAAGTCTAGGTGAAAATTGATACATACGATGGGAAAACTATCTAAGAATATGCCAACATTTTTAAACAAATTTAAGCATAAGACCGGATAACGAGTATGTGGGACACCTTAAATTTTTGTTTCAAGTTGCAGAGTTCCCATTAAAATGGTTATTTCTTTTAGTAAAAACGCATACGTGTGTCTGTATGCGTAATGCGTGCTGCGTGAGTGTTTGATTTGCTTTTGCTGTTGATGACTTTCTTTAGATTTTGAATCGCAGATAAATATACACGCCTATATCAGCGACGACCCCATATAAAGACACGAGTTTCCGATTCACACACACATGCACAAACATACGTACGTACAGTGCGTATATGTTTGTACATGTTTGTGTGCAGCGGTATTATCTTCGCTAAATCTAACGTGACTTGTTTGTGAATGACCTTTTTAGCCTTGAGTTACGGAATTTTTTTCTTTTGATTGGTGTGTCAAAAAAATAAAAAAAATTTAGCGTCAGTGTGTATCCTAGCGGGAAAATACAGCAGCCGATCCGTAATTGGAGTTACAATGGAACATATGATTTGCTAGGTCGAATTAAAAGGACTTTTATCTTACCGCAAAATATTTGTGAAATTTTTTCGGACTACAAAAAGGTTCCCATTCAACGAATCCGAAAAATGGGGTGTTAAATTTAAGAGAAGAGAACTGTTGGAGAGGAAAAATTAGCTGTGAACATTTTTGCTCTCTCCTGGTAACGAGGAATATTTTAGTGTTCTTTCACTCGCTTTTGTGTTAAATAAAAAATTTAAAAAAAAAAATAGATTCCATTGTTTACCCTCTCTAAACATAGTCGTAAAATTTGAATTTAGTTTTGAAAGTTAAAAATTTTATAAAAAAATCATTGGAAAAATTTTTTTGTTTTTTTATAAAAAAATTTTCTTAATAAATAAAACTTTTAAAAAAACAATCACATGATTTGGCCGACTATTGGTGGAGTTATAAGCATTTCAAAAAATCAATTAATGTCGTTTTTGCAGCTTTTTCAGTTTTTAAAAAATTAATATCTCTGAAACGTCTTTATAGAAAAAATTTCAAAATATCATGGATGCTAGCCTCAACTAGTTCTTTAAAACAAAAAAGCTTCAAAAAAATAGGTGATGCAGAAGCCAAATGTTATCCCATATATACTTTCTGTACCTGCCACGCCTCCTTTTCTACGTTTCGAACGGAAGAACAAAGTGAATATACCATGGATGTAGGGTATAAAAATGTGTAGGGGAGATAGGTCCGCTTTTCAGTTTTTGCAATGTGTTGGATTCTCCAAAAAAGTTTCTTTTGTTTTTTGATTAAGTTATATTTATACAATGCTTGCAGCACCTAATGACGAGACAATGATATTTCTGTGTCTTACCATTTAGTAGAAATATTACTTTTTCCGCAACAATCTCAACCTATACAATGAACTAAAATCGCTGTGGG
This sequence comes from Calliopum simillimum, assembly GCA_951812925.1. NCBI lineage: Eukaryota > Metazoa > Arthropoda > Insecta > Diptera > Lauxaniidae > Calliopum > Calliopum simillimum. The sequence continues at coordinate 148,201,573 of OX638368.1, forward strand.
CTTGGTGCTTTTTTACTCATACATTTCCGAATTTGTATGATTAATTTGAGGTCTTCTTTTACTGCACTAAAATTTTTTGAAAAGTTCCATAATTTTCCAGTCTTCATGCTATAACTTTCTTTTACTCGTATAGACGAGTTCAATAGGTTGGCCAGAATCTGTTTCTAATCTAATTTTTGATAGCGGCAAAAAGTTTTACAAATCGAACCACTCAATTGTGCAAATTTGTAGATCAGATATGGAACGATATTCTTATCTATAAGAAACGATCTTGGAATAATCATAGTCCGAATAATTTTCCTGTTAGGATGTTATTATTACAGCAGCGTTGCATTATTATAAAAGCTTAATAAGTTTGGACACATTTTTTTGACACAACATTTATAGTGAAAGGAGAAGACATTAGCATTATAAGTTAAAATTATTATGATAAGATACAAATCTTTAAAAATCCTATTTATCTGTTCATACCGAAAGTTCCTATTCGCATTAAACTTAAACCAAGAAATTTTTAAAAATTATCGAACTTAAGTCATTCATTTTCAGTCCTTAGGAATTCTCTTTTTAGGTTAGCAAAAAAATTTTTCATATTTAGCAATTTGCACTTGCTACTCCATTTCGTTCCTCGTTCATTATTTCAAACTCTCGCATTGGTTGCAAGTTTATTTTTCTTTAGTTGCTCTTTTACATGCCCGTACAAAGTATTTTGCCTTATCTTGCATGCAAGTTTTCATATTTTTTTTCTTTCATTTCTCAACGCTTTTTTCCATTCATCACTCCCTTAGAGTACTAGAGACCCCACCGCTGCCCCGTATTCGTTACCATCGTCGACACCACTCATTTGCCGCTTTGATTTCTGTGCATTCCTGACATCCTGCTTTACCGCAGCCATGAATTGCACCAGTTGTAGCGATATATATTAGGAACTAAAAGCATTTTCTACAACAAGATTTTGATACTTCCGAATAAATATACGATACCAGATAGTCGGTACTGTATTCAACATAATATAGTATTCTTTGAAAATTTATAACAAATAGTTCTCAAAATGATAGAAAAAATAAACAAGACCGTGGAAAATCGTTAAATGTATTTACTTTCATGAAATGAGCACAGAAAGACTCTAATGAGAAGGTACTATTAAAGGCCTTAATATACTTAAGTATGTATATCGCTAAAGAATGTTCAACCACATAAGAGATATAACATTTTTAGTTTACTGCCACGACCACGCGCAATCGATATTCGTAACAATTCATATCGAACATTTTTGTTCGACGATATTCTTCAATGTGTAATAGCCACAATGTTTTAAAAATAAACTCAGAAATATTCAGTGGTAAAAAACTACCATGTTTCATTTAGCTACTGCTAAAATTTTTTTTAATACCTTTTTTTTCGTATTCTTCTTTGTACTTTTTGTGCTGTGCTACTTGGCGTTTCTACTGATTTCCTTTCTTGAATTTTTAATTATTCTAAAAGGTGCAACCTGAGCCCACAGTGATTACTCAATGTTGATGACTTCCGGTGTTGGTGATGGTTTCACTGTTGGTCTTGCATCCTGCTTGGAAGGTGGCGTCTTCGTCGTCGTATGTTTGAATGATCGTGGTTTGCTTGACTTGGAACAGAGTGATGCAGAAAAATTGCTCCATTTTGTGGTGAGTTTTTTTCCTATTTCCTTTCATTTTTCTCTCCATTTTAATTTTAAATCTTTATTGAGGCAAGAATTCAGATTGCATTGGCAAAGCATTTTTGCATTTGTTTTTAATTTTTGTTGCAACTTTTATCTCAAGCCAGCTGCATCATGGTTAATAACAGTAATGGTTTTCATGTTGTTGTTTTTTTTTTTTAATTGGGCTTATTTGGTTTTTAGTCCATTTAGCAAGAAAAATTGCTTCATATTAAAAATAATAGCTGTTTTACTCGGCGTTGCTCGGGTTGTGTTTAATTTTTCACTTGGTATTACAGTCAAATTGTACGATGACCTAGAATAAATTGCGCCCTGCAATTTTTTTTTGCTTAATGTTTTAAGGACCACTAAAAAAGCTTAACGTCAAAAAGGTGACCTTCCTACCCGTGCGCATTAGCCGATATCTTGATATATGTTTGATTCAATTTATCTCGTTTCCTGTTGGTTGGACAGAAAAATTTTTTAACAAAAGTTACGAACAATAAAGTTTTACGTTTTTTATACCTGGGACGCGATACCCATAAGTTGATATTTTGAGCGGTAGAAGCCACCAAAGTTACAAAAAATCATTTTTTTCCATTTTGACCCACTGGGTGTTGTATTTTCAAAAAGTTGTGGTAACTTAATTTGAAGCGCTTGCAGAACAAGCAAAATAAATTTTAAATGAAGTCATTATCTCAATTGGTTCTCAAGTTATAGTACAGTAAATGTCCTAAAATGTACGTAAAAATGTAAAAAGACCTAAAAAAAATTGCGCACTGCAATTTTTATTTTCTAATGTTTTTAGGACCACTGTAGAGGTCTTAAACCAAAAAGGATACCTAGCCCCCCCTGCGCTTCAGCCACAATCTTGAAATATTTTAGATTCGATTTATCTCGTTTCCTATTGGACGCAGAAAAAAATTACGGGCAATAAAATTTTAAGTATTTTTGATCTGGGACGCGGTATCCATAAGTTGATATTCCGACCGGTAGAGGCTGCCAAAGTTACAAAAAATCTGTTAACCATTTTGACCTACTGGGTGTTAATTTTTCAAAATGTTGGGACCACAAAATTTTTAGCTATTGTAAAACAAGCAAAATAGTTTTGAAATAAAATGATTATCTCAATTTGTTCTCGAGTTATTACAAGTTAAAAATAAAATGCGTGTAAAAAATTATATTTTTTTTTTTTAAATTTATTGCTTATGTTTTTTATCTGAATCGCGTGAAAAAAGTTTTTTTCAACAAAATTTTTTAAACTTAAAAATACTTTTGAATTTTTGAAAAAAAACCCACTTAAATTCTTTTTAAAAGTACTGTAAATTATAGCATAATTTATCAGCTTTAAAATGATGTATGACTCAAGATGGGATTCGGTCGCTAGATGAAGGTTTTTGGTTATAAATTATGTCTTAATTTAAGGTACTTTTAATAAAAATTTAAGGGGATTTTTTTAAAAAAAAAAAAATTCAAAAGTATTTTTAAGTTTAATAGTTACTAAGATATATCAATTTAAAGACTTTGGTTATATCAATCTTTTCATGACCATCAACTAGAGCATGGTACCTACGTTACAGCTGATCTGTTTGGCTGATTAAGACGTATGCTTATGTTCTTTAAAACGATTTTCGGTACTTCGTTTTGTTTGCCCGTAATAGACTTTCTCTCACTCTTCACATTTAACGGAATAAATACCCGATTTAAATTTTTGGTCAGTTTTATACATAATTTCTAAATTGTGATCACCGAATACTTTTTTCAATTTGTTCGTTATTTCAGGAAAAAAATTCATTGCAACTCGCTGCTTTTGAGATTTTTCTTTATTTGAAAATATTATTGTAAGTTCCGACTTTTTAATTTTGTTGGAGTGTTTATACACAATTTTATCAATAATTTCGGCACTATAACCGTTGACCCGCGCAGTTTCTTTAATTTTCAATAAAAAATTACGTCACATGTGACCATAATTTTTTTTTTTATAAATTGTCAATAATTTGCAGTTTATTAAAAAAAAAAATTTCATATTCGATGAGTAGTTTATGCGCAATGAATTTTAGAAAAAAGGTCTGTTCAAACTTTTCAAAAACTTCAATTGAGGAGTGGCCGTACCAAAGGGCATAAGTACCATTTCGAGGCAAAAGTAGTGTCATACATTTTATGTGTTTTATAGTCGGCTATTTGCCTGTTATAATTTTTTCAACATAATACCATAAAATTCACACTATCAAGTAAGTTTTTTGTGAAAACAGAAAACAATTTTATTAATTTCTAACGAAATGTCACCTGTTTCATATAATGACACTACTTTTGCCTCGAAATGGTACTTAGGCCCTTTGGTACGGCCACTCCTCAATTGTTAATAACTATCAGAAAAATAAAGATTTTTAAACAATTTTGCAGTATTATTTCCTTATAACAAAGGTATCTAAAAGTCATCATTCCAAAATAAAATATCAACTTTGGGTTTTTCATATACGAGTTGGGAAAATTTTAGCCTAATTTTTTAGAAACTCATATAAAATGAGATTGTAAGCTTTGAGGTGGCATAAAATGTAAAAAATTACTGATATACTCATTCGGTAAAATACATGTGTTTTCATTTCCCATAAACTATCACAACAATATTATGAGACCCCAGAGATACTTTTCTTGTTGCACTCTGTTGTTAGTCAAAAATCCAAACATTTACAGATAGTGATCATAATCACTTTTTACGCTTTAGCTCTGGTTTTTAAGATTCTCAACCTTAAAAATGTAATACAAGCAACATTCATCCATTCCACAAAGATCGTTTCATAAGTGAAAAATGGAACACTATTTATTTCCTAAAGTTATAGTCATTTCCTTTGAGGGCAATTTGAGTTGAAATTTACCTTTTAATTTGCAAAATTTGTTTCCATGAAATTTTATATCAGACTTTAAAGCTCCCGTTAAAGTTTAGCAGAACATTATGTAACCGACTTAGATTAAATATTTTCGATTAAAGCTTTCCATATGATGTGTAAGTTATGTATGAGTATGTACAAAGACATGTTTGTGGACAAAAATTTTGCTTAACCAACCATAAATATTTCCATTTATTGAGTGCTATAAAAACAACAACAAAGCATGGAAGGCAATCAAATGTAGGGATGAAGCAAAAAGAAAATAAAAGGAATCCAAAAAAGAAACACATGAAAATTGCAAATTGAGCGAATGGATGACAATTTTCTTAGAAGAAGGGCACAAATAAGAAAAAGCTGAAGATGTAGAGGAAGTATATGTACCTTGGACCAATTGTGCCTTAGACCAATAACGATATGGTTGCCAATGCGTAACAGAATACTGTTATCTATCTATCATTTGTTCGATTTAATTAACTTTTATATGCTGAATTCAAATCAGGTAATTGAATTGCTCTATTACGACAGAATATTGACACATTTTAACCTGAAAATGACCAAAATACAAGGTTGTTCGCAAATTTTGAGGTTATCTAACAAAACAGTGTAACACCGTTCGACACGATTTTGCACAACTGAAAAAAACCAATATATTCTGAAAATATGGATAAAAATAATTTATAAGTGTCTTCCGGATTTTCTGGATCAAGTCGAATTTTTTTTTTTTCGGTTGAAGTTTTCTATACATGTGTTGAGTCGACACGCAAAGTTTTACAATACCTACATGTGAGGTATATCACGAGTTCTAAAAACTTATGCAGAATATTAAGAGAAATATTTTTGTAGAAGTCTATACATCCCCCACAAATGTTTAATTTATAACCATTTCATAAAAAGGCACAAAAATTATCCCTAAAACATTGAAATAATGGATCAAGTTGTACCACAGAAATATTTGCTATAAAATTTTATTTATAGTTGCCGAACACTTAAAAGTCGAAATATAAATGCGAAGACCCAACAATCGTCAATATCAATAAGCACCTCACACATTTCATGTTAATTAAATTTTTAAACGTAGTATTCTTATGTTTTAAGCATTTCTTGACTTGGGTGACCCCTAATGAAATTTTCCGTAGAATATTTTGTGTAATATTTTAACCACTTATAACCCGTTTTTTTTTTGTTTTTTGGGAAAAAGTGTCAGACATACAAAAACAGCAAGCAATAGGACAACAAGTTTTATCCAAAACATGGTTTTAAAGTTTTACTCTGGGGTGAAATTTTGAAAATTCACTTCTTTTGTCTATTGAATGCCTCCTAACAAAAACAAAATTTCCCCAAACCTCGCCTTCAGGATATGGTTAAAGTGATTTTTAAAAAGAAGCTGAATCCATTGGTACGTCAAGTTTGATAAATTTGTTTTGTAGTCCAAGATACACTTTCTAATTACACTTTGAAAAATTTCAGCCACGAGTTTAAAAAAAATTGGAGATTTTTATTTGCATTTCTTTTGCATCAGGCCGCTGTTTAGCGACAAAAAATGATTAAATTTAAAATTGCCCACAGTACATGCACTTCCTCTACAAAAAAGTATCATATTGCTCATATGTAGCAATGTAAAATCATAGGAAAATATATACTTACATATATAGGTGTATAAGTATATTCCCTCTGAGGAAAACACTAAGAAAAAGTTCGTTGTAGTTGTTTTGAAAAAAAAGGGCACACTTTGAAAACGTTTGCTTGATGGCATTTAAGCAACAAAAATAACTGCAACCAAAACGTAAACTGAAAAACAAACATAGAAATAATAACATTTTGTATTGAAAACGGCAAATACAGCACAGAAAACAAAAAATTGATGATACATCTGTATGTCCTTTTGTTTATATACAGGGTGGTTAGTAATCGGCAGAACGCCGGAAAATATAAGATTTGTGCGACTATTCTGAACAACTTTTCTTAGTTTCGTTTTTCGAAATTCGTAAAACTGACGTAGATATATATTATAAGCCACCAACAATGAAAATACATCGATGGTTGTGTGTCTGAGTAAAATACCAATAAAAACACCAAAACAAGGCAAAAATGCACATGAATAAAAAAGAAAAAAAAAAAAATTTATCGAAAGGCTGGTTTGCGTTACTAGTTTCGGGACCCACCACAGGTCAAAATTGACTATAATAAGTCAATTCCTCATCAGACGCATTGCCGACATCGTATAGAAAGTTGCAAGCATACCTTATTTATTTTTTAGCATAGATTAGACGAGAATCACTGCGACAAGAAAAACACAGCAAAAATTATAATTTCTTTGTTTTTTCCCTTTATATGCATCGCCTTGCCGTTGTGAGTCATCTTTATTATACTATTTCTTGCATAGAGATATAGCCATCGGAGGATCGGGATATAGCTTTATGAAAACCGAACTGGAAAATCGGAACGCTTTGGTGGATTTTAATAATATTGGAGTCACATGAAAGGTATTTTAATTTACTATTAAACTGGAGCTCAAAAGTTTTAAATCCAATATATGGCAAATTTTCGAAAATTTTCATAAGTTTTCTATTTTTCCAAAAACTGAATTATTAACATATAGGGTAAGGGAGGGCAATATGGACCACCCATCTTTCTTTTTTAAATAAAACCCAAAATACATAAAACAAAACAATTAATTTTATGTCATTCAGTAAAGGAAACAATAAACCATAAATCTGCTTCACTTTTAGATAAATATCTCATCAGGATAAAGAAAAAAAAAAAAAAAAATGAAAAAACTGAAAATACTCAAAATGAAGACAAAAAAAAGTGTAGTGTAATATGGACCATATAGTCCATTTGGTACAGAAGTTGCATAAAAATGTCACTTCCACATTCGGCACATTTTTCATGACTCCAAGATTGTCAGATTACACATTCAACCCAAAATTCGCCACGGCGATCTTCTGACTAAAGGGTATTACATTATATGCATTTTTTATCATTTTTTTCCTTTGTAGTTAACGAATTACATATAAGGACCATCAGACTCATCATGAGAACTGCAACTAGATTCCCCATCTGAAAAAGATGATAAATACATTTGTTTTTGAGGCTTTTTTCTTTGGTGGTCCATATTACCGACAGCACGTGTTGGTGGAATAAATGGTTTTTTATCAAAAACTCTTTTGGTTAATGAACTTATTTGTGCTAAAAAATTATAAATGGTATTCACTGACTTTATATAATTAACCATTTATTTAAAAACGCGATGTCCTTAAAGTGAAATAATGAAATATACTCACTAGAAAAAAATTATCACTGATCCTTTTTTTAGAAAAATCAACTTTACAGAAACATGCGACTTCACCGAACGCTAAAATCGCCCTATTATAAGCTTTAGGTATTAGCGCTAACTTTGAACATGAATAACGGTAAATCCTATGTATGCAGTGGGAAATAACCGTGTGGTCCATATTACCCACGTAGTCCATATTTCCCTCCCTTACCCTACTTAGCTTAAGTGACATATTATGAAAGCCCAACTTATTTCCTTTTATTTGTTAAGTAATTTTTAACTGATTTTCTCCATTAGCATATTTTTTTTATAGAAAAACGAAAAAGTAAACCAAAGAAATGTTCATGCAATTTACCAATATATTACAATAGCACCGAAAATTCGCCATATCTGAAAAATCACGAATTGGATTTTGAATTTTTGTACACCAGTTACAATATATAGCCAAAATAAAAGAAAAGTAAAGTACCTTTCATATGAAACCAATATTATCAAAATCCATCAAGGGGTTCCAAACTTATACCGGTTTTCATGAAGCCAACCACCCTGTATACGACAGGATGTATGCTACAGTAGTGTGTAACTTAAATATTTTAAGAATTGATTTCATTGAATGTTATTCAAAATTCTTAAAAATTATCAAACTAAACAAATCGATAAATTTTTTCTACTGCAGCGAAACCACAAGGCGGTGGAGGACGTAGTAGAGCAAAAGTCATCTCGAGAAGGACATTCAAAAATGGAGAAAGTCTGGGAGAGAGCTTTGAGTTAGCGCAACGGATCGTATGTATTAGATAGAAACGTTTCATTTTGGCCCTAAGGAATTTCTAAAAATCTTTTTCAAAACAAATATTTTCGGAGTAAGGTACACTTCAATACAACAGTATAGTTGTAGGTATGTGTGTTAAAAAATTGTTTGCTTTTTCATCAGAAAACAAAGAAATAAAAGAAAAACAACATAACATAGAAATTGTCATAACAATTTTTGTCAAAAATTTAAGAAAAACATTTGTTTTTGTTTATTATTGTGCTGTTCGTTAGCTTGTTCCATATGTTTTCAGTTCTTCAAATAGTTTTTGTTATGATCTTCTCCAATTTTTCATTGATTTTTCTCTTGCACTCACATTGTTCATAAAAATGACATTTAACATTTTACATATTTGTTTGTATTTTGTTTTTTGTTATTTGGTTTTTTATTTCTGATTTAGAACTTATGATGGGGAACTTATTTAACATGTTGCATAAGAACTTATTCCATTTAAATTTATACGTGTAAATGCCTCGAAAACTTATAGCGATTCTTTTTCTCAAAAAAATTCTGCATTTTTATTTTCGTAACTTTTTTTCTGCACTCTTTCTGAATGTCTTATTTCCTCGATTCCTCGAAATCCTGACGAAGTAGAGGAATTCTGTGGACTCAGCACACCGAAATCTATTGGAATCTTTTTTTTAAGTGTTGCAAAACTGTCTGCATGTTTTTGAAACGGTTTTTTGTTCATTATTTTTTTATGGTGTGAAGTTCGGTAAAATTGTTTACTTATATGAATAGAGGAAAGGTTCAGCTTCCATTTGGTTCATATTTCTTGTTGTTCATGTAATCAGAACGGACGCTATAGCAGTACTAAGTTGAAAACAGCAAACATGCCGACAGTTTTGCTTCCCACTATACAACTCGTATAGTATATAGGAAGATACATACAAGAAGCGTTTAGGGACAGGACGGAGAATTTTAACACTTATAATTTCATAGTAAAATGATTAAAATTTTTTTCAAGTAATCCATATAGAAGCTCTGATTAAATATTTAATATATCAAGTTATAAATTTTAGCATGGTTTTGAGCCCCAGGACATTGAATGGTATTTTTTTTGGAGTCACCCATATACGTAGGGCACTACTTATATATAAGGAACTGGCAACACTAATGTCAATAGCTGAAATCTCGCAACACCATAATAAAGTTTGATATTTCTTAGCATAAGCGTACTCAAAACGTTTTCATGTACAAGTGCTATTTGTTTTGTTTACAGTGAGTTAAGAAAATCAATTTGGTCAAAAAATGGAAATTTCAAGAAAAGATTTTCGTTGGATTATTTTCACAACTTTCGACGTGGATTATGTCAACAAGAATGTGTCGATGAACTCAGTTCTTTGTACGACCATAAAGCACCGTAAAAAACCACAGTATATGGCTGGTATAGTGAATTCAATCGTGGTCGTAATTCGGTCGCCGACGAGTTCCGTTATGGTTGTCCAAAATCGATTGTTGTGCCACAAAATATCGATACAGTGCATGAACTGATAATGCAAGATCGTCATGTGGCATATTATGAGATAGAGTCATCCTTGCACATTAGTTTCATTTCAATACATTCGAATTTGCATAAACACTTAGTTGTAAAAAACCGTTGTTCTCGTTGGAAACCCCATAATTTATTAATCGCATAAATAATCAATGGAAAAATGGATTTTCTTTACTCACTGTAAACAAAACAAATATCACTAGTACATCAAAACGTTGTGAGTACGTTTGTACTAAAAAATGTCAAAATTTATCATGATGTTGCCAGATTTTAGCTTGGCTTTAGTGTGGGCAGTTCCCGAAATATAAATAGTGCCCCTCGTATAGATTCTTATTTAGAAATTAAAAAAAAACACAAATGATATAAAACATCACAAGTATAAAGAAGTATTTTTAGAAAAGGAAAAAAAAAAAAACCCAATTAGTTTTCTCTTAGCATGGGTCAAAATTAACCCAAAGACCTCAAATAGGTTAAATAGCAGTGAAGCTATAAATTGTAAAGCAAAAAATACTCGTAATTGCAAAATACAAACAAAAAAGCAACAACCCAAGTAAAACTTTTAATTTTTCTATTTTGCTATTGACAAGTTATGACATTTTGCGACGGATTACTTATGCATCAACAACAGCAACATCATCATCATCATAATGACGGGAACAAATTTTAATCAACAACAACAAAAACAGCAGCAATAATATTTGCCTACAATTGGCAGGAGTTTATTATTTCTGTTTTTGTCGTTTTTTTGCTGCTTTGGATGCTTAAACTGTTGCTGTCGTTGCGAATGCGGTTTGCTTGCGAACAACTTCGATGTTTGCGAATAAATTGAAGGGTTTCTATGGCAACATCAAATGCAACAATGATGTATTCAGTAAAAGTTAAATTACTAAAAAGTGGAAAACTTTGCCTTGCCTCTGCCAGTACATAGTACTTAGTTACTAGCATTTCAAACTCATAGAGTTAGGACTGAAGTTTTGGCGATGACATTTGCTGTGCTCTGTGAAGGCAATAGGTTGCACATTTTTATTTTCTTATACAAAAATCGATATTTTGGTTTATGTAGCAGCAGCAGAACGCTTTATTTTCTTTAGTTAATTAATTTTCCTTATAAAGAATTTAAGTTTATTATTACATATTACATAAATGATTTCAATCAACAACATGCAATTCAAATAAAGTTGAATCAATAAAAGCGAAAAGATTTAAATTATGCAAAAGTGTAAAAAGAATTAATAAAAATGCTAACGAAATCGACAGCAAAGCGATTAAAAGGAAACCAAAAAAAAAAAAAAAGAGGAAAAATTGCCAACAGAAGATTGAAATATCTGCGGTACCTTGAAATTTGCAAATGATTTAAGTGCATTAAGCGAATGGATGCAAAAAACGAAGGCGAAGAAATCCACCAGATTTCAAACGTTTTAATTATCCTCGCAGGACACAGCAAATTTTGTCGCAATCAAAGTGCAAATAATTCGACAGTGAAAACTTAATGTACCATTGCCACTGTCGCCGCTATGGCTGTTGTTGCTTCCCAATTTTCATCTCTATCCTTTCAAGCGATGATGATGATGATCATCCTGCTGCTGCATGATTCGCACTTCAGGGACTGAAATGTATGTAAAATTCCCCTTATTTTATTTGTAGTATTTTTAAGTTTTTTTTTTTAAATTTTTTTCCATGTCCATTACGCGCAAATTAACGCGAAAATTATGAAATTTTAACAATTGCAAAGATTTGCACAGCATTACTCGCACATCCTTTTAACAAACACTTACAGTGAAGAGCAAATGTTACATTGTTTGGAAAAAGTTATTGTAATTACAATGGACTGGAAAAGCTTGAATGTGTTTGGTGCTGTAACAAATCACTTTCACTTTCGAGATGAAACGCTAGACTTAGCCATCTACAAAAATATGTATAAGTGCTAACCAATGCCTAAACGTTAACTGCCTAAATCGTTTTCAATATCCAGGAATTTCGGCTAAATGACTTTATTGACAAGAACTTTTGAAATCAAACCCATTCAGGCAAAATAATGCAGGGAAAAAATTTTCTCAAAGCTTACTTATTCCCTAATGTATTGGAAAATCTTAAATTTCCATCAGCAATATTAAGTGCACATTGCAAATTGCTTAAACATCTCAATACAATTAATCCATCCAGACATACCACCTAGTACAAGCTATGTCTCGAAAATGATTAAATCTTCGTTGGGCTATACCAAGTGCTATTATCTCCAAGCTGCCTGGCAACGTTGGACCAAGGACTTTTTACATTTTCTATTAATGAGTAGTACAACAAATATTTATTTTCAATAAAGTTGGTTTTGTGACCTTTTTAATTGAAAAATTTGTGGATATTCGGGCTTTAAGGTCAATTTTAAATTAAAAACTTTGTTTCAAATTTTTAATTTTTTAAATTAAATATCGGAAATAAATAATTCAAAAATTAAAAATTTAAAACAAAGTTTTTAATTTAAAATTTACCTTAAAGCCCGAATATCCACAAATTTTAATATTTATTTTCAATAAAAATATTTTACTTTTTTGTTAAGACTCTTCATTAAGATTTGTACAGTTGTTTTGTCGATAGTACCGTACGATCTTCGCCATTTATTTCTGAAATTTTGTAAATATTATGTAGTATTTCAACTCTTCCTCAGATCTGATTTCATTAGAGCACAATTTCTCTCAAAATGTCGAAGCTCTGGGCAGTTAAGTGGTTTCGCATTTGTGAGAACAAAGCTTACATTAGTAGGTCTAAAAAAAAGAGAGGTTGCTAAATCAGCCCAGAACATAAAAGTACCCCGTACACACGAATTAATGGCAAAAGACGTTTTTTAAGGCATTCATCAGTATAAATTTTCGAGTTAATTGTCTTACAAAAAAATATATGGCCTGCCAAGCCATATACTGTTTGGTAAATTTTGTAATTTTCTTCTCTTTAAGTTTACTCCGTACTTGTTCTTTCTCCAAAGAGGTAGAAAATTCATGTCCTAGTAGCTGTTTGAAATTTTCTTTAACGTATGTTTTATCGTCCATTATGCAGTCAAATTTAGTCTGGTAATCTTCATATAACTCTCATGCCCGTTTTTGAGCCTCCAGTTGCTTTTCAACGCAACGGTCTGGTACTTTTCGAACTCTTACTAACTTTAAGCTTTGTATAGAAGATTTTGAGGTACCTGCCCTGACAGCTTTGTCTCGTACTGAAGAGTTGGAATTCTGCTTGAAAAGGTGCTTCACTTTTATACCAACTTTGGGTTTGGTTTTGGACAATGATTTTTGATGCACCTGTTGATGAATATTTTAGTTCTGTTTTTTCAGGTAATTCAACAAAATGACTTAGCACCTTTTTTTATTGATTGCTCGACATCTTTATCGTTTGAAGTGTGTTCAATAAGTGTTATAAGTTTTTTTAATCGTCATGTTATATAGAAAAAATAACATCCATATTTCGACCTGCATGATCATAAGGTAAATCATAATCTTAAGAAACAAAAGCATCAGATTTTTCTGGGACATTCCTTATAAGCCTGTGTTAAAATCTCTTAAATCCTCTAGAATTCTAGAACTTCTTTGGAACTAATAAACTAACAAGTCTTGACTCGTTAGTACTTTTAATTGAGATTGAAGCACCTGGACTTAGCAGTCAAAAAAATAAATTTATTCATGGATACCTCTTCAGTTTCTTTCTACAGTTTTAAAACTATTCTGCAGCTAAAAAGGTTTAGCACAACACAACTCTTATTTGCAATCAAAGTGAATAAGCTAATCTGTCTAACTACAACGATTATCCTCTTAAACTCGAAACTATAAATAAATTTGGTAAACAATAAAGTTGACATTTTTGATTCCCCACTGTGCGAGTATATACACTTTGGGGAAATCAGATTGTATCGCTGTTGCGATTTAATTGCCAGGCAAAATGAAGCCGCATCTCCACCGCGACTGTTCGTCACAGTGGTGGACAACGTCATTTTGCCCCATCTCTGTTTTCTCACGCCTTTTTATTTATTTTAATTTTTTTATTTTTTGGTTACGATAGTTGTTGCTTTTTGCAGTATTGTTGTAACTTAATTAATTAAAAGTAAATAATTGCTGCCTACAGTTGCCGCGCCGTCGGCAAAGCAGACCGACTAGCCATTTGGCTCCGGCTTGGGCCAGGTCTTGGAGGACAGAGACAAATTTAAGGCCTACCATAGTGTGTATAGTATTTTTTTCCGCTTTTGGATTTTTATGTCTGAATTTAATGTTTTTTTGTTTGGTTTCATACTCAGTATATATACGCTTATGTGTATGTGCATGTTTTATGCATGTAAGGTATTTGAATGAATGTATAGTAGTATGTAAGGATGTTTATATACGTACTTGTGTTTCCAGTGCTTGTAGTTGGTTGGACTCGAAAACCACTTGGGAAGCCTCGTAATAAAGTTCATTTTAATTTTAAATCGCTTTGTCATGATTTTCACTTTGCCACTTTATTCGCGGAATAAATTATAATGATTCTTGGTTGCAACTGGATGCAACACTTAATTCTTTTTTTCCAGATGCTTGCTCAGATCTTAGTTAATGCAATTTTTTAGGTTAGCAGCTAACAATATTCTATTTGGTTCAAAAGTAAACGTTTGTGATTTGCCAAATATTGATAATTTTTTTAAAATATGGTTGCCCATATCCATAGATATTGTGGAACTTTCATTAATTTTCTGTTTTGAGTGTTGACCATTTTACGACCAATTGGACATATATGTACCATTTCAATTTTTATCTATCTATTGAGCTGGTATTCATCTTTAGAAAATAAAGATAGATTTTTCAAGTATACACTCAGAGCCCTAAAAAGTCCGATTGATTTTGTCTCGAATATTGTTGTATAAAGGAAAGGAAAATAAATTAATTAAGGAAAATTGGACACTTTCATGCCATTGGCTCTCAAAGATAAGGAAATGTTATTATAAAAATCAGTTCAGTAAAATATTGAAGTCTAAAACAACTACGAACTCTTTTAAAACATTTGATAGTTTGCGCAATAGTCCGCAAAATCTGTCCATATGCATATTATGATTAATATAATCGAACAAAAGTCTCTCTAGTATTCTTCTATTTGAATATTATGTTCCTGAATAATTTGAGTATCGAGAAAACTTTGTAAGTCTTCGTTAACCTTGCGGTACTAAAACTCGATGAAAATTAACACCCTTCCTAGCTGACGATAGCGTGATATGAAAATGTGACGCTTGCCCAAACCCCTCTCTTGCTCAGAGCGTCACGATTCTTATGGACTGCTTTTAAGCATCTTAGTTTAGCAGTGAACCTCAGTGTTGACGAAGTCAATAGAATCATCGAGAAAATTCGAATGAAAAGTATTTTTTCATTGCAAAAACTGTTGCATAGACACGCCATATAGAGAGTTGCGAGAATTCAAGGTTTTCATCATGCCATCTTTCAATGATTATAACTATCCAATGAAAAAGAGAAAAGTTGAATGATATACACACTCGTAATTATTAGAACAGATCACATACAGTGATTCACCTATAAGTTAAGTCTCACTTTACTTTGTTGGGGGGTGTTGGAGGGTGGGATTAAAGTTTATCATCAATAAAGCATAAACCATCAAAAGCCTTTTACAAGAATGAGATAGAAAAATTGAAAACGATTAAAGTACATGCTCCTCATACTTCGTGTAGATACCATTTAAGCAACACCAAGAGTGAGTGCTGCAGTAGAAGCAGCAGACAAGGAGCGTTTCAAGGATTCAATCTTCTTTTTAAATTATGTACTAGACACTGTTATATTCTGATGATGAGCAGCTGGAGTGAAATTGAAGTCCAGCAAAAGAGAAAAAAGCAATGCAAAATTGCAGCATAGTAAAAGCTACTAACAATAAGTACGAGAAGTGCATACTACACATAGTACACAGTCTTTGCTTTTGTTCGTCCTGTCTATTTGTATTCATTGTTGTTTTGTAAACTTGGTGCATTCTGTGTTAACTTCGTTGCTTGCGACCTCTGGTATTCTCGTTTTATTTTTTTTTGAAAATGATATGAAACAAAAGAACGAAGGACGAGCATTTTAAAAGCAATTTCGATTTTTAGAAAATATTCATGAGTATGGTGGGGGCAACAAAACTAACAACAACATCAGTGTTGAGTGCTGTAAGCTTACCATTTGATTTGGGTATTGCATCAGGTATGTGGTAGGATCTTTAACTAGCGATGGAACTACATAGGTATTATCTTGTTCAATGTAATGCAAGGTGATGCTAAAAATACAACTGCAAAAAAAGCTAAAGTTAATACACAGAGAAAAATAAATAATTTAACTATTTATTTTTAAAATTTTTAATTTTGATAAATAATGCAAATTGAGTGTAATGTGTTTATCATTTTGCTTAAATCAATATGTATCAGAGGTATATGTTAAGTACAATATACCGTACTTTGAGTGAAGACATTGAAACATTTCAGGCGATACAACAACTAAGTCATTGTTTATACACAATTCAAACTTTTAGGGATTTTTAAGAAAATATATAGTATAGTATTTGGCTCGCTGAATTTATATACGGTCATACAAGCACTGTAGATGAACCATTAAAAAAAACCCAAAAAGCTAAAAATCAGGCTTTGAAATCAACTACCCAAGCAAAATTTTTTGTTAGATGGTGAAATCTAAAATTAAAGTCATATATGACTTAAAAACTTTTTGAAGTAAAAGATGATTTAAAACTTTTTCGTTAGAAGATAAAAGTTCAAAGTTTTTTTAAAAGACTTTCCAAAAAGTTAAAAAAAAAAAAATTTTAATTAAGTTTATTTGCTCGGTGTAAATAACTGAATAATGACTGAATCTTAAACAAGTACAACAAGTAAAATTTATTTTTTCCATAAGGGAAATACGAACATTTTGGCCGGCAAACGTGATATTGCATCGCCTTGAAAGTTCATTCAGTCTCTTTGTTGCTGTGGGTGTCGCAACCACACAAGTCTCTGTGGATACATTAAAGTGTATGTAGTTCGTTAATAATAGTTTCCCTAGAATTTTCTTTATGTCGATGTGTTGATTAATACATGTTGAAAGAAGCTTCGATGCCAGCGTCATCGCTTGAGACAGAAAATGGCGAATGTGCTTTTGCTGTCTATATGGCACTGCTGGTTGTTCTCAAGTCTCTTTTTGCGACTTTTTAAATTTTTAACTGGGAGCATGACAAAACTTCTGAATGTTGTCTGCATCAATACCGGATAATTTTTTGTACATCAGTACATATACTTATGTTTGGAGTTGTAAGTTAAGACAGGTTCTCACCTTGTGGGGTCAAAAAAATCGATTGTGCTCTAGAAGTTTCAGATCAAAATCTGAAAAATTACGAAAGTTATAGCCCGTTACGTAGAGCACTGTCAAGCACCGGCCGATCGCGCTTTGGCACTTTAAACGCGTTTTTCTCAGAACCATGTTTTCGGACCTAACGGAAGTGATTGAAGACGCTACAATGAACCAATCGTCACCAAATTTTTTTTAAAATGTTCCTTAGAGTTTTCTCTAATAAATGAACTACGATCAGCCAAAAATATTGAAAATTGTTTATTTAAAAAAATAATTAGTGAAGAAAAAAATGCGAAAATCGTCATTTTTTTTTCAAAACCTCATAACTTTTGGAATTTTGATTTTTTTTTCATGATCGTAGTTCATTTAATAGATAATACAATACAAATTAAGAATGTGTTCGGTTTTTGTGTTTCAGATCACGGGTTTTAAGCGAATCACTTCCGGCAGTGAAACACATGCCGCCACTGATGGGCGCCCCCTGCCCCCCTTTTTTGACTTTTTCAATTTCAAAAATTGTATTCTCTGAATAAATATATGTTCATATCCGAAAAAATTTTCAGCGTTGTATCTTTAACCGTTTTCTCAAAAAAAAAATTCCTAAAAAAAGTGCACTTTTTGGGCCCACAAGGTGAGAACCTGCCTTAAGAGATAAACTGTTTTTCGGTAATCTGTAACTTGCTTTAAGAATTGTAAAAACTTCTTCGAGATATGAAAAAAAAAAAAACATAAATATCACGTTTATTTTTATTTATTTATTTATTTATTTAAGTTTCATTTACTGAGCTGAATGCCCTTATAAATTACAATAATGATTTTTTTATAATACAATTGAAAAATATAAACATTAAAACAAATGAACGAGACTAAAAATTATAATTTCGTATAAAACAGCTCACAAATAAGAGCCAGGTAACAGCCGGCTGGATCCGAAAGTAGTGGTTACAAACAAGGTGGTTCAAATAGTACCGGAACAAAGCATTATTGAAATATGCAATTTGAAAGAATACTGCAAGAGTTTTCTTTCTTGCTATGGCACGGCAGAGAATGGTGCTCAAGAACCACCATAGCGCTAGATGGACGCTATACATTGCAACCACTATCTCGACGAAAAGCGCTGGAAGGAGCGGTATGGCCACAGCGTTAGATGAAACGCTTTGTGGAAGCTGGTACGATGAATTGCCATCTAAATGAAATTAGTGGATGATGTAACGATGCATGTCATAATAATCGTTGTATTTCTTGTCGGCTGAAAGTGATACCGCAGCTAAGCGATGTAAAGAGTTGGCACAGTTATGGACTGTGGATACTGAAATTCAAAAGAACGCGTGCACAATGGACGCTTAGTTCTTAAAGAAAATAGCAAAGTAGCACTCTGTGACAAGCCGCTGCAATCTTACAGAATGATGTTTTCCAAGTAATCTATAATTTTTTTATTAATTTGATGAAAGGATTCATTAAAATCGATTACATTAAAAACCATGTTAAAATCACTACAAGAGCGTCGAAGTGGCTCTTGAAGCATGTAGTTAGTTCTATGATGACGCAGATGGAAAAATTCAAAATTTCTAGTTGGGCGATAAGGTACATTAAAGGTAACCATACTTAATAAGTATTCACTAATAATATCGCCTTTTATAAGCTTAAGTAAAAAACATATGTTAAGCATGGTTCTCCGATTTTTTGGAGTAGGTAAATTAATTAGCTTCAACCGATGTCTATAAGGGGGCGAATTGATGCTAGGATCCCATGGAAGATTTCTTAAAGCAAATAAAAGAAACTGTTTTTGAACTGATTTAATAGAATTGATATGGCGTTCATAATGAGGACTCCAAACAACAGAACCATACTCTAAAATGGGTCGTACGAGCGAGGTGAATAATAACTTTGTTACGTAAGGATCAGAAAATTCTTTAGACCAACGTTTCATGAAACCGAGAACACTATTCGCTTTGCTCACAATTTTGGAGATATGTAGATTAAAGCTTAGTTTGGAATCCATGGTTACTCCTAGGTCTTCAAAGGATATAAGACGTTCCAGAATGCAATCATCAACTTTGTAGTTGTAAAGAATTAAAGGCCTGCGTGAAAATGACATTAATTTGCATTTATTTAAATTTACGTTATGTGGAAAACTACGTTTATGGGAGTGATAATAGAATGGAGTGACCAACCATGACAGTTATTTCGTGACAGCCCACAGCAAAACAAAAACTCAAAAAAAAAAAAAAAAGATTCATAAATATTTGTAAGCATACTTTAATGAAGAAAATGTTAGAAATTCAGTAATATTTACAGAAATACGGCATGTTCAGATAAATATTAACAATATTCGGAGCCCTGAATTTTCACTTTTCAAAAACCGGTTTTTTTTTTGCATTTTTTAAAATAAATTTTAAAATAAAATGTCACCTCAATCACTCAAAAAATTCTCGAATTGACTGAGTTTTGGCATTTTGAAATAGAAAAATTAAAAATTTTAGTTTGCAGATGTCGAAAATTCAAAGCTCGTCATTTTTTTTCTCTAAAGGGGGTAAGAGCTTATTAAGACCGCTTTAATTGATATTTGTAATTATATAATCGACTTAAAATCAAATGTAAAATGTTCAGAACATGCCAAGCACTAAATGACATAAAAAAGAAAGCACAGACATATTTTTGTATATCATTGACTTCATTCAATATTAGTTTCATTATCCAAAAAAAAATCTAAAGATATTTTGGCTCCTTTCCTGTCTAGTAATGTTATTGATAGTGATATTGCAACAACTGAACCGGCTTCCTAGATAAGCAGACAACGTCTTAGAAAGGGACTCTATGTCACTATTATCAAATTCAAACTGCAAGGTGTTCCATAGAAATCATAAAATCAGTCAAAAACTTTAAAATTTTAGGCTAAAAAACTTCAAATTCCATATTGTCCATAATAGCAACTTTTCATCACCAATTCAACCAAACACAAGGGTAAAACATTGTTGTTTGATGCCTACACGCACACTTACTGGAAACCATGAAATTCAGTGAGGCTTTTTTGATCATATAAAATAACTGACAATAACGATATAGATGATATCGACTTGCTCATATCAAGATCGTCTAATATGCCTTACATGGATCAGCGATTGACCGGGCATCTGTCGTTGAATTTTGTATTAACACTTCGGAAATAGACACTATGTCGACAAGAACACCTGCCTAGACTTTTAATATTTACTTAACTCGCATGCAGTATATATACAGGTACATCCGATGCATCGCTTTGCTATCTTGTCAGTGTTTTCACTATCCAAGGTGGGAGCGTACCGTACCCAATAAGACCTTGAAAGTAATTGAATAGAATCATTTAGGAAACAAACAGACATAAAAAAATGAGTTTAATTTTTTTTCTACATCCAAAACAGATATTGATAGAACTTTAAAACCCACAAATTTTAAGATGATTTTGAATTTCTTCCTTTAAACAATTAATGCAAATCAAATTAAATATACAAAGTAGATAAATTAGCTGATATTTCTACTAAAATCGGCATGAAAATATGTAACAGCTGAGTTTGCGAGTAGTGTCGCCGAATCCACTTAACGTTATATGTACATTTCGTAAGGACTCAAATGTTGCATATCTACCATCATACAAAGAAGAATTCAAAGACTAAAATAATGTTAAAAACAAATAGTTGAACACAAGAAGAACATTTTAATTTCATGGTATTAAAATAATTGGAGATACCAAAAATATATCGATATTTTTAACACACATATTTTTGCATTATCCTTGGATTGTAATTCTTATGGCCTGCAGTTGATAGACTTTCATTCATTGGTTTTCATTTCTTTTTTATACGGATATATAGGACCAAAAATGCACTAGGCTCAGGGTCTTTTTCTTTAACAACTGTGGGACCCGCTGCAAAATTATTTTTTTTTTTCAACACGCAATTTTAAGACAAAAGATTCCTACTAGGCCATTGTGAGGATTCCGTTTTGCAGTAATGGACCTGGTAGAGCAAAGATCACCTAGAAAAGGTCGTTGGAGAAGGAAATCCAATAATCGGGAAAGTTTTGATGGAGGTTAAAGTAATTTGAAAGAATTGCTTTTGATGTAGACGATTTACTTTGGTCCAATGCTTTCCCTAGAAAAACGAATTTTGATAAATTAAAATAGATTATCAGCCCTGTTCCGTAATCAGTGTGGTTTCAATTACTTTTCATTTAGAAGGCTTTTTGATGAAAATGATGAGTCACACGATGAAAAGTATCAGAATTTTTTTTGTGGAGAAAGACATGTTCTACAAATAATGTTGATTAGTATTTACGAAAAAGTAACTGTTTCAGAATTATTCTTAAAATTTTTCGACTTTTTGAAATTATTTAGGAATATTTCCTAAACGGCTCCTTTTTCGTTAATGCAAATCAATACTATTTGTAGAGCCTGTAATTACCCGCTAAGGAGATTCTAATACTTTTTATCGTCGTGTGACTCGCCATTTTCTTCAAAAAGCCCCCTCAATGAAAAGTAATTGAAACCACTCGGATTACAAAACGGGATTTATACGAGCCAAAAGCCTATGAACAGCCACATGCTGCAGCATATTCATACATTTACCTTTAAACAGTAAATTCTACTTATAAAGAGTTTCTTAATGTTTCACATCTCTAAAAACTGCACTGCACTGCTTGCGTAAACGTCGCAACGCCTCCTTCACAAATGTTGATGATGCCTCTGCTGAAACTGTTGACTGCAGCACAAAATGGTCTCTAGCGAATTGTTCAAGAAAAATAGGGAGGCTCCTTTTTTGTTTTTTTTTTCTCGAATCATTGCATGCAAAGGGTTATTATTTCCATGCCTGATATTCGAGCAGTAGCTGCTTGGCTGGTATGGCAGGCCATTCAACTATGCCGCGCGTCTAAGATTACAAATAAATTATCGCTTAATGGACTTTTTTGTAATGTTCGTGAACCCAAAGTTTACGCGCTGGTCAGACTGCTGCATAAGAAGCAGCAAACAGATGAAAGCTATAGACAGCAGCAGCAGGACCGTAATAAAGATAATGGAGGAACGCTGGTAAGACAGCAGGACTGTGCTGGAAGGAAAGCAAATGAAAAGGATCGCATGCGAAAAACAAAAGCAGGAGAAAAAATGGAGAAAATTTAAAATCTGATTTTTTTCCTTTTGAAAAAATAGAAAAAGTGCATTAACGAGTAGGTAGCGGGCATGTAAAATAAAAATTATTATGACCATTGACAGCGAAATGATTTCTTTTTTGCTAACAACCTCACGTTTTCCTGCAAGTACATTGGGTGTGGGCAGTCCTGTGATGGGTGAATACGTAGGATTTAAGTGGTTGAGTTTGTATTGATGCATGAATTTAATGTGCAACGGAAATGCTTCAACTCAGCGGATGGACAGTTAAGAACGATAACTATGAATGAAGATGCCTGCTGTTAGGTGTAGCTATGTACTTATGTATATCTATTGAGCATATATTTGGAACTTAAATAAATATCTTAATATTTTTTTTTAAGAAATGAAGTTCTTAATAGAACTTAATTTCAATTAGAAAATGATTCTTCTATTTAAGTTTTATATTATTAATTTTCTTAGTAAGATTGTTACATCAAACTTCGTAAATTTATAATAATGTTCAAGTAGTTCTATTAGTTTTTAAAAGTTCTTTCTACGGAAAATGGGGTAGATCGTTAATTGAAAATTTTTTTATACAAAAACAATTTATGAAACACTAGCTTTTACCCGTTGAGCGTTGCCTCAGCTTTGTCCCGGTGTCTTTTACACGCAAATTTCATCCATATATTAAGAACAGTTTCAGAGATATATTGGATTTTGTTTTTAAGAGGCGTGGCACCGCATATTTTTCTTATTGGTGTTCTTTGGCTTAGTGTCCTTTACATATATGCCGAATTTCATTCCTATGCTTCAAACCGTCGGTATTTTAACAACAAATTATACTAGTGTGAAACCCTCTATCACTTTTAATGCTAGGCATTGGTACTATAATATTCGAAAATTTGAGCTCAATCATCATGTAAGACTTTTTCAACTAGTTCACTTGGCGTATTTTACTTTATATATTAGAATTTTTTGCGTCAGGAGATTTATGGACTGTTCTTAAAACAATTGAGTTTTGGTTGTTATGATTCGTGATTATCTTCGCTATGATATCGGAGTTAGTAACATTTTTTATTTTCAGATCATTGCATTTCCCCTTTAAAACGATCATAATTACGGTGACCATTTATTTGACACTGAAATACAGAACACATAATTGAAATCGCTTTTATTTTGGTGTTTGAAAACCAAGTCAAAAATCTTCATCGAGATCACTACCGCATAAAAAGTTGTTCAGGCTTATAGTTCACGAGGACATTTGCAAAAAAAAAACAGTGATATGATATGATGATTTTTAAAATTTGTTATAAAACACCAAATAAAGATTCCAATAAAAAAATTGCTGTCTCTAACAGGGCCGTGCGCAGGATTTGCTCCTGGGGGGGTTTTCATAAAAAAAAAAACGTAGGAACAGTGTATAGAGAAAATTATTAACAAAATTTATGTACCTACATAAATTGTAATATGGGTATCGTCAGCTTAATGAGAAACTGTGCTAAGTACATTTCCGGCTCAAAATGTCTTTTGTATGCCATTCGAAAGGTAATAAGACGACCCATAAGAAGCGTAAAAAAAGTAAATATCAAAAAACATGTTTAAATGGTAAAAATTAAAAGTAATTAAAAGTGCTGAGTCCAAAATTTTTCCATTTTTAATTAAACAAATTTGTTTTTACTTTGTTTATGAAATTAAGTCGATTGCACTAACTCTGTTCATGAAAGCGAATTGAGTCCTGGTATTTTTAATAAAACATTTTAAGCTATCTCAGGCTAGTTTGCAATACGGTTTTTGAGAATTAGAATAAATTTTAAAGTTGGGAAGTAGTTTTGCAATCAAACCAAAACAAAGTTAGTAATTTTCTCCCCAATAAATAGATTAATTCAATGAAAATATGTATTGCTTTAAATCATTTTTCATGTCTGATTGCTTTAAGGCGTTGTCTTTTTTGTAAGATTTTTTCTATCGGTTTTAGATAACATCGATTAATGGTTTTAATGAATATTACCATAGATTGGTTGCATACGGATGCAACAATGATTACAAACTAAGTCCAAGATACGACAAAAACGAGGCCGAGCTCGGTTTTACCTCGATGTCGTTCCACTTAAGGTTTTTAAGCAAAGTTGTTCACTGGGGTTCAAATATACAGAAAAAGTTTTTTGTTTTAAATTGGTCAATGACCTAATCGATTTTCAGGGTCGAATTTCGGTAACTAAATGTCCCTGACCTACATTGTTTCTGTTTATAAAAAAAGGTTTGATAAAAATCAACTAAAAACTGAGTATGCAGTAAGTTTTCCGTTTATTTGTAGATTCAAAAATTGTATTTTTGAAAATTCTAGCTGATCGAGTTAACGTAATATTATTTTTTAAGGCATTTTTTGGTGAAGAAAATAAAAATGAATTTTTGCGTTTTTTTTTAGAAAAGTAACAAACAAAAACAAAAACAAATCATTTTCAATGTAAACTTCGATGTTGAATCCGGCCTTAGAATTGCTATATCTTGTATGGTTTTCGAGAAATCTTAACCTAAAAGTTTTGTTTTTCCATATTTTTGAGGTTATATAACAAAACATGGAAATCTTTAGCCACAAAACCTGATAACGCAGCTTGAAGCCTCAGTCTTTCATTTCAAAAATCCGAATCTAGCAACCAATTTTTTCTTTCATGTCTGAGATCCGAGTTATCCTTGATTTAAAGTGCAGAAAAAGCTATTGAGAGACATATGGCGTACATCCAGGTATGATTATTTCCGCTCTGGAAATTTTGATTACAATCTTGTCGACCACTCACCAAAAAAGTGGACTAAATTCTTAAAAAAGTGTAGGAAGACCGACAGATAAGGTGTCGCAACATCGCTACATAATCTGAGTGAAAAAAATGTTTCTGAACGCATTTCAGTATGATAGTAATGTGCGAAAAAGATCATGGTCAAAACGAGGTGAGTCTGGCCAAATCGGCGCAAAGCCGGAGCTGACGCCAAGGAAGGTTTTGCTGAGTATTTGGTGGGACTGCAAGGGTCCTGTGTACTAAAAGCTTTTTTGCTTAGCCAAACGATTAATTCGGAAGTGTTATGTCAGCATTTTACAAAATTGAGTAAAGCACTTAAGGTAAAACGTCCGGAATTCGTCAACAGAAAGGGCATCGCCTTTCATCACGACAACGCTAGACCACATACTTCTTTGGTGATTCGCCAAAAACTGAGGGAGCTTGGTTGGAAAGTTTTAATGCATCTACTGTACAGCACAAACCTTGAACCTTCGGACTACCATTTGTTTCACTCGTTGCATAATTATCTTGATGGCGTAAAATTGAATTTCCTATTGGTCTTGACCGAGTTTTTCGAGCGGAAACCCCAGGAATATTTTAAGGACCGTACTATGATTTCGCCCGAAGATGGTGAGTGGTGCTCAATAACAATGGAAAATATTTGATTCAGTGAAGTTATTTTGATATATGAAAAAAGATTGGATAAACTAAGCATTTTTTTTTTGCTATTTCGAAATTCGATTAAAAAACATTTAATTCTTGCGACCTTTGAGCCTGAATAACTTTAAATGTAGCAATGATCTCGATACCGATTTTTGACATTTGTTTTAAGATACCGAAATAAAACGATTCCAATTGAAAAATTGGTGGTTCTAATTTTTTTGATCAGAGAACTAATCACTGGACTAAAAATTTATATTTTTTGTTTCGTAATATCTTTCTAAAAACCTTCATAACTATTTCTAAATGGTATCTGAATAAAATTTTTTGATGGTCTATATTTAAAATATAAGTAAAACAAATAGCGTTTCTACTATTTTTCCAATTTGCAGCAAAAAACGCTAATGCAAGTAGGTTTTTTTAAAAAATTTGTGCCTTTATAAATTGTTGAAATGAGCTAACCCACAGCAATAGTCAAAATAACTGTGATATTATAAATAATATTATAGGTACGAGTACTTATGAGATAAGTTCTTTTTTATTTCAATACATATTTGCAAATCATAAATATTTATTTAATTTTTTTTGGGTAAAATATCTACCCCCCCCCGTGCGCACGGGCCTGGTCTCTAATTTTATTAGCATTAAAAAAAAAAAAAAAAACAGATTCAGAAAGTTGACAAATCCAATGATATTAATTTTTTTTTAAGATGATACAATAGTGTTTTCTAAAGTTGGTATATTTTTAATAACAATCTTCACGTCAAAAATCGGGGGCTCGATGTTTTACTGTCCAAATTTTCTTAGAATTTTCCGTAGATTACTTTTCCGTTAAACTCTTGGTCATATCTTTTCCACCCGAACAATTTGGCCCACACTAATATAGATTTGAGATCATTAGAGCAAATAACCATTAGAGTAAACTGTTACCGACAACTCTTTTTTCATTTCGAATCAGTGTTTTTATGCAATATTTGTATACACGTTGGCAGCAATATTTCGATTTTGCCAGATTTTTTTTATTTAATTTTTTGGTGGAAACCACTTTACAAAACAATTTTGCGAAATTCGGAACAAATACAGAACACTTTCTGAAATACAGAACATTTTTACTTTTAAAAAATATACAGAACAGAGACCTCAAATACAGAACTGTTCTGTATAATACAGTACGGTTGGTCACCGTAATCATAATGGAAAGTTCTTTGTTTTTATCAACCAAATCTCTTCATTTGGATAGTCATATGTTATGGTTATATTTAGTACCTATTAACAGATCGATATTAGATTTAAGCACAAAACAAATCTTAGAACTGAAAATGATGAAAAGATGCATGTACCTATTGCATGAAGTACATTCAGGATATGTTGCTGGAACAAAATATTTTACTTAGAACCGGCTGATGGCATATAAGCACATGCACGTTCCTTTGCAGTTCAGTCACTGTTTGGTTGATTCTGATTTTAATCACAATCCAAACATCGATTTTTTAAAATAGGAACGATTACACAGGCCGACAAAAATTATACCCAGAAACCAGATTATATATTTCCGTAGGTTTTCGATGCGCTGATTTCGAATCTGGTCGCAGAATTGCTCCATCACGTCAGGTTTTTGAGATATCCTAACCTAAAAGTGCCAAAAATGACGATTTTTCTCAATTTTGAGGTTAAATAGCTCTAAGGATTTTATTTTTCTTGGAAAACTATGAACGATATTTTAAAGTACTAGTCTTCCTCTTTCAAATGCCGTTTAGTTTGTTTGAATATCTTTTTTTTTCTCTCAGATATGGCATTTTGAAGAATGCATATAAGAGGATTTCCCTATATCTAAAAGTCCGTAGAGGAAACCTTAGCTTGATGCAGTCGATTTGTTTTGCAATTCTGCGACCAGATTCGGAATCAGCGCATCGAAAACCTACGGAAATATATAGTCCGGTTTCTGGGTATGTACTTTGATCAAATTTTGTCGGCCTGTGTTATCTAAAGGCAAAATTTTTATGAAGTATTATTTTTGTGAGTCTCTTAATTGATTGGAGTCATTATTGGTTAGTCATTATTAAAGTAAATTAAGACGGAAATTAATTGCTTACGATTTTTTTATTCAAAGTTCATATTTAATTGATTTAAAGTCATTCCACTTTCCCTTCCTGTCTGTGTTTAACAGTTATGCAAAGTAGTTACCTAAGTATATAAAAGCGTTGTAGCTCATATTTTTTAGTAAAAATTTAAATAAAAAGTGCGAGATTTAAAGAATAACTACTGACGCTGTATAATTTAAAAATCGCATACGGCGAGCAAAAACAAAATGAATTCAATCACTCAGCAATAAATCAACTGCAAGTGTGATAAACATGAAAAAATGTGAAGGAAACAAAAATAACAACAATTACAATAGTTACATTACAAAAACAAAAAAAAAAAAAAAACAAAAATTTCAAGTACGTTGGGTTGAAGTTTAAGCGAAGAGCAAAAAAGCAAAATATGTTAAAATGCCCTCCAATCCATGCATCCCTACCTAAATATACACACGGATGTACATATGAGGTTACCCAATAAGAAATTAGTATATTTATTATGAAATTTTACATAAAAAGTGAGCTGACTCAATTTTTATCTCTGGAAACTAGCAAAGGCAAGATAAAGAAAAAGTCCGGTAACCCATTCATCCTTGTCTCGAAGTTTTCCTTTGAAATTATCATGTTGCTATCTGAGAGTTTTTCTTTGGGTTAAAATACTATTTGCACTTAGTAGTCAAAAAACACATCTTAGCTGTACTGCAATCAAACTATTACTGAAATGCAACTTACGTGCGTTTACTTTATTGGACATGGTTGAAACCTTCGAGAAAAATAACCAAACTTCTTAAACTTGTAATATGTGTACGAACTTTCTTAATTGTTTTAGAAACAGCTTCGCTTTTAAACACTTCTTGCTATTTTACCGTATTGTACTAATTTTACGTTTGATGGCGCTGCAACGCACTGATGATCTATTTGCCATAGGGAGAACATTTATTTTACCAATATAATTGTTTTGCACATATGTATGTCGCAATATCTGTATGCAATTTAGAACTGTCCCACTGTATGTTTTTAACGAGGAGTAACATCAATAAAAACCTTAGTACCAAGTCTTGATTTTTTGATTTGGTACTAAAGAGCTACCGAAAAGTGTTTTGTCAGGAGCATTACTGATCAAATATTCATCAGATGTTTAGTCAGGTCCATTGTTCATTGCTTTGTGAAGCTCAGCAAATCACATTTCATTCTTCTTCCTCACTGTACTCTAGTAAATTTATCGGCATTGCGCTTCGAAGTTATCAATTGTAATGGAGAACCAGCGTCTTCTTGCTGCGATTCGACTTATTTTTGTATGGAGCATATCTGAACTATCTAAATTTGGTTGCATTATTCAAACTGCGAGTAATTTTATTCGTTCAGGATTCAGATATTACTTATTATTTGCACGGAGCTTGATTAACCAGTCCTTGGATAGATAGGATAAATAGGACATGGGCGGATGAAAACCGTTAAAATACCCAGTATGCAGGGTACAAAATAGCCAACAATTTGGGTTTTTACTTTATTTTTGGTGAGTTTTGTTGTTCACTGATGGCTTATTTTTCAATTGGCCTCTTCAAAACTGCCAGAATGTGATGTGTTCGTGTTTGGAAAAGTAAACTTTGTGTATCGGCGTGTGTTTGTGAATATATGTATGTATACCACATGATATACACCTGAATGCAATTTTAAATTGATGTACAATCGCAGTCCATCACTTTACCGAGAGAACTTCGACCAATGAATAAAGAGTGAAAAACAAAAAAACGAAGTGGCAGTAGCGGGGAAGTAAAACATTCGGCTGAAGAGCGCTGTCAGTACCACACTGGTATCCAGTACAGAAAATACCGACATATTTATCAAAGCGAGCGACAGCACCCACTTCAAAACTGTCAATTTATTTTGGGTGCTAGTACATATATACATTAGGGTGGCCGTTACTTGCAAGCTCATGATAGTCAATCCGCTCCAATTGTCGAAAAAAAAAAAGTTCCTGATTTTTTCAGATTTTAATGTAGAGTTCGTACTAGCTCTGTTGAGCCTTATGATAAATTTGTTCTTATGTTTGTTAAAATGTCAACAATAAAGCTATATGCACAAAATTTGGTAAAAATCATAGGTTAGAACGTAGTCTCATCAGGACTAAAAATGGGCGAGATCGCATATCTCCCGTAAAACAGACCGACAAATCCACCATAGAGCTTTCAGATCCATTCGAACTCAACATAAAAATCTTAAACAGTTCAGGAAAAAACTTTTTTGGCATTCTGAGTCGATTGAAAATCATCCTTCGTTCATATTCAAAAAAGCCATATAACGGCTACCCTAATACTTGTATATATATAAATTCTTTAGGATGAACCATTATCATTATAGAATTTCAATTTAAAATTATGAAACCAAACGGAAGGCGATTGTAAGTTAATTTTATTCGTATTTCGAACGTTACAGTCATCCAGTATCTATGTACCTGACTCTTGTATTTTGTTTAAAACAGGTCATAGTGTTTAAAAGAAATACATGTGGTATTTGGTTATAAGGGAAACCTTTTTATATTCATACGCAGATATGTAAAAGTTGAAACAATTTACTTAATTTACTTCGGCTACGTACGGACAGCATAACAAAATAAATGCAAAAATCTAAAAAAAATTCCTCTTTGCGTTATAAACGCAAGGACATAGTGAATGTATACTATGTGTAGGGTGCAAAAATAGCGAAACTAACAGATTGATGGATTGCCATTGGCGATGCGTGTATGAATGTTCCAAGGGTCTTCTCCTTATGCCCATTACTATAAATTTATTAAAGTGTTTAATTTTATAACAATTTAACTTTATAATAGTAAAAAAAAAAAATTATGAGTATAACGTCCATAGTTACCCAAATACATTTTTTGCGTAATAAGTCTTTGAACAAACGTCGACCAAACAATTCAATCCCGAATAAAATCTAATAAAAAAAAAGCTGTTAGGACTCTATGTAGTGGCACAAAATGGCACACCCCCACCTTAAAAGTTTTAGGTGTCACAGTCGGCTGGAAAAATCATGACGACAGTCTTTTGCGACTCAGAATGGATCCGGTTGATTGATTACAAATACGTTTGTCTTTATAACCGGCGAATACTACACTTCAATCTTAGAATGGCACAAGGAAGAGGTCAGAGAAAAAAGGTGTAAATTGAGGTGTTATCTTTCTGCAGGATGGCCGCCTTGCTGAAGATTTGTTTCGACTTAAAAGTATCTGCACATTCTGAAATAAATTTTTCTCGCAGAGTTGGCATTTATTTGAAAAAATAAAGACACAGTTAGAAAGCGTGATCAATTGTGTTTTAATTTCTTTTTCAAGATTTGGTATTCTTATAGTAGATGTCGCGCTGCCCGTATCGAATATGACATGCGCAAGAAAATTTTGCAAAATTACTGTACTGTAAAAGAAATTTCGTACAGAAAGTTGGCCAGACGATATAAATTCAGTGTCAATAGCATAAAAATATTACCATCAAGTGCGGAAGTACCTATTCTTTCTAAGGTTTGAAAAAAAGTTGAAGAAAACAAGGTCCAAGTGAACTAAAACGAGAAAAGAAGGAATTAACTTTGAAAGACAAAAAGAAAAGTATCTCAATACGTAATTTGGCAAAACAGTGTCGCTGATACAACAAGTGAAGCATAGCCACAGCCTTAAGACATGCAAAAAATAAAAAGTACAAGTTGGTAAAACAATGCTTCGAAGATTGTATGACCATTTACTTTAAGAAATTACTGAATGAGTTATAATGGATGATACAATTTATGTCAAAATAGACTCAAGAACATTGACAGAACCCCAATTCTACTCAAAACGGAAAGGTAGTACTGTCATCTGTCAATGTCGACAGTTTGAATAAAAAAATTTGGCGACAATGTCCCTTTTTGACAATCTGTTTGGTCTTGCTTTCATAAACGAGCCTAATTTTTCAAAAAAGGATAGATATATGCCGAATTTCACAGAAAAGAGTTTCTGAAATACCGTCTTATACCATTTTATAAGAAACAAAATGCATCGACAATATTTTGGCTCAAATTTTTTACAGCACACTACGACTGGTTCACTATAAAGCGAAACCTGAAGACAGATGGTTGAGTTGCTGACTACATCATAGAATTAAAAAAAAATTCGCATAGGTCAGGCAGTGTCGTTCAAAAAGTAGGTGTAAGTAAGGGAATTATTTTTTTATATGTTTTAAAGAAAAGTGAATTAAAACATATATTTTCGTGGTATGAATAAAACCAAAAGAAAAAAATTACTAAAACAAGCAAATGAAAGTGTGCAGTTACTGTTCGGTACAACCTTTAAATGGATATAAAATTATGTATGTTTGATTTCACGAATCGTGATTTCCACAGAGATACAGACTGACACGGCCACATTATACCTAAAAAAATTAAGTTTTGCTGAAAAACTCAACAACAGCATATTGAAGATAACCGGAGTAGTCCATTAAAAAAGTAGTCCAAAATAGCGAAGAAAAGTTAAATTCTTAAAGATAAATTGAAATGTATTCAAATCGTTTTTGACAATTTTATTCTGATATTTGTTTATTGGTACATTTGTATGTTTTTCATAAATTTTCAAAAGAGTATAGCAAATAAAAATTCGATTTTAAATATATTGAAATGTAAATGAATATTCACTTCATGTAATCCATTCCAAATTCTTATTTATTTTAGTACTCATGAATTCTTTTTTATCTTTATCTTAACAAATAACTTAATTTAAAGATTTTTTAAAGATTTCAATATACCTGGTGCTAAAAATTTGCTTAGTTAACTAATGTTGAACATGATTTCGTCTTGCTTGAATTTTGCTTACAGTAAATTTATCATAATATTAATTTTTAAAACAAAAATTAATACTTTTGAACTGAAAGCATAAATTTTAAATAAGTGATAAGTTGATAATTTGATAATTTGTCGCTTCAATTTACACACACACTCTTTTTATGTAGGACTTTGCACAGAATTGTTGCAGCTACCTGATTGCAACTGGCTGATGAATGAGTCGGAATAGCCCATGATACTGAAACTGTTGGACCAATACTTGCAGCAATAGTATGCTGAAAAATATTTCAATTTTGTTTGAGCCTGAAAGAAAAAAAGAGACAATGTTGATACGAATCAAATATTCTAATTAATTATACGATAGTGAAAAAAATTGTCATTTGTCATTTTTGTGGAACCGTTTTACATATACATACACAATATTTAAAAATAAAATTGCTTAAATTTCTTTCTTCTACTAGGAATTGTTTAATATTTTATTTATTTTTTTGTTGAACGGGATGTCCGTGTCATGCGGCAGCTGCATTATGCGGTTAACATTTTTGCGGTTAAATGAATTAAATACAAAAATCCACAAACAAAAGGCACTACCACGACATGAACACCAACAACATGACAACAAAAAAACACCGACATTAACAGCAAACGCACCAAAGCCCTTCATGAGGAAGCACTTCCTTAGCGCTTGTTCCCATAGAAATTTATAAGCGCTTAAACAATAATTTTTTGTAAGGCTGCAGTAAGGGTGCGAAAATCTATTTCTGCTTTGAGAGACGGGTTTGTTTTAATATTTGAGTAGTATTTTTAAAAAATGGAAAGATAACCAAATATAAAAACAACAAAAATTTTTTAAATTATATTGATATCTTTTTTGTCTTCGGAATACCATTTTTTAGTCTACAAATAAACAGGAAATTAACTGTGTACATAGTTTTTTAGTTAATTCTTTTTTAAATTTGACACAAAAGCAATGTGAAGATCATTTGGTAACCAAAATTCGACCATGAAAATCGATTAGCTCCCTGACCGATTCAAAAAATAAACTTATTCATTGGGGTCTAATTATAAGGAATAAGTTTTTTTTTTTTTTTCAAATCGGTCAGGGATTTTGTATATTTGGAGCCCAGTGAATAATTTTGCACATAAAAACCAGCAGTGGGAGGACCTCGAGGCATGCTTTATCAGATTAAAAGTAAATTGATACTGAAACTATGGCGGCATTGTCGTTTCAAATACAATGTTTCCGAAAAGAACTAATCAAATGTTTTGTGGAATTTCCCATTTAAAACCATAAGAATTTTAATTTATTTTGATGCATGAGTACCTATACGCTGCATTCAACCAGTTAAATACGCCAGCTGTATGGAACAGGATACAAAATATCAATGACATGAATAACTCTGACATTGAGTATGTCAAATATTATTAAATTGCAAGCATTTTAAATTAATCAAAGTGGAAACTGCATTCAAAAATGCATGCGGTTATATCAGTTTGCAACATCTTAAACAGATAATGCATATGTTGCAATTCAAGGAAAAATGTCACTTTGTATATGGGCTGGTATATTCTCGTATTTTTACAACACCAAGTTATCGTAATGAACACAAATTAACTCACCTGAAATGACTAATTTCTGATTGCGCAGTTCATCATCATCATGAAAAAGGACGGCCATGAATGTCGTTTCACGTCGAAGTTCTGGAAAATTCTCAATTTCCGCCACGCATTTCAACTTCAGATGCCTACTTGCTGTAGCATGTAGAAAACGTGGATCGTTGGCGTAAAAACTTAATTGCAACGTTTTGAGACGTAAATTGTACGCATGAGCGGGAATAATGGTTTCTATGCTTGGCTGAAGATCCATGTAGCTGGAAGCCTGCAATGGTAGTTAATGCAGTGAAACAGTAATGTTAATATCTTGAGTTGATTAAGACGATGGTGATAAAAATGTTAAAACGTTGACGTTAATGTAACTCAATAAACATGTCGTCGAATGCATTTACCAACCTGTTCGTCGTTGATAGTCCAACTCAGCTTGACCGGCAGGCTAGAATAATCTGAACTACAGTTGGCTGTAATCAAATCTTCTGGACGGTATAAATGGTTGAAGTTGCTAATGCGAGGATTATATTGTGGCAAAGCTGCAAAGAAAGTGAATGAAAAACTTCAGTTTTAAGTCTTATAATGAACTCAGCTTATTTAGATTTTAATGACCCGTGACCAAAAACCTCAGCTTAATTTATTTAAGTAAGATCCGCGTGTCAAGTGGCAAGAAGTCAAGTATATGTGGCCCTTTTACCCTGAAGATCCTTTCAGTTAAACGGTAATTACTCCAAAACGGTTTGCGCTAATGTAAAATTATTAATGGTTTTTCGAAAACTTATTAAAAATATACACTAAGAAACATTTTAAGTATGTATATGGGTGCCGAACGTGACCGTCGAACACATTTAGGGTACAAAACGGATTTTTATTTTGACAATAGGCTTGGCTTATAGATTTAAATTAGCCCTACAATTGGTGCTAAGGTTGATTTTGGCCAATTTTACATTTTCAAGATAATTGCAAAAAACCAATGCGTTCGTTCGCACGGGACAAAACCAGAAGTAGTTTTCGTGGCCAACAATTCAAACGCCGATTTCAGGAAAACATTAAGCAATATTTCAATGTGACTAATTTTAGAATTTTTTGCGTTGATATCCTATAAATTGGCTTTGATTTTACCAAAAAATGATTCATACTTCTTTTTTAATAAAATTTAAATCACGGTCATACGGGACTTGTCGCTTGGAACATTTTATTTCACTATATAAATTTTTTTTTGAAAACCTTACAAATAACCAGGATTTCCCGGTGCACGTTGCTTCATCTTATCTTGTGAAGTTGACGTGGCATCACCAATTTTTCTAAAGTATGTAATTTGTTCCGATCCATGTGTACCAAATCTCAATTAGTGAAGAATTATTTTAGGGGCAAGGCGTCGCCCATTTTCCCAATGAACATTATTTGTCCCATCGCTCTGTATACCAAATCTCAAGTAGTAAAGAATTTTTTTTTTAGGAGCGTGGCATCGCCTATTTTCCCAATGAACATTATTTCGCCGGTGCTTACGAAGACTATTTCTTCTTAAAATGCGGACAAGAAAATCCTTCTTTTCAAACTGCGGCGAAAAAGGTCTTTTTTGTGCGAATGCGGACAAGAAAACCACTTTTTACAAAATGCGGAGAAGAAAATAACTTATTACAAAATGCGGCGAAGAAAATCACTTGTTACAAAATGCGGCGAAGAAAATCTCGCTTCATTCGCTGCGATTTTAAGTGAAATGTTTATTTTCGAAACTCGTGAATACTTTCACTAAATAAAGAGATTTTCTTCGCCGCATTTTGTAAAAAGTGATTTTCTTCGCCGCATTTTATAAAAAGTGATGTTCTTGTCCGTATATTACAAAAAAGATTTATTTCGCCGCAATTTCAAAAAAAAGATTTTCTTCGCCGCAACTTTCGGTTGGAAGATTCTCTTCGTAAGCACCGGCGATTTATTCCATCGCTCTGTACACATTTATCAAATCACATTCATGTTCGCTAAATATTTTCGAAGATATGATTAAGTGATTTTTGTGAGGGCGTGATACCGCCATTTTTCCCAGTACATACTATTTGTCTTTGCGCAAAATCTCATCCATGTACCAAATCTCGTCCATGTACGTTTAATAGTTTCAGAGATAAGATGATTTAATTTTTGTGGCTCATGGCTTAATTTTCTGTAGAAATACCCACATGCTATGTTTAGTAGACTGATTCAAAAAGAACCTGTAAATCCTGACTCAAGGCTTTAATTTTTATGTGTCGCACGACTCGCTAAAGCTCTTTTGTGATTGTAATAAAATTAAAATCATATTAAGCTGTGATTTTGCATAAAACTGTTTTGAGCAACCTCTAAATCAATGGTTTTCAACCATTTTTGGTCACGTCCCCCTTTTCAGGTTCTTATAAGCTTGCGCTCCCCCACCAGTTGAGAACAACTGCTCTAAATGAGCTTCGAAAAATTTTTTAAAATTTTTCTGTTCTTTTTTGATACTAAGGGGATTCCTGAAAACGTGTAAAAGCCTCGAAAACATCGTTAACTCGTAAATGTTGTCAAAATCAATACGAAATTTGACAGTTTAACGAGTTCACGAGGTTTTCGAGGCTTTTACACGTTTTCACGAATCCCCTCACTATTTTGCTATCTTATCCGGTAATCGTGGAATTTCCAAAACACATCTGTTTTTACTCAGTCTAATGTATAGTGCTTGGGCGAACCATTCCTAGTACTGTTGTAATATTTCTTTCAAGTAAAATTTTAGGAAAATGTCTTTAAGTTTTTGTTATTTCCTCTAGTGCTTAGCAATAAGCTGGGCTTGCAGCATAGCCACAGCTCTCTATTGGAATTGAATTTTTTTTTTCCGAAACATGCGTACGAATGTTGGGTCCGTTGCTGTGAAAATACCTATATGAAAACCGTGCCGTTTAAGTACTGCAGTGAGACAGACTGCCGCCTACTACTATCTCGAAAAATATCGTAGTTAATAAATTTTAAATTTAAATAGTTTTTACACAAACTGTATTTAATACAATTTATTATCCGTCATTTTTTTTTCTTTTTGTGAATACGAAAAAAATCTTCCACCTACAATTTCCTCACATAAATTGTGTAGAACATGCAAAAGTTGCTGTTTTCGTATTTTTCAGTTTTCGCAATTTGGAAGAAAATGAAAGAAAAAGGAACTTAAACGAGTGCATTATTTACCTTGCCAATAAAAGTAAAATAAAATCTTCGCACAACCCCGTGCAGGTTCCTTTATTATTTCATACCAAGCTCCACCCCTAAAGGATGATGCTAAGAAAGTACACATTGTATATAATGCATGAAATGAAATGCAAACTACGGTGTAAGACACAGCTGAAATTTTTAGCAAGGCTATGAGCGTTTGTTTCCTTTGAAATGTTTTGTGCACTTCTCTCTATCGCCATTGCATATCCTGACAAATTTGCAACATTAAGAACTCTCATAAATCACAGATCCTGCAAGTGATGCACTCATGTTCTGACGATACCTATTGCTGCTGCTTCCGCTGTTGCTACTTAACATTGGACTATGATGGCGCATCTTTCTTATATTTGTTTATATGTATAGCTAGGTGTGCGTGCGCATACCCTCTAGGAAATTGAACGATGACAAAATTAATTTCAATTAAAATGTAACGTAGTATGTTCAGCCTTGGAAAAACCCTTAGTGCTAATTTAAATTAAGCTTAAAATTGCACTGAAAAACGAGTACGTTGGGATGTATATATTAATATCCTTTGTATGGAAGTTAAGGTTCTTGGTACTTATATGGTGCAAGATGGAGTCGTTTTATTTTGTCATTTGCTCTTTCTAGCGACTTCAGAATTATATATACTTGTGGCCATAAAAAACGATAAATTAAACAAAATCTATATATAAATTGGCAAACGAAATCGGTTAGGTCCTTGTTTCTATACCTAAATCTCAACCGATTTGCTTGATTTTTTTTTGTTGGAAAGGTTGTGAGGGGGAGCAGTGCATAGGACTATATTTTTTTAAAGTGGGCGGTGCCACGCCCCTAAATGAAAAAAAACGCTCTCACAGCTAAGCCGCTGCATCGATTTTAACGAAATTTGATGCGGAGGTAGGGTTAGCATTAAGAAATGATAATATGACCATTATGTTTTCCAGTGGGCGTAGCCACGCCCCTAAATGAAAAAATGGTCTCACGGCTAAACCGCTGCATAGATTTTAACGAAATTTAGTACGGAGGTAGAATTAGCACTAAGGAACGATAATATGACCACTATGTTTTTCAGTGGGCGGTGCCACGCCCTTAAATGGAACAAACGCTCTCACAGCTAAACCGCTGCATCGATTTTAACGAAATTTGGTGTGGAGATAGGGTTAACACTAAGGAACGATAATATGACCATTATGTTTTTCAGTAGGCGGTGCTACGCCTCTTAATGGAAAAAACGCTCTCACAGCTAAACCGCAGCATCGATTTCAACGAAATTTGGTATGGAGGTAGGATTGGCACTAAGGAACGATAACATGAACATTATATTTTCAGTGGACAGTGCCACGCCCCTAAATGGAAAAATCGCTCTCACGGCGAAAATACTGCATACGATTTTTATGAAATTTGGTATAGATATAGAGTTAGCACTATATAGCACGATAGCATGATTGATTTTTATGAATTTTGGTATAGAAAGATATCAAAAACTGTTTGCTCTTTAGTAGGAGTTACACGCCTCTAAATGGAAAGTACGATATTGCAACTTAGCTGCTGCACCGATGCAGATAACCTGAACCCTAAGGAAGAATATTAAAAGCTTTTTGTGTTTTATCGACCAAGGAAGGGTATAAAAACTTTTTCCTTTGTTTTGTGGTCAAATCGAAATGGTCGAATTTCGGCCACAAGGCGAACTCTAGTAGTATTAAATAACAAACCTAAAATAAAAAAATGGGATTGAACTTATGGTTCAATAATCATAAGGATAATGCCATATCCTTAGGATACGCTAGCAATTGAAATGACGCTGCGCTATTTATATTCTTTCGGTAGTGTTCAACAAATCCAAAGCACATCATGTACATTTTTAAAGCAACAGCGTTTTGAACATTCTTGAAATTCGCTATCTTTAGTGCAAAAGGAATCCTTTCGGGAAGTTGGCTTTTTTTACCCATTGATTAGATTAGAAACTGTTAGCCTAGGCACTGCGACTCGAAAATTAAGACATTCTATTGTACATACGATAATATGGTTTCCAAAACATTTTTATAATTCTCACAAAACTCATTTGGATTTTACCAATGAAATTTTGGGGTTTAACTAATGACTGAACCCTTGTCATCAGTTAATAAATGAATGTGAAGCCGTGTCTAAAATTTTACGAATCCCAAGCCGATTGACATTCAGAAATGTTTCGCGGATAAAGGGATATTTTTGTATGACGCGTCGCACACTGGTTCAAAATCCTTAAAACCTGGGCAAAAGTCGAAAAAAAAGTTTTTTTAAACTAACTTTTTATGGACTGTGTTGTGTATTTGATATTCATAGGCCTCAAAAATCGATAAGAATGATCCAAGTATTCCTACAACGCTCTTAAGATTTCTCCAAAAGTATAAACAAAGACCGGAATTAATTTATATTGCGAGGTCTCGTCAAGATTTTTCTGTTTTAAGAAGATTAAAATCTTTTCTAATACATAATATGTATTATATTATAATAAAAAATGAGATGCGCTTTTAAGCCCTTTTTGTTTGACCCGGCCTTTCTCAGGCGCCCATAAGAAAATGTAACTCGTATTGCTTGACAAGTGCCAACATGTGTAACTTGACCGAAATAATAAAATTTGTATATTATTATGTGGCTTATGCTCCAAGATAAAGGAATCTAAGGCACACAACTCTGTTAAACTTAAAGTTTTAAAAAAAGATATTAAAATTGTGGGAGTGTTTTTTTTTTTTTTGGCTGAATATTTGTGTAAATCAACCGCCATTTGGAATTCGCTTTTTTCTTTTAAAAAAATCTAACATCAAATTCGTAATCAGCGATCTCAAAACCCCCGAGTTTAAAATTTTATCTCGAAAATATGATGATTACGCCTTTTGGCCATCTTTTAAGGATTTTAAAACTGTGCGGTCGTGACAAAAAGGACCTTCACCTTGCCAGAGATCCAATTTTAGTTTCTGATACCACAGAAGAAATAGAAAAAATAGCGAAAAATGCTATGAATTGACGAAATTATGGCATTTTGAATTCTAAAGATCCGAAGAAATAAATCATTTTAGAGTTCGGAAATTTTCGGGTTAAGGTTCGTAAAGGCTGGATAAAAATTACTTTTTATACTATTTAGCGATCAATATGTCAACTCCAACCAGCTCCAGCTCAATAAGTGGGTGGCGTTTGATGTCAAAACTCAAAGCATGAAATCTTGACCTAAACTCATGTTTTCACTTTTAGTCACGATGCGTCACATAAGTATATTGAACATTTTCGGTCATATAAAGATTCTGTTGAAAATTCCACCATTTAAATGTAGTGATGAACAAACCGAGACGAAGACCAAGACTTGTTTTTGTCTTGGACATTGAGTCTGATTGATGATGATCGTGCCCAAGACCATAGCAGCCTTGGTCTTGATATTATATCAGCATTTTGGTCTCGAAATTATTTCTAAAATAACTGAGTGTTAGAAAAAAATTGCGTGTTCAGTTTTATGATTTTACAGGCTACATTTTGAGTTGAATTATTTATACAAAATAACTTGCATCTTCCTATAGGGTATTCGATAGATAAAGTGCATGTGTATGAGAGTGCATTTCAAAGTAGCTGTATCCTGTATACATCCTTTCAATTTCAATTTCCTTTTATTTTGTGTGAGCTTGCAAAATTACTAGAGTTTTCTGCACAAAGAGAAATTTTCTTTGTGTACTTTCTATTACTTCGATATTTACTTTAAACAGAGATACCCAGCATTACATTTGTATTGTGCATTTGATTGCATTTATCTGTGTGTGTTTATTTGAGTATAATTTCTAAAAGTTTTCAATAAAATGTTTACTTTTTATTACCAACTGTTTTTTCAATTGCAATAAGAAAATTGTACAGGCTATGTTTTTTTGTTGTTTGCATTTTGAATCTATTCGATTAAGAAAACCTCTAGACCTGTTTTTCATTTTAAAAGATGCATTTAGGCTTAAGCGTTATGATTTTTCTTATAAATATGTATCCTATTTACTTCAAGAACGGCACAAGTCATAAAACTCGATTTTGCAGAAAATAAATTTA
Source organism: Calliopum simillimum (assembly GCA_951812925.1). NCBI lineage: Eukaryota > Metazoa > Arthropoda > Insecta > Diptera > Lauxaniidae > Calliopum > Calliopum simillimum. The sequence goes on from OX638368.1 coordinate 148,243,322, forward strand.
AAGTTTTCAATTGAAAGAGTTATTCTGTTCTCAAAGGGTCACCGTAAAAGATATTATTATGAAATTTTCATACAATATGAAGCATGATATAACGAATAGTTGGATTTGCATCATTAACTCAAAATTTGAGTTGTGCCGTTCTTCAAGTAAATGACCGATATTAGTATTCACCAATATTCATAATCAGTGCGACCCTTTAAGTAGATAAAACCATATGAATCTATTTGTCCGTGAAAAACATGATTATAGAAAAATGAAGCAAGATAATTTTGAATGAATAACATCTTAAAAGATAGTTCAGAGGCCTGACAGGGTTACCGCAATTTTTGCACAAGAAACAAAAATTCTGTTTTTTAATGTGCCCAAATTTTTCTCCAGCATCAAGAATGTAAGAATTGATTCAATATACAGGTTGTGTCAGTCCTAATAAAACAAAAACTGTTGCCAGATTTGGAACCATCATCAAAAGTATCAAAAAAAAAAAAAAAAAAAGAAAGTTTTCGATAGCTCATTCAAAATTTGCGCCACTCAAAATAAAAAAAAAAGAATTGTTTAGGATGATTACACAGTGCAACACAAAAAATGTCCCTTGGGTCTCATAAAGTTTTTCTGATAGGTTATGAAAATAAAAAGACACGTATTTTACCGAATTTGTGTATCAGTGATTTTTTTCATTTTATGGCTCTTCATAGCTTAATATTCGCGTTTTATATTGTATGAAATTTTGAGATTTTGTGAAAAAACCATCTTATTATGAAATGGTGCTCATGTCCTTACCTTTAATTTAAGATATAGCACTTGAGAATCCGCATGGTAGTTTTTTTTCATAGGAAAAACTGTAAAAATTTTGCTATTTCACTATAAGAAGAATTTGTGATGATTTCCTTGTTTTTATTTTCCGAAATATATGAAAAAAAAAAGAAATACATTGAAAATGGTTTTACTTATAAAACAAAAACTACCTACCATGTGGATTGTCAAGTGCTATATCTTAAATTAAAGGTAAGGACATGAGCACCAGTACATAATAAGATGGTTTTTTCACAAAATCTCAAAATTTCATATAAAACGCGATCTTTAAGCTTTGAGGAGCCATAAAATGAAAAAAAAAAAAAAAAACACTGATACACAAATTCGGTAAAATACGTGTCTTTTTTTTTTCATAACCTATCAGAAAAACTTTATAAGACCCTAGGGATAAAATTTTTTTTTCATTTTGTTGCACTATGTTATTTTGTAGAAAGATATCAAATTTTTCCATGACTTGATTTAAATAGATTTTTAATAAATTTTTTTTTTTGCCTTTTTTGTGGTTATTCACTCAAATCACTTGACTAAAATATGTACACTAGCGTATGCAACATAGTATAAAAGCAACTCGGAATTATCCTTTGCCAGATATGTAGATATGTTGGTATTCGTAAATATTAAAATGTTAAGTATCACTCATCTTTCTTTGCATCCTGGCAAAAAAAATAAAAAATGTACCCAATTAAATATTAACCGCACACTCACTCACCCGCTACTGTCATGTTGGCAGCACGCGTTGTCAGCTTAAAATGTGGTGCATCCCCCGATACTTCGCACCTGTAGACGCCCGTTGATTTAATGCCCAATGAACTCAGTTCTACGCGACACGACGATTCATTGCAGAAATTTTTACCATCGAGCAATTGCACACCATCGACGGGGAATTTCATATAAACCGGATGCATCATTGGTGAATATCTGTAAAATGGAATCATAAATAGTGGAAAGAACGATGAGTATTGGACACAGAAGCAGAACAGAGCAGAGAATAATCAATGCAGGTGTAGCGAGATTGTGATTGTAATTTTAAGTGTGTGCGTGGGCATAAATTAACGTTACCTTCTGCATGTAACTGTATAAGTTTAACAGTTACAACCGTGAACGTGTGAAATGTGTGTGCGATATTGCGTTTGCATGTGTGTGTGTATGTCTGTACGAGTGTGTAAGAGTGTCATCAAGTGGGCGGTTGACTGTTGCTTCTCTGTCAAGCAGGAATTGCATGATGATTAATCGCTGCATCATTGGCAAAAGGGAATTTAACAGCAAATGCTTGCAATTGATCATTTGAATACAGATAAGCGATTGATTCATTCATTGTCGGAATTGCTATTGTTCTATGTAGCTTCAAATAGAGTGCATACTTAAATGATAACAGTTGGTATACTTTATTTTTCCAAGAAAGGAACTAAGTATGTTCAATGTAACTTTAAGAGCTTTAATTAAATTTCTTGAAATTTCGAAAAAAAAGAAAATATTTTGAAAGCAGAATTTTTCTTTGAAAATGACAGGTCATAATAAATATGCATAAATTCTTTGAGAATGTCTGTGAACATTAATCCTAAATTTCAGGGAAAACACTGCCAAGTAGACACTTATCGCACACCAAAAACGATGATAGTGCGTGGTTCTATAAGGCATCTGTTCAAAAACCATTTAAGATATTGTATATGGGGCATTACATACGCAACCGGATAGAATTTGGCTTTTGCATCTCTGATTTTTTTTTCTTTCTTTTCTTTCTTTTTTTTTTCTTTCTTTTAAAAAACTGAACAAGCTTCAAAAACGATAAAAAAACTTTCATCTTTTAAAACTAAACTGCTATTTTTATTAATGACACTGTACAACACGAAAAAAATAACAAGGTTCTGACAATGGATTTCGGTAAAGGGGACCAAAAAAAGTATACGTGTTTCAGCGTTTTGAAAGTTTACATTTTTTAGGGGAGATCAAAGATTCCCTCTTTTAATGGATTATTCTGTTAAATCGACATATTGAACTATACGATCTTTATTTCTTAAGTGTACCATATGTTCAGCAAACTTTTGTAGGATATTACGAGGAATATTTTTGTGGAAACATTTTTTACCCTTTTCATAAAAAGGTACAAAAATTACATCTATTGTATGTACCACAGAAATATTTGCTATGACATTTCACCAACTGTTGCTGAACACTACAAAGTCGAAATTTCATTCCGAAAGCCTTAAAAGCGTCAAAATCGTGTTTTTATATTAAATTTTTAGTACCTATCTTTCTTGTTTACAGCCATCGTTGAATGACCACCATTAGCATCTATCACACATTGTAGACGTTTTTACATAGAAGGAACCAACCTTTTCAGGTTGTAATTACTCAGTCTTTTTCAATGTTGTATTTTCAAGTGTATTTCGGTATTTGGATGTCTTTTAGCGACCTTTTTCTTTAAATAGACTCACAAATTTTCGATAGGATTATAGTCGGGACTTTGAACTAATGCATCCATCACATTACAGTTAAACTGAAGCCACATCCGCACCATAGTCGCTAATGCTTTCAATAATTACGCTGATAGAATTTGAAATGGGGTTTTCAGTCCCTGATAAAACCGAATTGTCAAGTATTTCAGTGTAAAACGCTTAGACATTCTTTCCACTTCCTGGTTGTGTCTGTAAGTCATAATACTAAATTTTCCAAATTTAGCAGTCAGGATAATGTTGTAGTTTTCTAACGATTATAATACGATGTCATATTCTGCGAGAATGATGTTGTCTAACAACGATGGACCTGCTAAAGTGTGGGGAAAGGCAAAACATCGCAACATTATTCCGACTGTTTAGAAAATTTAGTGCTATGACTTCGAGGTGGCAGTGGGCACAACCATAAACTCGAAAGAATATCTAACCATTTCACATTAAAAAACTTGACAATTCGGGTTTATGAGGGACTAAAAACTCCATTTAATTTCGAAATCATAAGCGACTATGGTGCGAAAGTGGCTTCAGTTTAGCTGTGAAAAAGTAATGTACGTTTTAGTCCAAAGTTCCGACTATAATCCTATCAAAATTTGTGGTCTATTTAAAGAAAAAGGTCGCTAAAAGATAACCAAATACCGAACTACATTTGAAAATACAATACAAACCGCGTATTTGGTTGTTGTAAACATTGAAAAATTTTTCATGGCTTAACTGCAACATATTAAAATAATTTTAACTTTGTGCACATCTACACAAACATACTTTTCTAATGGTGTATAATTCAAAGTCGTGTTCCATTTCTAACATAGTAAAATAGGTAGGGCAAATTTTTGTCTTGCGTATTAATATTTAGATTTTCTGCAGAATATAGGTTTTCAATATTTAAATTAGAACAATATTTTACTCAAATAAAGTTAAAATAGATTTTGAATAAAAAAAGGATACGAGCTATTTAATTCAATATTTTATTTAATATGTGATAACACCAAGATTACACTTCATACACAAATAACCTGACAAATAATCAAAATCTTGTTATTTCTTCAAATGAATAAACTACACTATAGGTTGCTTATTAACCACATTCCTAATTTATTGCTGCTACTTCTTGTTTGTATATAATTTTCTTGTCATATTAGAGTATTTTCTATATAATATATTCCATAACTTTTTCTAATTAATTAATATAAATACATTAATTGAATGTGTATTGACTCTATTCACATGTGTTAATAATATCCCTAGAGTCTTTTATTTCTACAAACAAAGATAAAATCCTTATGCTTATGTGTCTGGATTGGTATCTGTGTACAATATGTCTTAGAGCTTTCTTCATTTTTTTTTTTCGCCCCCAACACTCAATTTATAAAGAAAATAAACACATATTATTAATTATGTTAATTACATCACATTGTAACCTTCGCTCCTTCCTGACATGCCTTCCCCCGTCACTCCCTCTATATTTTATTACATTGACTTTATTTTCCGTGTCTGTATAGTTACAACTTTTAATACTCTGTTGCTGTTCGAGATACCAGCAGCTATGTGTGTGTGTTGGTAATGACGTTGATAATGATGATGATGAATCATGCCCACGGCAAGGGTAATGAAATTTACAAGTACATACGCGAATATGTACATGAAATCTTACTTACCACCACATTGCAAAGGTATGAATATCGACATTGTTTTGAATTTTTTGTTCACATCTTTTTATCTATCTTTCGGGTGGTTATTAAAAACAAAAAAATACAAATTGGACTGTAAGTAACTACTTATATGATTAAATTGCGGAAATCATATCCAAATTGAGCGATACATTTTTATTTAAATATAAAATTACAATAGAATTGTGAATTATGATCCACCTTAAACGTGTAAATTTTGTATTCACATACTTAAAAAAGTATGTTGTATTTTTAATTAGCAGTATTAAAGCAAAAATGCATAAAAAACATCAGCCTTGTGAAGAGATGTATCAAAGGAAGGATAAACAAAGTGCTTCATTTTAAAGAATGTTACCTCCTTGTGGGTGAGTGTATGGCGCCGCATACACACTCTTATTTTTAAGTGTATGGCAATTACCATGTCAATAAATGTCAGACGCTTGTTGCGCTTTTTAATGTCACTTTTATGCATTTAAAAATGTAGACAAAGCCTTCTTTTCAAGTTGGTCCTTGGTACCTCTTTAGGCTTTTCGCAAGAGAAAGTGTTCTTGTTTTTCAAGAGGACAATTACTTGAGTTGTTTGTATCACACGTACGAGCGAGTATGCTGGTTAAGAAAGACAAACAGTTCAGTGGGGTAGCATTTAATACGTTAAAAATCTTTTTATATACCAGTACGTACGCATTCACCTACTAATTTTGATGTGATAAAGTTTTATTGCGTCAAAGTAGCAGACCTTGGAAATAAGCATTTAAACAAAAATATTTGATTGTCGCCAAAGTAAAATAATCAAAACTGAGTTTTTTTGATATGTATGAGTAAGAAAGTTTCTATAGCTCATATATTGCAGAATTTTTTCTTTTTCTTGAAGCGTTTACCTATTCTTATAGCATCTAGCTTCCTTAAAGCCTCACTTATGAACGCGGTGATTAGCTTTAGCTTTCTCCAACATTTCTTAAAATTTTTTATTTATGTATTGTTCCAGTGATCGTTTCCATGATGATTTCAGACGGCAGCTTTTTCTGCTACGTCGGTTGAGTGTTTCAGTGCATTTTTTAGTTCTCCAGTAACTATAAATAAGCAAAATCCAATAACAGTCTTGGTCTTGATAATCATTAAAGAAAAATCCAGATCAAAGCTGTTTTGCTCTTTGACTCTTAGTCTTGGTCTTGGTGTCGAAAAGTTACAAAGCCCAAGACCGATTTTGCTCATCACTAATTCGACATAATTAGTCAAAACATCGGTAACTACGGTAGTGGCACAGATCGAAGTTTCATCAGAGTATTATAATATTATAGCAAATTTGTTATGAGCCTAAGCGTAGGCTTGCTTAATCTAACGCTCGTATGTGGAGTTGCAAACAACCGAGTTTCGTGACCCAAGGAACGATAGAAATTTTAGATGCGCTTTGTCCTTACCAGAGGGTGAATTTATATCTAGATATGCTCGTTTTGGTCTGGTACCGATAGTGAATTTATATCCCAATTCACACGTATTCTTTAAAGAATTTTGAGCATTTTATGTAGGGGTATGTGGGGTAAAGTGGGAAATTTTTTTTCGTAGCTCCATAAAATGAACAAAACTTCTTATTTTTTCATGTTTCAACTTCCTATAATAAAGAAAATTAAATAAGCTTTATTTTATCCGTTGAGTTCGGCGCTTTGACCGAGGATGCCCAAAATGGCAAAAATTAAAAATCGTGGGGTAAAGTGGGAAACTTTCAAAAATTTTTCAAAACTAACACAAATGTTGGAGCAAAGTTCTAATATCTTTATTGTAAGTCAAAATAGATTTAAAGAACACACCCATATGAGTAAATATGAAAAAAGAGAAATAATTTTGCAGGAAAAAAATAAAAAAAAAATATGTTTAAAAGATTGGTGAAATTGTAGCTTATTCGTCGTTCTCTGATGAAACATCCAAGTCCGAGTCGCAGTGTTTGCAATAAAAGAAGCTTGTAGTGAGATAAACGCATTTCAAGGGAAATGGGCGTTGACAGTCCTTTTTGTTGCATTTGGTGGTATTGTGTTTGGTCATGATTTCGGGCATGAGTTCCATGCAAATGGTGCAAAAATCACGATCTTCATCAGAGCTAGAACTTCTTTGTTTCTTCTTTGACGTTTTTTTGCTGGTGGTGCTTTTTTTGCTCCTGGTACTCTATTTTTTTGTGATTCGTTTCCCTCTTTCTTTTGTGTATTTGCTAAACGTTTCTCAGCTGCTTTTTGCAACTCGCTTAGCTTTTCCGGAGTTGTTAAAACGACGCTTTTCATAGCTTTCCGACCTCTACTAGATTTCTATTTTCCTTGCCCAATTTTAAATGGACTGGCTGCATGAAATAAAATATCCCACTTTACCCCGACACCACATTTTGCAAAAAATGTGAGCGTAATCCTTTCACTCTATGAATTACACGGAATCCTTTTGCGTCATTAAAATTAAGGCTACACAGAATATTTTAGTGTACTTACAATCGGTTTCTCGATATTTAAAAATTAAAAAGTGAAATTTCAAAATCACTTAAAAACTTTACATGATTCCAGAGAGCAAAAAAATACGTCTGCACAGGCCTCTATACCATAAAGATCTGCTTACAGTCATTACTAGTGCATGTCAGAAGCGCATGACAGCTATACTTTACTAGTTTGCCCGGAAAAGGGCATTTCCCACTATACCCCACTTCCCATTAACCTCTATTATACACTTTTTTGCAGTTTTGCTTTTGAGTTAAAAAAGCGGTTTGAGTGCTTCCTTCATAGACATAGAGTAGAACGGGGCAATGTCGTGCACTCAACTTTGACATGCTCGTAAAGCCGTACATCTCAAGCGAATGCGACGAGTAAGCATCCGATCGAAAGATAATTTCGTTGGTTACATCCATGTGTAACAATATTTGTGTAGCGAGAAATTGTGTTTGTGTAAGTGAAGAAAAAAAAAAATGTGCACGACATTACCCCCCTCAAAATTTGTGGGGTAATGTCGTGCATTGTTTTCCGAGTATAGTAAAGGTACCAAAATGTGTGAGAAATGATAGGTAGTGGTTCTATTAGTGGAGATTTAGCATTATCATGTATTTATTCATTATTATACAAGTGTGAAGTACATAATATGTTGTGTAGAGTAGAACGGGGCAATGTCGTGCACTCAACTTTGACATGCTCGTAAACCCGTACATCTCAAGCGAATGCAACGAGTAAGCATCCGATGGAAAGATAATTTCATTGGTTACATCCATGTGTAACAACATTTGTGTAGCGAGAAATTGTGTTTGTGTAAGTGAATGTGCACGACATTACCCCAATGGTCGTTTTAAAGGTCAACTTCGATAACTCGGTGAAGCCCAACATTTTTTTCGAAAACCAAATACTTCTTTTCTTTGGTTTCAGAAAACACTTACCTGGTATATTTTCCCGGAAGGAAAATTATTTTTCTGACCCGATAAAAAAACACTTTTATCGTCCCGAAAGCGTGCGTTTTGAAAAAAAGGTTACTCTGTAGAGACGAACTGGTGAAAATTGCTAGTATTATATGCATAAGCTCAGTAGGTCAGCAGGTCCCTACCTTAGGAACAGTTGGTAAATCATTCAATTCTTTGGGCTAAAACAGCCAGTGCACGACATTACCCCCTGCATGACATTACCCCGTTCTACTCTACTTATACGTAAATTAGATTTTTTTTTTAAAAGGTTATAACTTTTACTACGGTCGTTACATTTTTATATCCTTGAAATCAAATGATAGAGAAAAGTCTATTAAATTAAATTTGCGGTTCATATTTTTCTTTAAGTTCAATTAAAAATTAATTTTTGTTATGCACATGTCATTAAGTAACACACTTAAAAATTCTTAAAACATATCAAAATAACTTTATTGAGTCAAATATTTTCTATCCCTATTGACTACTTTTTGCCATCTTTCGGGAAAAACCATAATACCGTCCTTAATGAATTTCTGCTGCTTCTGCTCGAAAAACTTAGAACCTTTTTGCAATCCTCTAGGAAATTCGCTTTTATGGCATCCATAGTTCTGCAACGAGTGAAATAAATGATAATCCGAAGTTTCGAGGTCTGGACTATATGGTGGGTGCATTTAAACTTCCCAGCCAAGCTCCCCCCTCTGTTTTACCAAAGAAGTATGTGGTCTAGCGTTATCGTTATGAAAGACAACGCCTTTTCTGTTGATTTACTTATTACGGACGCTTTTTTCCTTGAGCGCTTCATTCAATGTTGTTAAGTGTTCAGAATCAATCGTTTTGCCACGCGGAAGCACTTCGCAGTACACGGGACCTTTGAAGTCCCACCAAATACTAAGCAAAACCTTCCTTGAGGTCAGTTCCGGCTTTGCGACTGTTTGGGCAAGCTCACCTCGTTTTGACCATGATCTTTTTTGCACATTATAATCATACTTACGTTATTAATTTTTCGTCATCAGAAGAGACTCACATACTGAAATGCTGTCAGTACGATCGTACCATTTTCCAACTGTACTTTCCGATAAAGTACCTTCTCCATAATGTGCACAAATTTTTCTATGAGCTTTCGCGGCCGCCAAGTACTTTTCAAAGAAATAAAGTAAAACGTAACGAATTTTGTTCCGATTCTGCACTTATTTTATTAACGTTTAAACAGTTGAATATTGTTAATGATTTTCACAGTTGTCAGCTACTTTTAACAAGAAAGAATTGCCAGATTGGACCATTACTTGCAAAGTTATCGTAGTTTAAACGTTGCTATTTCACTTTTGTGAACTTTCTTTTTGTCAACTCTATATGTAATACATATTATGTATATTTTTAATTTTATATGTAGATGTTCACTTGAAATTGTATAAGTTTCCAATCTTTTGTACTCGTTTATTACAGTGTCATGGGAAGGAAATTCAATTAAATAAGCAATTTCTAAACTTTTCATGAAAATAATAATTCATCAGTGTCGACAACAACGATAATTTTGTGGTTAACCAAAGTCAACAGGTATTTAACTAATAGTGTTTTATGTGCACGATATCAAACAGAGTGTGATATTGATGACATTGCAATAAATTTAAATTACAATCAATTAATATTCACTTAGTAACATCTTCTTGAGCATCAAGAAACTATTTGCCGCATTCAGAACAATTACATATTGATAAATTATTTGGCAGGCAAAAAGGTTGAAACACCCCTTCTACTGCTGCTGGCTTTTGCTTTAGAATTGTACAACAAATAAATTTCTATTCATTTATCCTGAGACAATTTGCACCTTTTTACTCATTAACAGCATAATTTGTTACCGAACGATTGACTAATTTTGTAATTTATAACACAGCAAGAAGTGTCCTTCTTCTCCCCATTCTCCATTTTCCTTTCGACGTGTCATTGTAGCAGCACCAGCAATTTTAGCCTTATTGTGAAAATCCGTTCATAGAATCCTTTATTCTCCATCTATTTCACTAGCTGGATATTCCATTCCTTTTTTGCGTTTATCTTTTGCTACAATCGATTAAAGTTGTTGTCAAAACTGTTGATTTTCCTGCTAATGGGATTTCACATCAACGCCTTCGTATATCGATCTTATGGAAGATTTTATTCGATTCGATTCGATTGAACGTACGAATGAGTGTATTCTGGCGCACATCATTCTTATCGCAACGGACCATGATGATGAGCAGGCTTTGGAGGCAGCTTTAGTGGCCAAAATATCCTACAGTCATCGTGTTGTTGCGGTTGGTTAGTTTTTTTTTTTCCATTCGCATTCCCATTCGCATTCGTTTGTTCATTTTATCCAGCTGGATTTGGTTTTCTCATCCTTTTCTTCTTTATTTATATCTTTGACCGCACTTTGTTGAAGGATTAATGACCATCAAAATAGCACCACAACAAATTAAACGATTCATGGGAATGAAATGGTGTTTGGGGGGAAATAAAAGTGGTTTTCTAAATCCTTTGTTAGTGATTAACTTTGTAGCCAGTTGAGTACATTAGTAGTTTAAGGAAATGTATCGACCGCAAATTTTTAAGTCGCTTACGCATAGCGTATATCGTTGAGATGTACAAAGTTTTTTGCGAATTTGTTTTAAGGGTATTAATTTCAAGAAAATCTTGTTTTTGTAGAGATATCAGGCGTTTTGGTCAATACCATTTATGCAAAAACACCGATTTTTTTTGGTTCTTTTTTCAATAAAAATTGTTGTTTTGCTTTTTTTATAATAAAAGAAACCTCTTTTTAACATAGATATGGCTAAGCTTATGTAATATTATGAACCACAAATACCAAATAAGACAAAACTAAAAAACTGTCTTAATTTTTTTTCACCTGAATAGGGACGATATACGAGTATTGTCGACAGCTGTATTTATGGAATGATAAATTTATTTATGATACGGGGATTTATCTTCCTTTACTTGAAAAGCTTAAAAGAGGGGCGTGGATAAGATTATTTTTCGAGGGGTGCACGACACGCTATTTTGTTTCAAATCACGAAATAAATGTCGTTTTGCAAGCTAATTTTGAAGGGGCTAGAGCCCCTGAGTACCCCCCAAAAGTATGCCACTGGCTTAGAACATCTTTAAATTTGAGATAACGAGCGAATCGCTTGAAAAATTACATTTTTATTTCTCTCTAGATTTATGCGGCATTGATTTGATTAAAAAGTTAAAAATATGCAATTTGGGTCTTTTTAGAGATGGTAGCTTTTTTCTCAGGAGATCAATGTCAATAACAGCGCCTCTCAAATCCTTTGCTTTTGTAACTTCAATTTCAATGGAATATAGATTTTAGCATAGGGAAGATGTGTGTATCTTGGTCCGAGTGTACCTCGGTCCGTGTGTCGGTTGCCACTCAACAGTTGCACGTGTACGATAATGTTCGTCTATGGAATTTTCCACTCATACCGGTGACTCATATTGGTAGACTTCAGACCGTCAAGCTGTATGCGTGCATAAAAAGTGACGGAAAAAGTGTTTTGTGTGTGTAAAAATTTTTTTTTGGAGTAACTACGAAACGTTTTGTGAGAAACACACTTGAAATATTTCAGTTTTACAACATCAGGAAGGAAGTTTAGTTATTGTTTTAAGCTTTTAGTGTGTTTTAGATGTATTTTCATTAATATATGTATGATATGAGTGTTGACAGTTTTTAAAACATGCTGTCTCTGTGTACCTTGGACCTATGCTTATTGACCAGCGAGCCTTTTTCGACGGGCAACCAGGAAGCCATAATTGCCTCTCAATATAATATTATTATTATTATTTACGTGATTAATGTATTTATTTGCAACCATTTTTGTTTAATTAATTGCTTTTTACTAAATGCACTTTTTGGTGTTATAATTTTTGTTTACGATTAATTTTTTTTTTTATCGAAAAAAAATGTTACTTTTGATTACATAATAAATAATTCTTTCATAATTAATATACAATGTATTCTCTTTTATTTTTAATAGCCCAAGGTACACTTGCATGGTGTACCTTGGACCGTTTGAAATTGCAACGGAAAAAGTAATATTTCTACTCAATGGTAAGACATTGCAAGCATTGTAGAAATATAACGTTATCATAAAACTAAAGAAACTTTTTTGGAAAGTCCAGCACATTGAAAAAACTTAAAAGCGAACCAAGGTACACACGTCTCCCCTACGGCGATTTATTTATTCAACAGTGGAGTAGGACCCGAAAGCTTCAAGTACAATACAAATTTATGAATTTGAAGAAAGTATCAAATTCGACAAAAAGAAATTTGTATCAATTGTAGGAATTATTAGATAACGATTCTGTTGTATTATTCTACCCAAAACACTTAGATATATGAAACACCCCAAGTATACTACTATATAATGTATACATACATATGCACGTAAGTATGTATATCCAACAAAACAACGTTTATTTACCCAATTGAACGTTTATCTCGCAGACATTCGCATCCTGAGCCAGATTGTGCCATTCAATGGTCTGTTGTGTTCTGGTTCTTCACTGCATTTAATAGATGGATGGACAGTTCGCTGTAAAGACATTGAGACAGTGACATGCGAACGGACAGCGGCAGCGGCAAATAAACAGCAACACCAGCAATAACAACAATAATAAATCCAAAATCATTTTAGAAGTAATCTTGATAGGATTCAAAGCAATTCATACGAGTATATACTATGTAGTTGCGGGAAGCTTATTTAGGTGCAAGTGGGTGTTTGTATATCTTTAAAAAGTATTTATGTGATTTAGTGTGTGTGTGCGTGTATGTTTGTGTGATGTGATGTGAGCGACAAAGATAAATGGCCAAGGATAAGTTGAGTCTTGAATTTGAGTAAAAATGCAGAAATGTCGACGATTACGACGCCAAAAATGACAACAAATGATGAACTAAAATTTTTGGGGGATTTCACATTTTGTGCTGAATATACATAATGGCAAGAAAAAAAAATTTCTTCTTTTTTAAAATGAAATGGCTGGCAAAAAAGAAAAAAGTAAACAAATAAACTTTATTTCTTTTAAATGTGTACAATGTACATACACATAGAAATGCCTATATTAAAAAAATATCAGTAATAGTAGTAAAATGAGAAAAAAAGAATATCAAAAATATTACTGTACGGCCTGATATAATCAAATTACATCCAAATGATATTAAAACCTGACAGCACCAAGGCAGTAGCCCAATAGAAGTCGCAGAGCACACATTCTTTGCATATTAGAAGTGGTCACTGGTACGAAGCACATTGAAGATGTCGAAATATTGGTCGTAGTAATGTTGAGCAGTAATGAAAAATGGTCGCTAGTAATGTAATTGTCAAATTACCATAAAAAAAACAACGTGAGCATGAACACAAAACGAACTAGTAAGGGTGGTATCTTTGGCCTGGCCAAAAACTAAATACCCTACACTACACTAAATTTCAAGCATTATTTTTTTTTTGAAAAGTGGGGTCAAAAATCCAATAGCAAGATGGGTTAATGTAATAGGCTAATGTGTTCTAGGAAAATGCCCCTTGTTTGATTCGTCATGATTTTGGAACAACGAGTTATATCCAAAATGTATTTTTAGAGTTTTACAGTGGGGTGAAATTTCGAAAATAAGTTATTTTGTATGTTTTTCAGTAAGGGTGATATCTATGGCCTGGCCAAAAACTAAATACCCTACACTACATTTCAAGTATATTATTTAACACTTAGTTGATAAATATTGTACTATTTTTGTACATACAAGTTTTTATTCAAATAAATTGTTTTATTCTTCCGAAACTCCTAGCAGAGTATAAGAACAAATTGCTTATATGGGAAGTGCCACGTCCTCGTCTCCGAGTTTACCTAGATTTTGCGTAGAGCTTGCATTTACTGTTCTGTGTGTTTGAGTGCAATTTGGTAGGGTCATCTCAAAAAATCCTTTCAGTATAACATTTTGAAACTTTTGCTTATATGGAAGGTGCACGATCGGACATGGCTATATCGACTCAGTAGGTGACGCTGATCAAGAATATATACGCTTTTCCAAACCTGCCACGCCTCCTTCTCTGCATTACAAACGGAAGAACAAAGTGAATATACCCTGGGTGTAGTGTATAAAAGTGAGACTCCAACTACAAGCAAAGCAACAAAAACGAGTGCTGAAATAGGGAAGTTTCAATGTTTTTTTTTAGTGAAATCACTACCTATAACCAACGTCGCACAGTGGAGGGGTTTGTATGGAACGGCGCACAGTGGTCTAAAATGCTATTCTAGCTGGTCATAACTTTTTCTTGGTCTATTTTTGTAGGGGAATGTCGTATAGGTTGGGACGGGTTTTGTTTTTGGTCAGTGGTTTTAAAACGGATGGAAAAATTGTTGATTTAAATAAACCAATAAAAAGGTATTGTCATCGGCTACAACTTTTTCATAGAAAGGTTTTTGACATCGTGATGAAGTCAAAAGTTATAGCCATTTTAATGAAGACATATTTTTTTGCCGAAAAAAAATTTACCGTATAAGTTGGGACACTTTCAAAAATCACAAGTGAGCCAAAAAGTTAAGTTAATCTGCATGATATTATTTTTATTAGAATATTTATTGAAACGTCATGTTTCAAAGAAACAATTTTGTTAAAAAAAATTTGTACAGGTGAAGAAACTGTTGCGCATATTTTATATTTAAGGTACTTCTTGTGCGAGACACTTGATACCATCAACGGATTGGCGTGCGACGCAACTCTTTTAACCAGCTTTAACAATGCATCGTCATCAATGGTTTAAATGTCTTTAATTTTATCATTCAGTTTTTGGGTATACCTCGCCAAACTGCTTTTTGGGATTTTATAAGCTTTTCTGGTGGATGGAATGCCTTAGCCAATTTTATTTCCTTGATATTTGCGACCAATGCATTGAAATCGGTAATGCCACGATCGGTTTTTCGTGCGTTAGTGAACATGCCAAACTCATGGCACATAAATGCGTCACAATCTTCAAAAATTCATTAATAAATGCTTTTTAATTATTATAAATACAATTGCATTCATCAAATATTGTAAAAATATAATTTAAATGGTATCGCAATGCCTTGGAATAAAAAAAAAGTGCTGTCCCAACTTATATGACATGAGTGTCCCAACCTTACAATACATTTCAATTACTCTTTCACGCAATGAAAATACACTGAATACAAGACACATTGAACACACTTCCATGAAATAATTGGTTTAAATTCGATAAATTACGAACACGCAGAAACTATCGAAAATATCTTTTTAATATGACAATTTACTCTTTGTTTGGAATGGATATAATCAACAAGAGTTCTTCGATCTTTTGCACATGAAACGTTAGGTTACAAACAGACTTTACTTCGACAGTTGAAACATAGGTGTCGCCAGTATCGGAAATTCAAGAAAAACGGCTGTCCCAACTTAAACGGCGTCCCAACCTATACGACATTCCCCTATAAAATAAAATATCAGCTTTTATGTCTTGGAGGCCGCTGGCTCAAAATCTAGAAACGATTTTTTAAAAATCAAAATGGTGGATCAAAAATGACGAACAACTTTTTTAAAAATTGATTATATTACGACAAAATTGTGGTTAGGGGGTTTTTGAGGTTGCTGATTTCGAAATTGGTATAATTTTTTTTTGGAAACAAAATGGCGGTTCCAAAATGGCGGACAATTTTCTTAAAAATTGATTATATCACAACAAAATTGTAGCTAGGAGGGTTTTTAAGGTTGCTGATTTCGAAATTGGTATCATCTTTTTTTTGTAAACAAAATGGCGGTTCCAAAATGGCGGACAATTTTCTTAAAAATTGATTATATCACAACAAAATTGTGGCTAGGAGGGTTTTTGAGGTCGCTGATTTGGATGTTGGTATCGTCTTTTTTGTAAACAAAATGGGGAAAAATTTTTTCAAAAATTGATTATATCACGACAAAATTGTAGGTGTTTTTGATTTTACTGATTTTGAATTCGATCCTTGAACCGATCACTCCCATTTTCACCAAGTGGCATACAGCTATCAATACTTTTTCAGATATTTAATATAATTTTTGTACTTCAAATATTTACGAAGTTATGGCGATTTCAAATTTTTGGTTATATGGGAGGTAGGTGTGTGCTTGACCCGATCACGGTCATTTTCAACAAACAAATAAATGCTACCAATGCTATTTCAAATATCAAATTTTATTGCCTTACCTCAAACAGTTTGACTATTATTAGTTTTACGAAACTGGAGCGTTGCAAGATTACAGAAAAGTCGCTGGAAAAAAACTCATAGTAGTCCAAACAGCGGTGACGGGGATGATAAATGCACAGAACCTTCAGAGAACCTCATATTACACACTTAAATAATCGAGCCATTGTAACTCTATAAAACTTTTTAGTTATAATCCACAGAGTGCAAAATTCGTAAATTTGGGAAATGAAATTTGAGAATCTTTAAAAATAGTATTCTTATCATAAGTTTCAGGAGGTAAGACTTTTTAAATTAAGAGATGCACTCATTTAAACTTTCACATATTTTAAGGCATTTTCGGAAAAAATTATTATTTTCTGAATTCATCAAGTTTAAGACGCGAAAACTCAGAAATGGTATTATTTGTTGGTACTCTGGTACTGGAAACATGTTATCTAGATAGCTTACTTTAAATTTGTGCAAAAAAATTATTACTTTTGACACAAAAATTTTCGGAGTTATGAGCGGCTAGCGCTTTGTTATAGACCACTGTGCGGTGTTCATAAGTTCCTAGAAAAAATAAAGCTAGGTTTCTGAAATTCCGTACAGATGTTTTTTAGAATAAAAATAACAATTAAAATCTGTGAATATGAACAAAATATCCCCACGAACACGCCTACCTCCGATACGAAGTTAAGGCGTAGTCGAAGATTTTTTCAAAATGGGTGAGCTATCTTTTATAGTTTTCAAGTTATGAAAAAAGCGAAAATCAACTTAAAACAAACGGGTTTTTTTTACCCTTCTCTTAAAAAAGTACAAAAGTTACACCTAAAACAGGAGAATATTGAATCAATATATCAGAAATATTTGCTTTAAAACTTCATTCGCTCAACACCAAAACATCGAAATTTCGTCCCGAAAGCCAAAAAATCATTGAAATAAATCAGGACTTCTCACAATGTTTCAAGCATTTTTCGACTTTGGTGACCTTAACTTAAATTTTTTTGAATATTTTGTAAAATACTTTAACCCATTGTAGCCTTTTTTTTGAAAAGTAAGGTCAAATACTCCATAGCAAGAGGATATAATGGGTTAATGTGTTTTAGGAAAATGCCCCTTGTTTGATTCGTCATGATTATGGAACAACGAGTTTTATCCAAAATGTATTTTTAGAGTTTTACGGTGGGGTGAAATTTCAAAAATAAGTTATTTTGTATGTTTTATACATGCTTATGTATTCAATTGTAAATAAATTGTTACAAGTATTTCTCTCAATTCTATTGTAGATTTATTT
This sequence comes from Calliopum simillimum, assembly GCA_951812925.1. Lineage (NCBI taxonomy): Eukaryota > Metazoa > Arthropoda > Insecta > Diptera > Lauxaniidae > Calliopum > Calliopum simillimum. The sequence continues at coordinate 148,261,157 of OX638368.1, forward strand.
GTTGTTGTTTTTATTTCCATTGTCATTGTATGTAACTAAAATTTATTGCAAAAATTTTACTTCGCTGAAGTGTAAATTTACGAAATTAAGTTAAATTAACATTTGCTAAGTGTTTTGGTCAGCTCTTGCAAACACTTGATTGGGCAGCTACATACTATATGCATTCATGTATGTACATATATTAAGGTGACACAAAAAAATCGGATGTGTTGGAATGTTTGGAGCGCTTAGTTTAAATGATTCTTTGGAATCATACAAGCCATATGAATCAAATTTTAGACTTTAGAATTATATTTAATGGTCGCGAGTTTTGTTTTTAGGAAAATTCCAAAAGCAGCATTTTTGCCACCTGCAATCTCATTTTTTGTAATGCAAGTATTAAAAAAAAACTTTCTAAAATAACTTCATACAAGTAATTTTGACGCCGTTAAACACCTAACAAGTATATTTTCGTAAATATTACCGTAAAGTTTATTATTAAAAACACCAAAAAAAAGGCCGTCCTTAAATAACGTAACACTTCAAACGGGAATGGGTAAAATTTTTCTTATTTGCTTTAAAATGGGGATATCAAAAATTGTCAAATTTCGCGTTGCGTAATTTAAAAACGGTATCAAAAAGACCATTTGACTGAGATTGCCATGTGCTGACTATTTCAAATATTACCAGATTTTTGTCAACTCCAAATTTGCTTGCTCCACCCTAGCTCTTATTGTTTATCTATTGACTTGTTTACTAGAGTATCTGCATGTATTGCTTGGGTATGTATATATTGCCTTAATACTTTTTGCCCCATTGATAATTGAATTAATTGCAAAATTATTTGCTGTGCATCATAACATGAAAATTAATATTAATATTAAATAAGATCACATTTTTAGCCCTTCATACACTTTTTGAAAATATATTTATATATATCACAAATGGCACGTAATACCAAGTACGCGGAGACGAACCCCTGCTCGGTAAAAGTACATCGATAAACGAAGTATAAGCCATGCTCAAAACGCTGATCTACTTTTTTATAATTTCCACTGTATGAGGCCTGCGTGACTTTCTCTATTTTGTGAGATGTGTCCAGATGTGGTGCACAGTGCGTCAAAATTATATTTTTCTTGCCATAAGTCGGAAAACAAAGCGTAAACTAGGCAGACATAATTTTTAAAAACTCACTAACAATATGTGTGTACCTGGACGAAATTAACTGAAGGACATGCCCACTTCCTATATAACCTTAAATTAATTTTGATCATAACTTTTACATTTTTATTAAAAAATTGTTAAGATTTAGTAAAATAAAACTAAACAAATATTTAAAAATGGGCGTGGTCAAAAATCAAATGCGTCCACTTCCCGTGTAATCTAAAAGGAATTTTGATTTTAACTTTTAAATTTTTATACAAATATTTTTTAAATTTGGTAAAGAAGATTTTTACAAAACCAACCAATTTTTATCAAAAAAAAAAAAAAATTATTTTCAAGCGTGGTTTTTTGTCGGCGCTCCAGCTTCCAATATACTTGATAGAAATTTTGGGTTTTTTTAGAAATACCCCAACAATGATACAACAAAATTTTCAAAAAAGAACAGAGTTAAAAGCTTGAAGCCAAAAAAATATTCAAAATTGAATACAAAACCTGTTCAATGATTTGCATTTGGCACAATTGAATTATTTTCTTATCCTCTCCTTAACTTTTTAATGTTTTAATGAACTATTATTTGTCGAGCTTCTGGCCATTTTGGGGTCTTTCATATACTCTCCTTTTGAATTATAAAGCGATTTTTTTTTATTATAAAAATAAACCCATTATGTGAATTATATAATTATTCATTTTATAAGAAAAAATTTTGTTTTGCCTTTTTTAAAACAACCATCCGAATGTAACATCCAAAGCACTGGATTTGCCGATATCACCATGTAAAAACATACGTACAGCATTTACTGCGAACAATCAAAATATGTAATCGAACAAATCAAAACGATTTATTTTGCAAAATAAAATCTCTTGTCAGCCTTCATTTAAACTGCAAATATTTGTGCACAATTACAACAACTTGTACAAATGAATAACAATAAAATTAATAACAACAACAATAAAAACATCAGCGGTGACAACAACTAATGATAACATATGTAACACAAATCTACAATACATACATACGGATACAAATGAAATGCCCTAACAGATAAAACCATTATAAATGTTTTGGTATTTTATTTACGAAATCCAATGATTGCGTTACCTTACATAAATCTTAACACCGTCCATGCCAATTTGGTATTTTTAGGAACAAAAACAATAAAAAAAAAAAAACACTCAACATTTTGAAACGTAGAAATAAATATATGAGGTAGGCAGTAACATTGTAGTATTCAAGGGAGTGAACGCACTCGTAATTGGAACAATGTATTTTTTTGCTGCCCATCGAATTTGACGACATTGTATAGTGCCCATAGTAACCTCAAGTGTCATAAGACAAATTCAACAAACCAATAAAACAGTAAAACAAATTCGTCTGCTGAGTATTTCTATCCGTTTTTTCCTATCTCTTTTCCCTTCCGAGTTATTCACTATTCTTTAGCCAAGCCGAAAAACTGAAAGGTGTGATATCTAAAAACATTTTCTTTAAATCCAACCTTATGCTCACGAGTACGCTCTTTCTAAATCTCTTATTCACTTTGTAATGACTATTTGATACAACTTATGTCTCAAACAGCTATTTTATCAATTTCAAGCAAGGATAACTGGAGAACTAGAGTAAATTCGGTGAATCTGATATAATATTCATATTCAGTATGTCATGATTACTTGAAATTGACTCCGAAACTCTATGCTGCCAAATTGTTGTTGCCCTTTGATATTTTTACTTTGAACAGACACTTGTTTTGCTTGAAATGACATAGAAATAACATATTGAGTGCAACTATGTGAAATGTTTCGTAAAGTGAGGAAACATAAACAAATTCCATAAAGTTAAATAATTTTTAATCTTCATTTATCCTATTCATAAGCGTTTTACATAAAACATTACAATATATTATCAAAATTATAATTTGTAATTTTAGTTTTGATAAATAAAAGACCTTAAAAGAAGCTAAGTACTTACTACACATGGAAAGTTAAATGCAGCAATGCTGCAAAAAGCTAAGTAGATGAAATCCAACTCAAGTAGCAAAGGATGTTCAGCGCGTCTGCTCATTTACATTAATATTTATACGCATTTTGCGTGATTGTAAAGAGCAGCTCAAATGCATACTCACATATGTACACACATAGGAGCATATACACGCATACATGTACACATTAACCAACGTCATTATTCATCAAACAACAACAGTTGACGTTGAAGTAGCAGAAGCAGAATTCAAGACACATAATCTCAACACATGGATGACCCTTTCATTTAAAGTTAAGCATGTGTGTGTATTCGTACAGATACATATGTATGCAAGGGAGCGTGCAAAATCTTCACATCCGTTTACAAACACTATCGCACTGTAGTTAATAATGGAAATAATTTCAACAATTATGGAACTAGTTGGAGAACAACTCACAAAGGCAGTTTTGTAGTTTTGCTTCCAATAGAATGAATAGAGTGCTGCATATGCTAGTTCCAATGTAGTGCCTTCTAGAAGTGCTGTAATGGTAAGGCGTATATGCACAATTATCATACCAACATTGAAAAATCACCAGTTCGCAGCGTGTTTAAAGAATGTGCCACAGAATCAGCTTCGATAAGTAAAGTTAGCAAGGAAGATGACTGTTTTCATCATAAATTTGGACACAATTGGGCGCATTATATACACTGCTCAAAACGTTTAATTTTTACGAACATTTCGAATTTTTTATAGACATTGAAATGTTTTTGGGAGTTTTTGTGCTCTGTTTGTTCAAGAAGGGAATGAAAAATGGACGCTTTGACGTCTGAAACTTAACAACTGCTACTTCTCCGACGTCCAGTCAGCCCTGGTCTTAATGCTTGCTTAACTATATATATAAAATGGAGTCCATTCATTAGACTTATTCCTGTAGCGGAATAAAACAAAGAACTTGCACTCTTTATACAAAGCTTCTGGATAGTAATAGAGGAGGCCTAGACTAGCCTGAGGTGCCAAAAATGTGCCCCTGAGGAGTTATAGAATTAAAACTGATTTTCTGACTAAGTAGTTGTCCAAAAAATATTTTCTTGGGTCACCCTAGCATTATGAAGAAAACTTTTTTAGAAGAACTTTTAGCTAATTGTATGAGTTTTCTTAAAGTTTAATTTATAGTGCTTAAAAGGATTTTGAAAATTTCTGAGCCTTTAAAGTTAAAATTTACAATTTTTTTTTTCCAATTTTTGAATTTGGCGGTCATTTTAGTATGAAAAAGGTCCTCTTAACATACACTTTTATAACTTTTGCAAAGAATTTTCGTTAAATTTTCTTTAATTTGGCGTCACAGTCGTCATACCAATTAAAATTTATATGCCCTACCTTCTAAAATATTGCATAAAAAAGACGTTAAACTGTAAAAAACGAAAATAATTTTTGCAAATTCTAGCTTTTCTCTAAAATGTCCCTTAATATTACCATTGGACTTTTAAACTATACTATAATTATATCTTGAAAATGAGCTTTAATTATCCTTTTCACATTAGTAAAAAAATGCAAAATCGGTTAGGAAATAACTGAGCTACATATTTTTAAGTGCACAAAGTCACAGAAAAACAGTTTTTTAAGAGTAACTTAAGATTTTGAGGGTGCATAACAATTTTAAGTATAGGTTTGTTAAGTACTCGACCAGACCTGCGATATCTGGTTAGTCTGATGTAAAGTGTAAAATCATTATAGCACTGTATAATTTGCAGTCTCTTTAATTGTGAACACCATTTCGATCCATTTTCAGCGCTTTTTGGTGCAGAATTGTATGTTTTCAAGGATGTGGACATATTAACTATAATGTCACTGAAAATGTTTTTATTACAGTCAGACACAACCAAAAGAAAATTATCAGCGCTCATTGGAATTAGTACTAGATCTTTTTGGAAGCTGTACTATTATTACGCTTGTCTGGATTAACTGCTGGCAAGGAACACAATCATTCAAGTGAAATACAACTTTTTCGCTGTGTGCGTGTGCATTTGGGCATACATTTGTATATTAAAATGAGCGCCAAACACGAGAACTACATTAAAATTATTTATTTTACCTCATTTTGTATGTGTGTGTATGTGTTATTGCGAGTGTACGTGTGTGTGTGTTTTTTTTGTTGCAATGAGCAACGAAAATTCATTTCCTTTATTACACTGGTTTGTACTTTATTCTTTTGTTGCTGCTATTGTTGTTGTTCCTCCATTGCTTTTGGATTTTTTTTCTTTTCAATTATTACTTTGTTTGCTGTGTGTAGGGTGCTTGTTAAGCTTTTTTTAGTGTTACCGCTCTTATTTATTTTCACTTTACTTTAGATTTTCACAGCAACAGAGTAGTACGCACCAGCAGCAGCGCTGTTACAGTTAAAAATATAAAGATATTATGGGTCAGATGGAATAAAAATAATGGAACCTCCTTCTTATCTTACCATATTAAGTAAATGAAATATGGTAACAATTCTACTTAAATATATAAAATGCTGTAAGTTTATTTGTTTAACTGCTTTGCCTAAGCTGGCCTTAAATGGGGCCATCATAAAATTTGAAAACACCATTCCTTACTCTCTTAATCTTCATTCCTGTAAGTCATTGGGAGAGTATGGAGAAAAAATAAATTGTCTCAGTGGTAGGTGTGGCTCAATATCGCCTAAGTCTGCCTCTGAACTGAATTAAAGACATTAACCCCCTAACAGGTGAGCGACTGGTTTTCAACTGCTTATACGTTAAAAGGCATGCACTGAAAGTTTAGTTTACAAACTTTGCTTAGGTCAAAGCCAGTTCATGATACAAAGCTTCAATCAAGTTTTATTTTTGACTGATTTTCAATCACTTACTTGTTTTGAGATACAGAACAATGGCGTAATACTTCAAGTTACACTCACCATTAAATTAGAAATCCATCAAGATAAATCTCTCTTAAACAGAGTCGTCACGGAGTGGTTTGTGATGGTGACTCCTTGACATGAAGTTGTACAACTAAAAACTTTTTAAACCTAAAATTTAGGCCTTTTAGACACTTTTAATGGTAAAATGTTTTTGGCCATATTCCCGAAAATTTGGTAAACGCAACATATATCACGGGTCGTTTGAAATCTGTTTAACCCAAAATTGCTCACATTCCACATTGTTTCTACATCAAATAAAAGCTTTGACAAAAATAACTAAAAAACAAAGTACCTATGCAGTAAGTATCCCGTGAATGAATTTTTAAGTATACTAGAATTGCTTAGTGGTCAAAATTCGACCACGAATGTATTGAATAATTTTGGTACTTTTTTGACATTTTTGTACTTTTTTTTGCTATTTGGTATAAAATAGAAAAGCTCATTTATCATCCCTGGTATAATTCGAGCGAAATATAAACAAAGCAAATAACATGAAGTCAGTGCTATGCTTTTAGTCTCTCTCTTTGTGCTTTATTCTTTTCAGCTCTGTGTGGCCGTGTATTTCGTTGAAAGATTTGTAATTAATTGTACCTGGCTTCATGTCTATTTATTAACATAATTTTAACTTTGTGCATACGTATATATAAATAAGTACTATTCTAATGGTGTATAATTTAAAGTCGTACTTCATTTTTAACATGGCAAAAAATTATGGACAAGTTTTTGTCTTGCGTATTAATAAAAAAAAAAATCCAATAAAAATATTTTCAACCTTCATTTTCCATAAAAATAACACTAGCTTACAAAATTCAAAAAAATCTCTGTGACCAAGACTTCTTTATAAAATTTTTATGTGGTGTGGTCCCCTAAGCTAAAAAAAAAATTAAAAAAATATTCATGGTTAGGTTTCCGAGACATCGGCCGAATCATTTTTTTTGCTTTTTTTGAAAAAGGTGACCAATCATTATTCCGAATTAATTCCGTTTGGACTGACGGATTTGACCAAAATTATATTTTTATGAAAGACAATTAAATTGTCAAGAACCTTTTTATACATTTTGACCTCATCCGAATATTAACTGCGGATATATAAATTTATATTAACGAACTTTATTATATTTTTTTGGGAATTCTGTGATCGAAAACTCTTTTTATCACCTCAAAAAGAAAAAATCTGTCAAATGGCCACACAATTTATACCTTTTTTGCAAAGCATAGACTTTTGCAAAAAATTTTAAGCCTTCAATAAGCAAAATCCATGGACTTATAAGAAAGTTACAGACCTTAAAGTGAGATCATCTATTTTTAAAATTTTTCTAACTTTTCTTTAATTTTGATTTACATCTCTCAAAGACTTAATTTTATCATTTTTATTTTTAAAAATGGTTAAGACTTTGTCTATTTTCCTTGCTGCCATCCTTTTCACTTTCTCTTATAAGAAACCAGTTGCAGTCTCCCATCATTGCTTCATCCCAGTATTCTTGGTATCTTTTCTCAATATTTTTTATCTGTTGATGGAATCTTTCACCATGTTCATCACTTAAATGACCAAGTTTTGGTAGAAAGAAGTCCAAATGAGAGTGAAGGAAATGAATTTTAAGGGAAATGAGGACTCCTGTAAAGAAAAATTAAAAGGATTGTTTTATAAAAATAAACTGTGCATAAAATTGTAAAAGTAGTTTTTTGTAGTTTTTAAGTAAATCATCGACGATTTCTACATAATTTTCAATTTTCTTGTTTCCAAGAAAGCCATCGACTATAAGTTTAAAGGAATTGGTAGCTGCCTCTTCATCTACAGTTAACTTCAATTTGAACCACTCATCCTTAAGTAATTTTTTAATCGGAGGCCCGTCGAAAATCCCTTCTTTGATTTTAGCGTCGGACAGTTTAGGAAAACCGATTTTAGATGTAGAAATGCATCTCCAGATTTGTCTAATGCTTTAACAAAATTTTTCAAAAAGGCGCAATTTGATATGAAGTGGTGGAAGAATGATGTCACACTTGTCTACAAGCGGATTATATTTAATTTTTGCTTCGCCCGGTATAAATGCCAATCGTTCGCCCCAGTCTTTTTTTATGTAGTGCTGGCCTCGAGCACGACAATCCCACATACAAAGGAAACAGCAGTGTTTCGTCTATCCACCTTGTAATCCTAGCAATATTCCAACAATTTTCAAATCGGAACAGATTTTCCACTTGTGTTCGTTGTAATTGATAAAAACCAAAATTTGCGCAATTGCCGCATATGTTTCCTTAGTGCGGACGGAATGAGCAATAGGAATAGATGGTTTCTCGTTTCCATTATGTAGTAAAACTACCTTTAAACTTTCTTTGCTGCTATCGATAAAGAAGCGCCAATCTTCTTTATCATAAGACTCTTTCAATTCTTCAAATAGAGCAGGAACATCAGGGCAATAGCAGACGCTTGCAGCTTTCGTATAACGTTGGGCAAAACGCTCATGTCGAGTTCTATGATAGGATGATATCACGTCAGGAGTGCAGAAGTTTTTCTTCTTCATGCGAGATGTCAACCACTCTGATTTTTGTTTTGTAGGTCAAGCTCTCGAATCTAATCATTTTACATTGGTTGAGTCATAAGTGTTGGTGTTTTTCCTACTTCAAACACACTACCACTTGCAATTTCATCTTCGTCTCATTCTGAGGAATGCAAGCAAAACACATAAGCAAGTCAACAATGGGGTTGTTTACACGTATTGGCCCAGTTGCTTGACTAGAAACAGGTGAAAATGCAAATTTCGAAAACCTTTAAAAAAAGGTGATCTCACTTTAAGGTCTGTAACTTTCTTATAAGTCCATGGATTTTGCTCATTGAAGGCTTAAAAAGGTATAAATTGTGAGGTCATTTGGCAGATTCTTTCTTTTTGAGGTAATAAAAAGAGTTTTCGATCACAGAATTCCCAAAAAATATAATAAAGTTCGTAAGTATAAATTCATATCTCCGCAGTTAATATTCGGATGAGGTCGAAATGTATAAAAAAGTTCTTCAGAATTTAACTGTCTTTCATAAAAATATAACTTTTAACAAATCCGTCAGTACAAACGGAATTTATTTGGAATAATGATTGGTCACCTTTTAGAAAAAATGCAAAAAAATGATTCGGCCGATATCTCGGAAACCTATCCATGAATATTTTTTTAAATTTTTTTTTGAGCTTAGAAGCCCATAGCAAAAAGCAATTTCACAATAATGTCCTGGTCATTTTTGGACTGTAAGCTAGTGTAATTAAACCCAATTTATTACAATCGATAATTTTTTATTTGGATTTTTATTTTGGACATTTTTTATTGAATGTTTTTATTTTCGATGTTTTTTTGGAAGTGTTTTTTTTTTTTTGGATATTTTTCATTGGATGTATTTTTTTTTATGTATATATTTTTGATAATCATCGTTTTTGAAATATTCTAACCTAAAATTTCAAAAACACGATTTTGGTGATTAAATAGTGGACGCGCTAAACTGTTTTGCTCTTTTCTACTAAATACGTCACTAAGTACTATTCTTCTCTACAAAATAACCTTTGAATTGGTCTTGTATGCAGTTGCTTTCTTTTTTTGAAGACAAAGGGTAGTACCAGCTGATGCGTTTTGCAGACGAAATCAGAACATTTTGGTGCGTCTTCTATACAACCTCAAAAATCGTGTTTTTGAATTTGGTTAGAATATTTCAAAAACCATATGAGACAGATTCCAAGACTGGATTCGGAAATGGCATTGCTGTTTTCTTATGTTTTTGTTCTGCTGAAATGCTCATTCTGATACTAATTTGGACATGGTTCAAAAAATCCTCCAGACAATTAATGGAAGGTAAAAGAAATTGTTGGGAATATAATCTTTTAAATTTTTCTTAACATTGACTTTTTCACTGATATGTTGGCTATTAGTACATAAGTATGGCAATTAACTTAAATTGATGTTTATAAAAAATATACTTTCGTATGTTATCAGTGTTGTGAATGTTATAGGACATGTTTGCTCACAAATGAAATGGGCCGCAAGTATCTGAATACTTCAGTATATTATTTTTCACAATAATAAAAAATATGATAAAGAACAAAGAAAAAAAAAAGTAATTGCAATACTGTCGGCAATATACTGCACACCTCACACTACTCACCTGAAAAACTCATCCTCATCCTTATACCATTTTACAGAGTTTAACGTGTGGCCACTCATGTCGTAGCTGCAGGATAATGTCACGTTATCTCGAAAGTCAACAATTCCCGGAACATTGATGTCAGTCACAAAAAGGCAAGCAACTCGACGTAAATCTGCGGCAAGCATGAAAAAAAAAAATAAACAAAAGAGGAGGAAAGTAATAATAATGATGATAACAAAGGAGAGTTTACATAATTTGCACATTTATATAATTGGAAAAAAAATTTCCTACCAAATTTACGGGTTGGAAATTCTAAGGATTTAACTTTTTTTTACATATATGTGAGTATTCTGAAAAAATCTCACATACATAATGTATGATATTTTTTGACATTCTTTCTAAATTTGTTATAATTGATTAAAAAAAGCTTTTCCTAATGGGCTATTAGGTAGAATTAAGTAAAAGAATTGGTTTTTTAAAAACAAAAATGAATATCTCTACAAAACAAATTAATGCAAACGTTTGTCACTTTGTTTGTGTCTTATTTTTATTTATTATAAATTCTCTTCAACTATATATCTCATATCTTTCATTTTTAATATTTTATGTCTGAGTGACAGTTTCAAAAGGTTTCACTGATAACATTATGTGTCATGACTTCCTCATGTGCGTTTTCGTATGTGTATTCGTAAGTATGCATGCGAATTCATATGAAAGTTATTAAATTAAGTGCCAAAAGTTAAAAAAAAGCGCCTCGAAATGAATTCAAAAGAGTTTATCATACACTTTTTAATATTGTCTCATTATTTACACTGGTTACCAGCAGATTTTTACAATAAAAATAAAAGCGAAACTCATTAAATAAAAAAGTACTGACATGTGGAGAATATTATCTAAAGTTGTTGAAATAAAGCAGGTATATTACATTCATGAAATAAATTTTATCGCAATCATAAAAGTTCATCAGAATTATATGGTAGTAATTGGTGTTAATGATTAGTATTCTTTGATATTTGTTCAAAAGACTTTTCTGCATTCCTGTCCTTTATACGTTTATGTTTTATATCTTCAAATTGTGTTATTGCATTTTTGGCAATTTTCCTGTCATTTATTTAATTTTAACTTTTTTTTGTCCTTATTGTGCACATCCTTTCGAAATTGTCAACATTATGGGGCGGAAGTTCTATATTAACAATCACAACAAAGGTAAGAGCAACATTGTCACTGTTATATTGTCTGCTGTTTTTATACCCTACACCAAGGATATATAGTCACACACATTACCATCTATACTTTTGTAACGTGTAGAAAGTGGCATGGTACTTATTAAAAAGTACTAGTATATGCATACATTCTTGATCGGCGTCGCCTCCTGAGTCGATATAGCCATGTCTGTCTGTCAGTCCTTGGAAATATTTTTTACGGAAAGCGAAGCAAAAAATTTCGATTAAATTGTATACCTGAACAATCGGGCGGCGGATATTTATATTCTGAACAAAAACATAACAAACTCGGACAAGTGGGAGTGACATTTTCTGTACAAGCAAAATCTTTAAAATGATCCACAGAAGTTGATATTAGAGATAATATTAAAAACTTCTTGCAAATACTAGGTAGTACTAGTGCAAGTTCTGACTTAAAACCAGGCTACTTTAGAAAGGGGGCGTAGTACCTCCCATACAAGCAAAATTTCCAAAGATTCGTACTGAACGCCTTATTTGAGTTAGCAAAACCAAGCCTCATAAGATACTATGGACTGTCTGTGCAACCTTTAAGCTAAAACTTAGTTAATGTGGACTAGATGTAACCAAAAAGGAGGGCGTGACTCTGCAAAAAAAATGGTTAAAAGTAACATAATCGCACTTTGCACAAATGCCAAAAATAGCTTGTACAATCCCAACATCGAATTATGCCAAATTGTACTTAAAATTAATGTACCGACAGAAATATTCGGTAATATTTCTGTATGCGGTTTAGGGTACTTACTTTTGTGGGCCATGCCGAATATAACACTTTTACTAGTTATCACTGCTTTCGTTTGCTGCGCAATTGCTAGGGAGCTTAATTCTGAAAATTTAATTTCGATATACCGCACTTCGTGGTATTGATCTTAATTTACTTGAAATTTACCAAGAAAATAAACGTACCGTAAACGCTAACCATATAACATTAGAATTGGAACTGGTCAACTATTAGGCTCCAATTAAAAACTTTAGAAGGTCGGAAAATGAAAAATTGAACAACAGTTGGATAAAAATTATAATTTTAAGTCAGACCCAGATGGAGAAGCTTTTATGAGTTTTTTTGTTAGCAATAAACTTTTAGTACTGTAAGAAAAGCTCAATGCACTTATAATAATTTGCCAACTGTTAAATCGTGTGTCTGAACGTTTCGTGTGGAATTTCCGATTAGAACAATTTTGGGCTAGTGATAAGGGTACTACCTACGGTATTAAGCTCCCTAAAACTTAAAGATGCTGCAGCTCATGAAGTTAAATTAAAAAGAAACTGATTTTCACTGGCAATGTGCGTCAAAGGAAAATTGCTTGCGCTAATAAGTATGCTATGAAATACTTGCGAGTCTCTGAGAGTGTGTATGTATGTGTATTTACATTTGTAGTTGTTAAATATAGGATTCTGTATGCGAGCGCTAGTTTGTTTGTTCAAATGTGCCGTGCTATGTCTTTGTCTTCTCAGTTACAATTTGTGTTGACAGCTGCATTGGAACCACACCTTATGTCAGTTGAGTCGTCGTTGCGAGTGCCTTCGTGTTTCTGTCTGCATGTGTTGGTAATACAAAGGCAGCTGTTGTTTTGATGTTTGTATTTTCAAGTACACGCCATTGTTGTGTACCGCTGATGTCGCAGTTGTCTTTGTTTACACAAGAAAGTATGTACGCGTAAGTACCTAAGCATATCATATACACGCATGCATACATATAAACACCAACGCACATTTGTTTGCTTGTTTTTTTGCTCTTTGTTTCTTCATTTATTGTGTTGTCTCCGCAAGAAACTTTCAAACTTTGATTGTAGTTTACATATCTCACCAGCAAAACGTACTACATCAACGAAATGCCAAAAATTCTGCGCATACATTTTAATGAAACTGATTGTTACGAATTTTAATGAAAAAATTAGCTAAAATTCCTTAGGTACCACAAGATGTTTCTAACTTTTGGTTTTTCTTTCTTTGGATTTGAAAGGATCTATGATAACATTTGAGCTTAAGTTCTTAATTTGCCATAAATTCGCAAAAGTGGATTGATTGATTGATGTTTGAGTAGAAAACGCCAAAAATCAAATTTTTCTGACCAAAATCTTTAACTTTCATATTATCATGGTGATCAACTGCAAATATAGTTTTCATGTTAACTCTAAACTAAAAGAACAATTCTGAAAAAAAATTTTAGCCCTTGTACTACCGGGTCAAAAATGGTACTTAATAAATTTTATAAATTAATAACACATTTTTGTTTCCAAGCATTTCCCAAGTAATTTCATGCGTAGAATCCGATTCCGAGGCCAGAATTGACCCGCCACTTCAGGACTTGGAGATGTTTGAGGTCAAACTTATGAAAAATGGCTATTTTTTCTATTTTTGAGGTCAGATGCAAACTATACAAAATTTTCATTATTTTTTTTATCAAATGTATCACAAAGTTCTATTATGTTGTTTCAAAATGAATCCTTAAAAAACGCCATGCGATACTTATTTAAAAGTTATTGCCGAATTAAGATGACATCTTGAAATCCCATAAAAAGAGTAAAACGAAACGACATTGGATTTCATTACATCATTTTAAATCTGCAATAACTTTTAAAGAAAGTATTGTATGACACTTTATAAGAGCTCGTTTTGAAGGTTAAAAGTGGTTCTCAGAAGGAGGCGTGGGAAGCATAGAAAGGTATATATGAAATATTTTTTACGAAAAAACTAACCAAGATAATTCAATGAAATTTAGTACAGTGGCTTTGTCGTAAAAGTTAATTCGACGGATTGAAAATGAGCAACATCGGTCAACGGACACGCCTACCATCCATACAAGAAATATATTCAAAATGCAATAATAAGAGTATTGTTTGCAATAGCAGAAGCCAAATACACATAAATACTAGGAATAGTAAGAATAGTGAACTCGGACTAGAGGGCGTGGCACCTCCCATGTAAACAAAACTTTCAAAATGTCATACTGAGTTAACTTTGAGTTAACCCAACCAAATTGCACTCAAACACTAAAAACAGTTAATGCAAGCTCTGAGAAATAACAATGTGAATTGGGACATAAGAGCGTGGCACCTCACATATAAGATAAAGTTTCAAAATGCTGTATAGAAAAGTTTTTTGAGAGAACCCAACCAAATTTTACTCAAATACTAAAAATAATAAATGCGAGCTCTGGAAAAAAATTATGTGAATTCGGACAAGAGGGCGTGGCACCCCCCATACAAGCAAAAGTTTCAAAATGCTTTACTGAAGGCGTTTGTTGAGATAATCCAACCAAATTTCACTCAAACACTAAGAAAAGTAAGTACAAGCTTTGAGAAAAACTAGGCAAACTCTCACAAGAGGGCGTGGCATATCCCATACAAGCAAAATTCACGTACTTCTGTAGTGCAAGCATTATTTGAGGTAATGAAACCAAATTTCGCATAGATACTTGAAATGGTTAGTGGGAGATCTGAGAAAAAAACTGAGTGAATTCGGTCAAGAGGGCGTTGCACTGGGTCCAAATAAAATACGCTTAAAGCACAACCAGTGATGAGCGAACCCAGATCAAGACCAAAGTGATAGCAGTCTTGGTTTTTGTCCATAGCAGCTTTGGATCTTGTCTTGGTTTTGATCATAGAGCTATAAACATTTCTAAAAAAAAAAATTTGCTGAACAGAGAGAGTTGATCTGAACTTTCACAAATCAGTAGGTTTTTTAAGATGCCAAACACAGCATTGAGAGATGATTTCATAATCGAAGGGTCTGTGCCACTCGTATTACCCATGATCATTATCGAATAATACTCAGCCTTAGTCTTGATTATCTCCTTGATCAAGGCCAAGACCAAGACTAATGTTAATTACCGGCAGTAGCAAGCCTTTTATTTAGATTTCCACCTTTTTTGAAGCAAATCATTTGTATAGATAACTGGATATTTAGCTCTTCCTTTAAATTTTTTTATTTTAATTAAAACTTAACCCCTTCATAAACTTGTTAAATGGAGTGACTCACACACACGTAAGAATGTATGATTTAATAAAAAAGCACCCTGCATTCCAGTAATTTGCCTGTCATTTTTGATATGTTCATTGTTTGCTTTAGAGTTTGTTTTTTCTCTCCTTCTATCAACAATTACAAATTAAGAAGTTGCAAATATTTGCGATGCCAAACGTATAAGTACAATAAGTACACCCATCAAGAAATTAGGGAATTGGCGACCATTCGCTAAATTTTAATTATAGACATTTTGGAATAGTTCTACGAATTTCTAATGCGGAAAACGCACATTTCCTTAGAATCTAAAAAGCTCATGATACACTTGCGTAATTGAACAAAATATGACCATCTTCGGTTACCTCCATTAAAACTGAAGTTCGCATTGTTTTTGTTTTATCTTTATTATTCATGGGGAGAGAACTTAGATCCTTATGTAAAGATAGTACATTGTTATAACCTTTGTAGCTCTCTTTAAGCCATATTTTTTTCGCGCCACCAATTTAAAATTGTCAAAAATAAATGATACAAGCTATTAAAACATCAATTTCGAACTATTTTTTGAGACTATTTTAAAAAATGTCAAAGTTGAGAAAAATGTAACAAAAATTACTTCCACTTCACAGAAGGATTATTCCTTTTTTTGTTTAAAAAATTTTATACAAATAAATTGCAATGCAGATATCAACTTGAAAATTTGTACTTACCATTTCAGTAGTAGCAGAATACTACTGACTAAAAACGGATGTGTTTAAAAAAGGTACCATAAAAATTTTTTTTCTTACGGGAGTAGTCAGGTAGTTTTTTAAAAAAAAAAAAATTTTTTTTTTCCCGTTTCGGATACTTTAAACCCTCAAGAATAATGTAGAAACCTTCTTTTCCCTCAGATGTTATCGGAAAGTAATTAAAAACTAGTTTGATAATTTCATAATTTCATAATTGATAATTTGTTGTGAAATCTTTAAACGAGTTTTTCTCAGAACAGTGTTTTTTGAACTGGTACCCACGATTCCGGCTGATCTACTGTACCGATTTACTTCAATTTTTTTTTTAAATGTTTGTAATAAATTTGGCTATCTTGGGTACCAGAATCAATACTGTCAATAAATATTTAACAATATTATTAACAAAAAACGAGGTTGAAAAAGACCAAAAAAATTGAAAATTGCACTACTTGTTTATTTATCAATATTTTTTTCCAGTTCTGGTACCCAAGATAGCCATTCACATGTACTTTAAAATGCAATTGGTTTTTTGTGTTTCAGATGATCTGAAATCGAGAAATCGTGGGTACCACATCAAAACCGGCCTACTTCCGGTCGCCCATATCTTCACCGGAAGTCAACGAAAATTGAAAATTTTTTTTTTTTTTGCTACTTAAAAATATGTACAATAACATAAAAAAACATCAAAAATGTTGAATTAAAATTTATATGAAAAAAAATTGTTTCGCAAAAACGATATTTCTACCTGACTACTCCCTTAAGTCAAGCTATGAGAACAACAGTGGCCTAACCCACACGTTTATCTATTGGAGATAAATGCAAGTTTATTTTCAACAATATTTTAAACACATGTATGTATTTCTGTAATACAATTTGATATTGAAAAATTTTTTTTTTTTACCATAAATGTTCACCGACCCCCATTAATTTTTCCTCGTCAATATTTTTCTAGAACATACTTTCTTTTTTTTCCACCCTTAAGGTGGTCTCCCATACAAAATTTAGATAGAAATAATCAGTTCTGTATGGGAGGGCCCTTAAGCGGTGGATAAAAGGGGCTAGTATGTTCGAAAAAAATGTTGGAAACAAAAAATTAATGGGGTCTGCGAAAATTTTGTTCCTCTCCCGGCAATGAGGAATTTTTTTTTTATATTTTTATAAATTTTTTATATTATAGGGGCACCTCCTTAAAGAGTTGAAAAAATGGGTTAGTATGTTTAAGAGAAATGTTGGAGACGAAAAATTAATGTTGGTCGGTGAAAATTTTAACCCTCCCTCGGTAACAATGAATATTATAGTACTCGTTCACTTACTTTTTGTTAGTTACAAAATTTAAAAAAAAGTTTGCCTATTCTGAAAATAGTCCTAAAATTTGTCAAATTAAATTAAAGTTTCTTCCAAAATTTTTTAAAAAAAATCGAAAAGTATAGACTAAGAGCCAGCGCTTGGCTGACCCTCCTCATAGTATCAAAGCTGATTTTTTTTGTGAGTGTTCTTCCAATAGTAGGTATGAACTTCTGTTCTAGTGAATTCCTGAGAGGTGGTGCCTACGTGAGATATCGGGCGCAAAAGGTCGAGAAAAACAGTTTTTTGCAAATATCTCGCTAACGGTTTTATCTATAAAAAAAAATAACTTGCACAATTTTGTAGCTCATTAAATTTCAAACCGAAAAACGGTGCAAATTGTTTTCGCACTACCTATAGTTTAGGAGATATGGTCCAGTGAAATTGGACTTTCCAACCCAACATATAAAATCCATAATTTTTTTCTTCTAGTCGGCCTATTTTTTAGTTTCAAATTATGCACCAAAATTCGAGACCGATTTCACTGTCGTACAAAAAGTTATTCAGGCACAAAGGTCGAGAAAATTAGTATCTCGCTAACTCTTATTTCTACAAAAAAATGGTGCTCTACAATTTAGTAGCTCAGAAAATTTCATATCAAAAAGTGGTGCAAATTATTTTCGTACGACCCACAGTTTAGGAGATATCCTATTTTAAGGTATTTTCTGCATACAAGTGTACATAGTTATATGAGTGTTGATTTTCAAAGTACTATAACTACGCCTACGTCATAGTATCATGGCTGAATTTTTTTGTGGCTATTTTTGCAGTAGTGGGTACCAACTTTTGTTTTAGTCAAACCGTGTGAGGTGGTGCCTTCGCGAGATATCGATCATAGTTATAGTAATTTGAAAATCAACTTTCAAAAAACTGATTTTCTCTACCTTTCGCGCCCGATATCTCACTAAGGCACCACCGCTCATGGTTTGACTAAAACAAAAGTTAGTACGCATTATTGGAATAATACCCACAAAAAAATGCAGCCATGATACCATGACGTAGGCATGGTTACAGTAATTTCAAAATCAATTTTAAAAAAACTGATTTTCTCAACTTTTGCACCCGAAATCTAAGGAAGGCACCACCTCTCACGGTTTGACTGAAACAAAAGTCAGTACCCACTATTGGAAGAATACCCACAAAAAAATGCAGCCATGATACCATAACGTAGGCATAGTTATAGTAATTTCAAAATCAATTTTCAAAAAACTGATTTTCTCTACCTTTTGCACCCGATATTTCGCGAAGGCACCACCTCTCACGATTTAACTAAAACAAAAGTTAGAATTCCTTATTAGAAGAATACCTACAAAAAAATTCTGCCATGATTCTATGACGTAGGCGTAGTTAGAGTACTTTGAAAATCAACATTCATATTACTATGAACACTTGCTTGCGGAAAATACCTTAAAATAGGATATCTCCTAAACTGTGGGTCGTACGAAAATAATTTGTACCACTTTTCGATATGAAATTTTCTGAGCTACAAAATTGTGGAGCACCATTTTTTTGTAGAAATAAGCGTTAGCGAGATACTAATTTTCTCGACCTTTGTGCCTGAATAACTTTTTGTACGACAGTGAAATCGGTCTCGAACTTTGGTGCATAATTTGAAACTAAAAAATAGGCCGACTAGAAGAAAAAAATTTATGGATTTTATATGTTGGGTTGGAAAGTCCAATTTCACTGGACCATATCTCCTAAACTATATGTCGTGCGAAAACAATTTGCACCACTTTTCGATATGAAATTTGATGAGCTACAAAATTGTGGAAGTTAATTTTTTTATAGATATAATCGTTAGCGAGATATTTGCAAAAAACTGTTTTTCTCGACCTTTTGCGCCCGATATCTCACGTAGGCACCACCTCTCAGGAATTCACTAAAACAGAAGTTCATACCTACTATTGGAAGAACACTCACAAAAAAATTCAGCTTTGATACTATGAGGAGGGTCAGCCAAGCGCTGGCTCTCCGTCTAGTATAATCAATGATAAAAATAGCAATTTAGTTTTGAAAGTTGAAAATTTTATAAAAAATCATTTAAAATTTTCTTTTGTATTTCAGACTCACAAAATCTGGCGTTGTTGCCTTTTTTACAAATGACATAACAATTTGGTGTTATTAAAACAAATAATTACAATGACTTTGTCTTTTTTACCATTAAAATTTTTTACTTGGTCTTCATAAACACAAATCTATTATGAAAGCCGTAACCAGAGTTAGTAGTTTTAATTTTTACCTTCCTTTTTTTTTTTTTCTTCTAAGACAATTACAAGTACTTCGGCAACAAACAAGCATGACAACTTTGCACCCTACAAGTACAAATGTACAGAGGCAAAGATGAGTGCAAGTGAGCTAAGGAGAGACACAATGAAGGTAAATAACACTAAAAGTTAATTATAAGGATAATAATAACGCAGTTGATTACGTCGCGTCGTAAATAACTTTAGATGAACACGATTAGTGAATGTGTGTGTGTGTTTTACGTATGTATGCACTATGATGCCAAATACTTAAAAGTGGGCTAAGCGGGTGGCTAATCTGAAAAAGCTTGAAGTTGGATTTTGTATGTGGGGCTGCTAAATTGTCTGCTTTTTACCGAAGCTACTCAGATGCTGGATCATGGCACCAAATGTTGCTGCTTACAATAATTAAAGGCTTTATTTGTGGTAACCTTAAGAGTTTACCGAGAAGAAAACAAGTGTAAGGTGTTGAATTTAAAGTTCAGAGATTAAGGTCTTTTAGAATTTGATAAAATAAAAAATTGAGAGTTAAATAAATACAATCCGCTATTTTTGGTTTTTTCGCTTATATTTAAGTTAGTCTATTTCAAGTTAGCCTTACTGTAAAGCTTTTTCTAAAATATTTAACTATAGTGTTATGAAGGAAGTGGTACATTACACGGTACCCTCTCTATAAGTACCCCTGCTTTTGCCTGTTCGTCAGCTATTTCGTTTCCTTCTATTCCGCAGTGGACGGGTTCCCAAATGAGCCGTATTTCAAAGTAACTGTTGAGCTTGAATTAAATTGCAGCAACGAAGGGCTTGGGTTTAATTGTGCAGCTTATAACATAGAAATTAACGCATTCAGCGTGTGTCATCAAATAAATGTTTCGCATCTATCGATTCCAACTCAGCTCGGAATATGCTACATTCAGGAATTGGAAATAAAAATCAAGATCCAAGCCGTACATCGATTGAAGTGATTTCCATTTTAGTAGATCTAAGCAAATGCTTATGATATAATACACATACTTACTTAGTTTCCTTTTTTCCTTAGTTTAAAAATCTTATAATGCAAATTCAAACAAACATTTTTTAAAATAAAATTCAAAGGAATTCCATTTTTTTTTTGTGCACTATAAATTTGATTAGCACGCTTTAACGCTAGAGTTACTATTTAATCCTTGTAATTTCTGGATTTTATTCATTATTTGTATGTTTGTATAAAAAGGATTTCGTATTTAAACTATAAATACAAATATGTAAAATTTCTAATGCTGATGCCAAAGCGCTTCACTCTCTATCTGTCTGTCTGTCTTTTGTATGTTTTTGCATTTGTTGTCATGGTAAAGCATTCCATCGCAGCACTAAATGAAGTAAAGCAAAACTAAGATGCAAATACAATTTTTACACAGAAAGAAAAAGAGTAATTATCTTCAGATTGGTTTTTTTAAAATATATCAAACTACACAGTTGTCTTGGAGAATCGATAGGTGTTATGAAATGTGGTAAAAATTAGCTTTAAGAGTTTCGTTTGCAGGAGTTTTATGGTCAAAGAAATATAAGCACCGAAATCGTAGCTGATCAACTTCGCAAACTATCTCGAATAAACATATCCCTTATAAAAAAAAACTAGTAATTGTGTGACCTTAAGCCTGGCCAAACATTAAATACCCTACACTGCAGTATTTTAAAAAATTTTGCTTATATGGAAGGTGCCACTCCCTCTTGTCCAAATTTACCCAGTTTTTGCTCAGAGCTTGCATTTATAGTTTTTAGTGTATGAGTAAAATTTGGTTGGATTATTTCAAAAAACTTTTCAGTATTGCTTTTTGAGGCTTCTGCTTATATGGGAGGTGCCACGCGTTCTTTTCACAATACTTCTTATTTGTTCTCAAAGCTTGCGCTCATAATTCGTAGCATTTATGTTTATTTCGGCTGCATTGCATTGAAAAATGCTCCTAACGTAGCATTTTGAATGTATTTTTTGTATGGGCGGTAGGCGTCTCCGTTGACCGATTTGGCTCATTTTCAATCCCACAATGTAGCTTTAACAACGGAGGCAGTGTACTATTGAATTATCTTGCTCTGTTTTCCCTAAAAGTGTATTTCCCGCACACCGAGCCTCCCAGCCAGCCGACAGACGGTCATGGCTATATCGACAAAAGAGGTGACGCTGTTTAAGAATATATATACTTTTCTATATCTGCCACGCCTCCTTCTCTGCGTTACAAACGGAAGAACAAAGTGAATATACCCTGGATGTAGGGAATAAAAATAGTAATTTTCGAATTGTTTTGTACTGCTGAATTCGAATACGGCCTTCGAATTGCTCTATTGCTGGATATGCCATTTTAAAGTTTAGAATTCCGACATCAGGTATTTCCCTCGAGAGCTACGTAGTACATCATTTTCCTGGAGAAAAAAATGCATTTTTCTCCGGGTGTATTTGTATATATCTACGCTAGTGGTGGCTGCAGCATTTGGCATTCGTTGCAAAGTGTTGCTCTTAACCATATTTGCATAATCTTTCGAGTTGAAATTGTGTGGCGCGTGATAAGCAACAGCAGCACCAACTAACAGCGACAAAAAACAACTCTCAAAACAGCAACAACAACAACAACAACAACTTCTACTACTACAACTACATAGTAACTAAAATAAGTTTGCGCATTTGTGTAAATCGTATTAAGCATCTCACGACTTTTGTCGCGTCTTCGTCCTTCGTCCTTGTTGTTTCTTTTTGCTTGAGCCACCAAAATCGCAGTTGCAGTTTCTGAGTCATCAACGCTGGTGCTGCTCTTGGTTGTTGTTGCAATTTAAGAATCATCTGTGCAGTTGCAGTTCAAATCGCGTCGTGTTGTTGTTGAATTTGAAAGTTGAAATTGAAGTCGACGAAAAAGTGTTGGTTGTTTAAATTTTTAACTTCACTTAAATGTTGTGAATGTTCTGCATAAACAAAGTTAAGGAAGCCGTTGATGATTTGACTGTTAATAGTGTGGGGAGCAATCAAAAAACAAAGCGCTGCTATCTTTTGAATGAAGTGAAAGTAGGCAGACTTTTAAAGAATTCTTTGGGAGGGTTTTCTCTATAAAAACAACGCTGTGCTAAGTTTAATGCGTTCTGGATATTATTTGGTGATAGAAGTCCGTTCTGGTTTTCGAGACATAAGGGTTTGAATATTTTTACAAAAAATTCTAAAAACTCTTTTGTTTCCTACAGTCCTAAAAAAGAGTTGCTCAAAATTGATATTTCAATGAAATTCATATAGCATTTAAATAAATGTTACTCATACGCCCCGTTTGACTGGAAAATTAAAAGTCACAACAAATTTAATGATATAACAATAAAATAGTGCTAATATTTTGACAATCGAACATTTGCATTCGAAGCTTTTAACATATAAATCGACAAGTGTTGCCAACTTGACGTCAGTTAATAAGATGTGTGTTGTAAAAAGTTGACACATAATTTGTCATTGTTATGACAAATGAAGACTTCAATGCAATTCAGCAGCACCAGTAGAAGTAGCAGTTTGTAGGCAAAAGGCTCAATTTACATACATACATGTAAACTATTTGAATTCAATGTGTGCGTATGTCTATTTATTTGCAAATGTATTCCAAATACGCAAACAGACGTATGAATGAGTATAAATGTACAAATGTGCCTGTTTCAATAAGTGTAAGCAAACACCTTAATCAAGTCGAGAGTGTGATTTTGAATTTGATTACATGTCAAGACAATTTATGCAAATTATATGTTAAAGATACATCAACCTGCAGGCAAAGATGCTATAAGCAAATTAACTTTGTAAGCAGAAAATGTTGGTATTTTGCATGGATGTGAGTGCGTGTGTGTGAATAAAAACAAGCTGTATTAACTTTTTAGCCTTCAGCGTTGGCATATTTTATTTTATTTTTAAAAAGAGAAAAAGTTACCATTACCATTACCAGAATTTTGAAGTCGAAACTTTGAAAATACCCTATGACCTTCCAAGTACCTTATTGTTTTTTTTTTTCAAGTTTCAGTTGCAAGGACGTCTTTAAGTATTTTAAGGTATTTTTCGGCATATTTTTATTTTTTGTCTAAATATCTGATATTTTACGATGCTATAAATTCCATGAATAAAATCTGAATATTATAAAAAGTGCAGATCTTTGAGCAATAATTTTAAAAAAAGGCCCACGTGGTCGCATGAAAAGGAACAAAATAATTTGGGTTTTCGTGCTTGCTAGTGCGCTCGAAAACTTACTCACTCAAAAACTAACTATATTTAATAGTTGGAAGCGTTCGGTCGACGGACAAGCCTACCGCCCATACAAAAAATATGTTCAAAACGCAATTTGATGAGCATTATTCACGAAAATGCAACCTAAATATACGTTAGTACATACTTGGGATAGTAACTGCAAACTCTAGGCAAAAACTTGGTGAATTCGGACAAGAGGATGTGGCACCTCTTATATAAGTAAAAGTTTCAAAATGCTACTCTGAAAGCGTTTTTGAGATAATCCAACAAATTTTTACACAGATACTAAGAATAGTAAACACAAACTCTAATCAGGAACTTGGTTGATTACGATAAGAGGGCGTGGTACCGCCCATACACTTAAAATTTTCAAAATGCTGTAGTTCAATCGTTATTTGAGGTAATGTGACAAAATTTCGCACATATACTACAAATAATTATTAAAAGCTTTGAGCAAAAACCAGGCGAACTCAAACAAGAGGCCGTGGCACTTCCCATACAAGCAACATTTCAAAAATGCTGTGCAAGCGTTATTTGAAGTAATGCAACCAAATTTCGCATATAGACATGGAATAATCAATGCAAACTCTGAGCAAAAACTAATTTGAACATGAAGGCACTGCTATACAAGCAAAATTTTCAAAATACTTCAGCGTAGGGTATTTAATTTTTGTCCAGGCCAAACGTAGCACTCTTTCTAGATTTATATTGAATTTGCTTGAGATTTTTTAACCAATTTGTTCAAACAACACACTAAAAGATATACATAAAATTTAATTTAAATGCAAACTGACGTCAAGCCATTTACAAAAAGTCCTGTTAAATTTTTATTTTAATATTTTTTTACAGCTTGATAAATTTTGTGTTTTTTTTTTGTTTCTTTTTTTTTTTTTGCATATCAAACAGACTAAAATATTAACATATTTCAAGTGAGAAAGCATCACCCGACATCAGTAGAAAAACCACTCAAATCTGCATAAAAATATGAAGTTGGAAAAATAAACATAAAAATAAAATGAAAAGATAAGGGAAAAAACTAACAAAACTTGGGCAGCATATCACCGCATTTTCAAACTATTTTTACCAACAGCTGAGATTTTCATCATCTCCCAGTTGAAATCTTTGGTATTCCCAAAATCAGTGTCAGTCTTAAAAAAAAAAAAATAACAGATAGAAATCTAGAAAAACATCGCTGTGCACAACTCAGGCAGCAAAAACTATAGCAACATGGCACTACTATCACTATCATTGCCAGGCCTTAGACGTTAAAGCCATACTCCCCCACATACATAACCTCCACCACCACATTTTTCAATGCCAATGGGCAGAATTCACATGTTCTTTTTCATATATTTTTTGTTTCTTTCTTTCGGCTTTCTTTATCTGCTTTATCTACGATATACCGCTGCAGCTACACATTTGTGAACAGCTGTGTTGGGACAGCAGCAGTGCAGTGTACAAACATAGAAATATTTACATGTATTAGAAAACCAGGGCGTACACATCATAAGTTGAAGACAAGATAGAAAAAATTTGTCTAAAACTTTTCATGTGACGCGGTTTGGGAAAACAAACCCTAAGTTATTTTAGTCAATTTTTCAGACAGCCAAAATACGTTCCGTGGTTCAAAAATCATGTTTTTATATTTTCAGACCCAGCACTTCAACAATCCTTATAAATAGCTACATGTGACGTAAACCCTAATATTTAGCATTTTATACATTGTACACTTTTTTTCGTAAGATGCCTGTTACTCTATTACATAGTACGTTACTTCAGATCGTCACTTCATTAGTTTTTTAGTTTTCAAAATTTGGAATCATTTTAAAAATTAAGAAAAAAATAAATGTGATAATAAAAACACCGAAAATTGTGGTTTCTCTTGAATTTGGCGTCGACTAGCCGAAAACTTATGCATACCCATTTTGAAATATATCATTATGACTCTGAAATATCCTGAAATAAAATAACGAAAAATCATGTTTTTTACGATTTCTCAACTTTTTTGGCTACGATATTTAAAAAAAAAAGAAAATATCGATTTAATAAAAAATGCGTTTTGAAGGCCAAAACTATTTCTTTCAGATACCATAGCAAGATTTATGACCAGAAACTATCATAACTTGTTATAAAACTTCAAAAATAGCTAAGAACCGGTGTTTTTTTCACTTTTAGGTTAGGATATCTCAAAATCCTGACAAGTAAGCGCAATTTTGGTGCCGGTTTCGGAGTCAACATCAAAAAATACATCTAAAGTTACTATTTCGGTTTTTATTTTACGATTTTTTCGTTTTATATGGAAATTTTCAAAATACAATTTTTTAAATAAATGTTGTTTAAGTACTATATATTTGAACCCTACAAGAATTTTGGAGAGACTGATCATGTTGATATAAGCCCCTCTCACGAGCACCGAGTGAACGCAAAGAGAAAAAATAAAAATGATCCAGTGTTATGTACTATATGTATGTACAAGAACATGAGACCTTTCGCCAAATCTAATGCTATTTATCATCTAACGTATTCATACGATAATCATTTTCCAGAAGATGCCCCAAAATGCCCAAGTTTTAAGAGTATTCTTCAGGTTTTTCACGATCTTACAGGCCATTTCAATCTTCTGGAAGTCACTTGGACTTAAGGATCCAATTAAACACACATAGGAATTCTCATAAATCAGAAGAATCTACAATTTTAATTAATAGGGTAAGGGAGGGAAATATGGACCACCCATTTTTCTTTTTTAAATAAAACCCAAAACAAAACAATTAATTTTATGTCATTCAGTAAGGAAACAATTTTCCTTTATTCTGATTCACTTTTATATAAATATCTCATCAGGATAAAGAAAAAAAATTAAAAAACTGAAAATACTCAAAATGAAGATAAAAAAAAGTGTAGTGTAATATGGACCATATAGTCCATTTGGCACAGAAGTTGCATATAAAAATGTCACTTCCACATTCGGCACATTTTTCATGACGCCAAGAACGTCAGATTACACATTCAACCCAAAATTCGCCACCTCGATCTTCTGACTAAAGGGTATTACATTATATGCATTTTTTATAATTTTTTTCCTTTGTAGTTACCGAATTTTATATAATGACCATCAGACTCGTCATGGAAACTGCAGCTAGATTCCCCATCTGAAAAAGATGATAAATACATTTGTTTTTGAGTCTTTTTTCTTTGGTAGTCCATATTACCCACAGCACGTGTTGGTGAAATAAATGGTTTTTTTTTATCAAAAACTGTTTGGTTAATGAACTTATTTGTGCTAATAAATTATAAATGGTAGTCACTGATTTTATATAATTAACCATTTATTTAAAAACGCGATGTCTTTAAAGTGAAATAATGAAATATACTCACTAGAAAAAAATTATCACTGATCTTTTTTTTAGAAAAATCAACTTTACAGAAACATGCGACTTCACCGAACGCTAAAATCGCCCTATTATAAGCTTTAGGTATTAGCGTTAAGTTTGAATATGAATAACGGTAAATCCTATGTAAGCAGTGGGAAATAACCGTGTGGTCCATATTACCCACGTAGTCCATATTTCCCTCCCTTACCCTATTATTTGAAAGAAATTATTGATCTTATCAAACAGAGCTCTCAGATTAGGAAAAAGAAATTTTTTTTTTTTCAAAATTTTGGGTAAACAAAATATATGAAAAAAAAAAAACTTTTGGGAAATTTACACTGGGGAAAGTTAAGAGGAAAACTTATTCAAAAAATCGAAAAGTTTATATTAAAGGAGGCTTGGATGTTAAAAAAATAACTCACCGAAATCGTTGGAAGATCTGATACATTTTTCATGATTACTTTAACATGATTAATGTCAGCACAAGATGGATGCTGGGAATGCCCACGCCACCGCAAATGCTCTCAGTTCAAAGAGGCGTATTGCGATGTGTGCCTGACTACGTGTGATTGTAACCTGATTCTACAAATTAAAAAAAGAACTGCGTGGGAAAAATATATGCTAAAGATAAAAAAATGTAAAGGACGCAATATTGGCATATCTTGTAGGCAAAAATAAAACTTCTTTATAAATGCATTAATAGGCAAACCAATTAAAATATTTTAAATATGTATGGGACTTACAGGTGAATAAATTTATTGAACAGAACTTGATAAAATATTTGGTTTTTAATTTTCTTTGTCTTGCCCTTTATTTTGAGGACCTAAAAATACTTTTTGGTAGACTTTTGTAGAAGATGAGCCAGACGACAAAGTCAGCATTAAAGTTGACAGGAGAATTAAAGGCAATTTAACAGATATAAAATGGACTGCACTTTTGTAATAAAATGGTGGATAGACAACAAATTAATGATTAAGTGCAAACAGAGCAAAAGGTGTATAAGCAAATGCTTAAAATATAATTTTAAGTAGTTTTTAAACAAAGCACATAGGGAGATTTAACCCAAAAAGTTGGTCAAAAACGAATTTTTTTAATTGGTCCAAAATGATGCAACTTTTTTTTATTATACAGCATATTACGCTGTGAAAATTTAAGTTTTGTAAAACATTTTAAAATAAAATTTTAAAGTTGGGAAAGAAGTATTGATTTAAGTGCGTATATTTCTTTAAGTGCAGAAAAAACAAAAAATTGCAGAATGCATTCTTCTACGATAGATGTGTTCTTAACAGCAAATGTAAGTTAATAAAAAAAAAAATATTTTGAAAGTCAAAACAATGTGTTGAAGTCTTATAAGTAGATGAGTATTTTTTATTGAAAAATTGTAAATTTTTAGTTGAAGAAAAGTCATGGATCTTCACGAGTCCCAATTTTCTCTACCAAAAACTCTCATGAATGAAATCTTTTTGTAACTAAAACTGCAAAATTTGGCTCAAAATATTTCCTATTGGCAAAATAGCTGCACTTTTTGCTGACGCCTATATATGTGATATTTTTATTTTTTAGAGAAATTAAACGAAAAACTAGTAAGGGTGTTACCTTTGGCCTGGCCAAACATTAAATACCCTACACTGCAGTATTTTGAAAATTTTGCTAATGTAGGAGGTGCCACGCCTTCCAAATTCACCCAGTTTTTTCTCAGAGTTTGCATTTATAGTTCTTAGTATTTAAGTGAAATTTTGTTGGATTATCTGAAAAAATATTTTCAGAATAGAGTTTTGAAGCTTTTGCTTATATGGGAGGAGCCACGCCCTCTTGTCTGATTTTATCCAGTTTTTGCTTTAAGCTTGCATTTATAGTTTTTAGTGTCCGAGTCAAATCTAGTTTGATTATCTCAAAAAACACTTTCAGTACAGTGTTTTGAAGCTTTTGCTTATATGAGAGGTGCCACGCCCTCTTGTCTGAATTCGACCAGCTTTTTCTCAGAGCTTGCGCTGAAAATTCGTAGTATTTATGTGTATTTTGGTTGCATTGTTGTGAAATATACTCCAAAATTTGCATTTTGAAGATATTTTTGTATGGGCGGTAGAGGTGTCCGTTGACCGATTTCGCTCATTTTCAATCCCCCGAGCTAACTTTGACGACGGAGGCTGTGTACTAAATTTCATTGAATTATCTTGCTTAGTTTTCCCAAAAAATGTATTTCCACACACAGCCGTTACCCAGCCAGCCAGCCAGCCAGACAGACGGACATGGCTATATCGACTCAGGAGGTGACGCTGATCAAGAATATATATACTTTTCCATATCTGCCACACCTCCTTCTCTGCGTTACAAACGGAAGGACAAAGTGAATATACCCTGGGTGTAGGGTATAAAAATACCAAATTAGTAGAATTTTTAATATAGGTTTGTTCATAAATACGCATACTCCCTGCAAACACTTAAATTTTGAAACGGATATAAGCATATATCGCGTTACTGCCAAATGGTTGTGATAAAACTTGAAACCTTTCAGGACTATTGGTAGTCAAAACAAAAACAAGAACAGATAGAAACAACAGAAACACAGAAAGAATTTTCTCGAATTGCAGCAAGTACGCAGGTGATAAATTGGAAAACTATAAGAAAATACTTTCTAGAGAAAATTCTCAAATTAAGGCAAAATTGGCTCAGGCATCTATTAAGGATGAATCCTGGGCCAATGTGGCCTGCAAAATCATTTAATGAATGTAGCGAGCGCAGTAAAAGGCAAAAAACTAATTAAATATGAAAATAATAACAAAAATAACTATGTTTTTGAAAAACTTGAGATTTTATTGTTTTCCAGAGATTATACGTTCGAAGATCGAAAAGTTGAAGTTAAGTTATTTATCAATTTATTGAGAATTCAGTATTAATGTATTACTCCAGTTAACAATAGCAAAAGAATAAACCATATCAATTAAATAAGGTACAGTGATATAGAATTTTTTGAAATGTTTTTGTGATGTTTTTGTCTATAGCAAACAACAAATTTTTTATTCTGTAGTCTTTCGGAACTACTCTTCTAAGTTGTATGAATTGATTGACAATTTGATAACTAAAATCAATCAAGCAGTATAGGACATAGAAGGCCTTTCAAAGTCACTTCAATTATCATGTGTACAGCGCCATCTATTGAATATATTTCAAAATTTTAATACCATCAAACTGTCATCTTAGTTATATGAAAAAGAAAAACTTTATAAGAACCAAAATCTGCTCTGTTATACAGGAGCTACAAGTCCTCAAATATTTGGCTTGTCTGTCGCGCCCTCTATTGACAGTTTTTTTTACACTAGTCTGTAATTGTTTTGATCATCTGAATATTCTGAATAAAATTATGGGACCTCAATTTCCAAAATCGGACCAGTAGTTTCGGAGTTATTAATTTTGACCAGGTTTTTAACTCAGATACCCCTATATGCAGAGGTAAGTTCATTGAAGATATTATCATAAATTCATTAAAGACTACGTTATTTTCAGAGAAGGGAAAATATGCAGAAAAAAAAAATCTATGGCACGTGGAATCCCTGAAACACTACCTAATATTTATACATTTCCATACTTAGTTATAAATGGAAAATCTTTTCAACAGCAAATTCAATTTGCATAATTTAAAATAAACCAAAGCATAGGAAACAGCACAGCACCTGTCCTTTGTATATAGTACAGGGTAAAAGATTTTGAATGGCAGCCGGGTTGTTGGGTGGCCGTCTATTTACTAAGCATAGTTTTTGTAGCCCTTTGAATTCGTACAACACATAGTTGTTTATTTTGAAGTCGTTCACGTATACAAATATAAATACATATGTATGTAGGATATCACAATGAACGCAGAAAATATGAAAAATACGTTCCTTTTTGCCATTTAGTTAACGAAATCATCTGTCTACGAGTGTTTTGGTTTCATTTAGGTAAATGTGTGTATTTATAAAGCAAAAAACTTTCAATTTCTACAGTAACTTATGGAAAAAAATAATTTGCGCCAGTGAATTACAAAATTGGAACTGTTTACTGCAAAAAACAAAATGATCTTTTTCGAATTTTTAAGACACGTACTTCCATATCTAGCACATCGTATTTCAAAATAAAACTTCAGTAATACTGAAAAAAAGCCGTAATTTTTTCTAGAAAATAAGCAAAAAAAAAATCCTTTTTCGAGGTCGCAAATAGTTGCAATAGATTAAAGTTGTCCTAATAAATGTAATAAAAATAAAAATCTAGCTCTTTATGTTGAGCCCTGTATTCCACATTCCACTTAATTGAATAAAAAATGACGTCTACGGACTTCAATCAAAGCAACAACTGAACTACATTTCTATAGTAGAAGAATCCTTCAACAAAAATCTTTTAATTTCTTTCTACAGAATCTTTATCACGGTTGTTCAAAACATGTTTCAAGCCTCATGTTCCATCACTTTATAAATTTGTATATATTATTGCTTAGACTATCCACCAGTTTCAACTTTTAAAAATAAAATTGATGTTTTCATTGGGATATTACTGTTTATGCAACATTTCGTCATTCTCCGTTTTATCATTCTCCGTCGTCTGTTGCAACATTTCATCATTCTCCGTTTAGTAACCCTCGCCCTGCTTTTTTGTTAGTTTTGCTTGAACTATTTATTTAAAAAATAAAAATTAATATTTAGTCTTAAAACACTTAAATAAACTTTTCAAAAATCCAACATAAATTTTTAAAATTGCCACCTGGTTATTTTTGAAAATCTGATATATTTAATCTTATTTTTCTTGACTAAATTCAAATTTTTGGTTTCAAAAACGCTCAGATAAACTTTTTTAAAATTTTACAAGACTTTCGGTGTTGTCAGACGGTTGCAATTTAAAAAAACAAGCATATGGCAACCCTGAATTTTGAAGCACAATTTTAAAAAAGCTTATCTGTGCGTTTCTAAAACCAAAAAATTAAATTTAGTCCAAAAAGTAAGGTTAAAAATAAATCTTCGTAAGCAACTACGTGCCAACTCTAAAAATTTTTGTTGGATTTTCAAAAGTTTATTTAAGACTTTTAAAACTAAAGTTTTATTTTAATTTTTTAAATATGTTGTTTACGAGAACCTTAAAAAAAGAACATTTTTTGTTCAAATGTTCCAGAAGTTAAAGTCATCATATTCTATACCTTCAAGTTATAAAAAAATAAGGAAAATATTTGGGTACAAAAAAGGCATGTTTTGGTAAATTTTACGGAGATTTACCCATGGACAGAACTTTTTTCAAACTATCATACAAAATTTAACATAAAGTTATACAAAATAAATATGTACCCCTAAAATTTAGTAGAAAATATAAAACTCCTACATCGAACCTTCTCAATTATGTAATTAACTAAATGCTTGGTTGTATGATTATTACTGAGCCTACCTCAGCATAAGACCCATAAACAGGGATTTCAGCTTTAGAATTTACATTGCAGGCTTCTTAAATGATAAAATAATTGAATTTTTAATTTAAAATTGCTCACGTAATCATATTAAAGTTACGAGTAAAATTCCACCCACACTCAAGTGCCACTTTGGCCAATGCAGTTATCCCGGCCAATGCCAAAGCCAACTTTTGTTTATTCAATTTTTCTCTGCATTCATAACTGCATATTTTTTTTATTGTATGCACAGTATATGTATATCCTTTCATCCTTTTATGTTTTTATTCCACACTCAACGCTGGAGGGCGCTGCACTTGAGATTATTCTTCTTAAAGCACAAAGATTATTTCGCTAAAGTTGTTGTTTTGTTGTTGTTTTTATAGTTGTACCCAAGTACCATAATGAATAACTTATTCATAGTGGCGCCTTTTTGTTGGTCCTACCTACTGCGTCTCTCGCCATGGCCATGATTTGCTCACGTTTACCACAGTTGTTGTTGCTTTCTGCGCATTTTGGTGCAAATGAGCGTAGCTTGCTTAGGCTGCTATGCGAAAACTAAATGCCACAACTAAATAAAACCAAATTTACAACATTTTTACACCTTTTAACTTTAGTTTTAACTGTTTAAAGGATTTTTTTTTTATTTATGTATGTAAGCTGCTTAGGTTTTCCTCCATTTGAGACTTTTGTGTGCATTCACTGTTGTACTAAATTAGGAGCACGTGAGTAGGTTAAAAAAAGAAAACGGAAAACTGTACAAGGGTGTAAAATTTATGAAACGTAAATAAGGCTGTTATATAGTAAAATGGCGTTGAAATTCAAAACAATGCCAATATCTGATTGACAAAAGTATGTACACCGAAAAAATACAGAGAATTTTTTACTTGATTACAATAATATTTTGGTGAATGAAAGCTCTAGCCAACTAACCCAGAATGAATATTTAAGATACTAGTGTATTAAATTTCACACTCAAGGCGATGTGGCACCTCTCATACAAGCGAAGAATTTAGACGTTAATCAACCTCATTTCATACAAATACTTGAAATAGCTCTCACAAGCTCTAAACAAAAACAACATAAATTTCGACAGAAGGGTATCTTACCTAACATACAAGTAAAATCTTCAAAATGCTATAAGGGATTAGTTTGTTCAGGGTCTGAACAAAATCTTAGCAAATTTGGATAAGAGGGTAGGGGAACTGATGCTATTGCGGTATAGTTTTTCAATGTGGTATGGTCGCATATCTCCGAATTGGGAAAGAACCTGTGAACGTCACTGCTTTTATCCTATCAGAAAACATGAAAAACCAGGGATGTGTTGCTGTCATGCACCAAACAAAATTTTTCCGGTGTCAGTAGAACGAAACT
This sequence comes from Calliopum simillimum, assembly GCA_951812925.1. Lineage (NCBI taxonomy): Eukaryota > Metazoa > Arthropoda > Insecta > Diptera > Lauxaniidae > Calliopum > Calliopum simillimum. Next base: position 148,295,185 of record OX638368.1, read on the forward strand.
TAAGTCGCGTGTGGTTGATTTTTTTTTCCGGATTTTTTGGAAAAAAATTTTGTTAAGAAAAAGTTGCTTTTTGGTGAAGTTTTATTTATATTCAATAAAGGTAGTGCTAAGTATTGCGAAATAAGTATTTAACTGTGTAAATTCGCAAAGTTTCCCATTTTATTTTTAAAATTTTGTAATTTCTAAAAATTGGCCAGTGTGGTATAGTCGGGATTCGCTAGTGTGGTATATGAATATTTCTTGTTATTCTTAACATTATTTGATTGCTGTTTATTTTTTTTATAAAAACTATGAGTTTGAGTACCAATGTAAATGTTATTATGAACATATTTCATACCTTTCAAACTTTATATTTGGTTGTTTGGTTAAGTATACCACATTACCCTAATTATATGTACCACATTACCAGCCCACTTCACAAGTACTGATCAGTATATATACCACATTGTGCCACCATATATACCACATTACCTCCCAACTTTTTGAAAACAGCTTTTTTGTTTTTTTTTCAGATTTTGCTAAATAACTTTTTTAATGAAATTGCACACATTTTATTGAATTATATTCTGTAGCCAATACTTCAATGATTAGAATAAAAAAATTTGGCTGAAATTGATCTAACGGTTCTCTTTCAAATTCTACCTAAACATTCACGCAAAAAAATGATCCGTAAAAATTGTTTTTCAAATAGCACAAAGTGATAATAATCTCGTCAAAAATTACGGTTTGTTCCAGTAATTCAATTACTTTACTGAATTCTCATGAAAAAGTAGTGGCACGAAAGTAAAATATACGGCTTAGACTTTAAAAAGTACAGATACAAACAGTAAAAACTATTGAATATAGAAGTAAAAATTTGTCGCATGAAAAAATGCCAGTGGGCTCTGCAATATTTGCTTAGAGTACATTTCAATTATTACTGGTTGAGATAGTAAAAAATTTTATTGAAATTTAATTTAAATAAAACAATAAGCTATAGAAATGAAAGTGCTACAGTAGCTCAGTGGTTAGAGCGTCGCCTAGAAACACAAAGGTCATAAGTTCGACGCCAATCAACATAATTTTTTTTTATTTTTATATTTTTTAAAAAATTTACTGTGTGTAAGTCAGTAAAAAATACGGTTTTTCTTTACGGGCGCACAGTTACTGAAAAAATCAGTAAAAATAACTGGGATTTTCAATGAATTTTTACGGTTTAGTTTTTTCCGTGTTAGCTATACCACAATAGCATCGGTTCCCCTATGTTACTGAAGATTCACTATACTACACGAAAAATACTTCTATGTTCTCACATAGCACATAGTGCCTGGCATTTAAAATTATAATTTTCTGCGTACTTTGTTTATCTTCATCACCCAAGGATTTTGTTTTGGACCTCCTAAAAGAACAATTTATAGCTACAAGTGAAAAAAAAAAAAAAAATCGTAGCTTAGCCATCTAGTTAAAAATTTTCATATGTTTGATTTTGATGGAAAGCTTAGAATATAGCTCTTTAGAAAAAATGTTCAATAACACTGGTCTACACGATTTTCGACTGGAGCAACCAAATAGTGTTTCTAGAGTTATTTGGTGCGCTGAACTCGAATCTGCAATCGGTTTTTCTCAACAAAAATTTAAAAATAATTTTGAAAATCGAAATGGTCTTATTTCACTAAAACCTTAATAACATTTAAAAAATGATCCGATTTTACTAAAATTTAACTTCAAATGTTTGCAATTAAATACACTATTGAACTAAAATATAAAAAATATATATTTGTAAAAGCTACTGGCAAAAAAACCGTGTTTAATTTGGCTTAAACACGAAAAAGTGTAAAATCTACTATAAAAATGAACTTTTCGTTGCTATAACTCAGCCAATTTGAATCGGATCTTAGATATTGGTACACTTGTTGAAAGTTCAAGAATTTTTCTCTATAAAAGTGTTAAAACATATTCGATCGAAATTGGGTTTCTCAAAATATATTCGAAAAAATGGAGCTATAACCTCAAAAATCGAAAATGTCGATTATCTCCAAAACCTGACCTGATAGAGCAAAACCGATTGCAGATTCGAATTTAGCGCACCCAAATTACTTAAGAAACATCATCCTCTTCTCCAGTCGAAATTTTTTTCGAAATTTGTCGACCAATGTAATCAGTTGGAAAATAATGAATGAGTTATCGCCGATATCATGCATAATATCATAAATTTTTTCGCACGTGAAACATACTCTTGCAAGTCAAAATCCGAATTTTTGGGATTCAATTATGGCGTGGCAGAAATAGAAAAGTATATAAATATATTCTTGATCAGCGTCATCTCCTGAGTCGTTATAGTCATGTCCGTATGGCTGGCTAAAATTTGGTACAGTGGCTTTGCCGTAAAAGATTGCTCGAGGGATTGAAAATGAGCGAAATCGGTCAACGGACACGCCAACCGCCCATTTCTAAAATATATTCAAAATGCAACTTTAGGAGTATTTTTCACGAAAATGCAACCAAAATACACGAAATTACTAAAAATTGTAAGCGCAAGCTCTGACCAAAAACTGGGCGAATTCGGACAAGAGAGCGTGGCACCTCTCATATATACAAAAGTTTCAAATTGCTATACTGAAAGGGTTTTTTGAGATTTCCAACTAAATTTCACTCAAATACTAAAGACCATAAATGCACGCTCTGAGTCATAACAAGACAAACTCAGACAAGAGGGCGTGGCACCTCCCATACAAGCAAAAGCTTGAAAACGCTGTACTGAAAACATTTTTTGAGATAATCCAACCAAATTTCACTCAGACACTAAGAACTATAAGTGCAAGCTCTGAGCAAAAACTGGGTGAACTCGGACAAGAGATCGTGGCACCTCCCATATAAGCAAAACTGTCAAATTCTAAAGTGTAGGGTATTTAATGTTTGGTCATGCTAAAAGTTACACCCTTAATAGTTAACTTTCAATATGTTTTTTAAATGATCTTTACTTTTTAAAGAAAAAAAGACAACTTTGTAGCGCATTTGGAAAACGAAGAATAAAAATAATAAAAAAATGAGATATTTCTGAAAATAGTAGCTTTTAACTTCACACGCTATGCCACGGTGGTCTTGAAAAACCAATAGGTTTGATGAAAATGTACTCAAAATCGGTGAATGAAACTCCATTTGTACTTAGCTTAGTAGTCTAAAAAAAATGTAAGCCCCGAAGTCGTAGCTTATCGTCTCCGCGAAATATTGCAAAAATACATATCCCATATATATGTATTTAATTTTACATCAAGCCAAATATACAAGTCATAGAATGTATCGCGGAACATTCAAACCTTTCGTTCAAACATTGGATACCCATAAAAATTATCCTTGGAAAAAAGGGAATTTTTTATTAAAAACTTATGAAAAACCAACATAAGGTCTCCCGGAAAAGTTTATTTTTACATTAGGGGATGGCTTTAAATAAACTTAATAATTTATTGCAACACTCCTAGGATAACACTTTGTTTTTGCAACTGTTTTTTGTTGTTTTTGACTGCGTATGACATAAATTTATTACACTGTCACACAGCAGCAAACAATGTTTATTACAGTGATTTTTTTTTTCATACATGTGTTTTTTTATTTCTTTGAACTTTTCTATTGTTTATTTTGACATTTTTTAAATAAATTTTCATATAAGTATGTACACGAGTATATAACAACAACAGCACTAACTCTTTTATTTTGCGAAATTTTTTTTTATATGCGACAAAATGGTAACAGTAAAATGAATTCAACACAATAAAACCCCAACAAACATTAAAAAATTGCAAATCAAAAGAAAGTCCTGCGACAAAAAGTTAAGGAAAACGAAAATAGACAGACAAATAGACGGATTCAGAGACATTGTATGTAAGTATATTTTTTTTTGTGATACGCTTAACTTTTTATTTATTTTCATTTTTATTAGCCTTTTTCAAAGTTCAAAGTTTTTAACATAACAAATGAGAACTTTGAAGGCACATGTTCACCAATAGGCTAACATAAAAGTACAGTAAAATTAAATATCTAAATGGAAAAACTTGCTACGGACTTTAAACTTAAAACCGTTGCTTATTGAGCTATAGTAACTTTCTTAAAAAAGTCCACCGTTCAATTCAACCTTTTTGGGGGTTCAAAGATATAAAACTCAGTTTTTGACGAATAACTTAAAAAAAGTTTCCAGCCAAAAATTGTACTTGATGTAATTTCTGGCATGAACAAGTAACAAGTTAGTATTTTCGATAACACGAACGGACCCTGGTTCGAATCATATTTTGGTCACTTCGCTTCTTTGTATTTTTTTTGGTTTGATCTTTAAAGTAAAATAAATATTACTTAAATTTTTTCAATAATAATTACTATACTGTGAGATTATTCGAAAATTCTGAATTTACTGAAACAAAATTTATTTAATTAAGGAATTGTCTCCATATTGACTTGAAAGTCTAGTAAAATTTTTAAGAAATAAAGTACACGCAGTACGAACTATTTGTTTCTCCTTGTGGTGGACTGTATTATTGTAAGGGTAAAACACAATCAATTTTGTCAAGTTATGCACCTACGTAGGTATACTCTGCAAAGTAGAACTTCTACATGGTGTCGAAAACTCAATTTAAATAAATTTTTATATAACCCAATTTTTTATTGCATATATGTGACCTGGTCTATGAAAAGGGTGCTTACGTGTCAAAAAAATTAAAGTTCCAATTTTTTGCCGATTCGCATCAATTGACCTTTAAAAGTTGTTTTCTAGTTGTTTTAACAAAATTTTTTTTTTCGCACGTTAGCTCCCTTTTCATAGACCAGGTCATATATTTTTTTTTTGGAGCAAAAACTACTAAATAAAACTATTTGGAAAATCTTTTGTTTACCATTTTTTAAAAAGAGGTCGAAAAACGGTACATTCGAAAAAAAGCACAACAAACCAAAACTAAATCGTAATTTTTGATGTAGTTTTTGAGATTATATAGAGGACGCACGAAATTTTTTTGCTCTATTCTACAAAGTGCTTTCATATTAATTTTTCGTCTTTAAAATTATAGCTATAACCATTTGAAAATAACACCATGAAGTGAAAAATCTTCTATAGATTCTCAAGGAATTTTTCACTGCCATTTTCAACTGGTCATAACTTTAAACAAAAAAATCATGGACGGCCAATTCGTATTTTGAAGACGAAAAATAGTATTTAATGCTGCATTAAGTAAAAAAGATTAAAAAAATTTCATGCTTCTTCTATTTAACCTCAAAAATCGTGTTTTTGAACTTTTAGGTTAGAATATCTCAAAAACCATTCGTGATAGAGCGATACAAAGACTCGATTTTGTTTCAGTACCAACAACTACATCGAAATGACAATTTTCGTTTTGGTTTGTTGTTTTTAATCAGATATATCGTTTTCAACCTCTTTTTAAAAAATATTTAGCAAAAGATTTTGAAAATAATTTTATTTAGTAGTTTTTTCTCCAAAGAAAACATTTATGCAATAAAAAATAGGGGTCTGCACAAGACATCTTGAAATAAAGTGTACTTTTTTTTACAACCACATTTTACACTTGATCCAAAAAATTCAAGATTCAAATCATCGTGTACACTGATTTCATTTTGACACTATTTACATTGTCTTGTTTTATCAGTGTGAAAAATAAACTTGGTTCTAAAAAATACATCAGTGAACTCTATTTTATAAAAACAAATACTTCAGGTCACTGTAAAACGTGCGAGAAGAGAAACCACAATAAAATTTATGATATGGTAACACTTGCAGAATTGTAGTAGCTTTCATACATTTTTGCGACAGAGAGAGAGAGAGTAAACAAAAAAGAGGCACAAGATAAAAGCGATAAACTACTCTTATCACACCATTAGCATTTAGAAGTGTTCACTACTACTACAGTATGCAACTAAAATAACTGAAACAAATCAAACAAGACAAACTGGCACAGTATTTGTTTATTTTCTTTCAAATTCTAGTTCTGTCAAGACATTTACACACGACACTGAACTAGAGCATTTGATAAATAAAAAACGGGTACAAAATATAACGTATCTTGAAACGAAATGTCTTAAAACGCAAACAAGACGTCTTGTGCAGACCCCTAATAAAAATTAATATAACTTGAGTTTTCGACACCGTGTCTATCAATACTATTGATGATACTGAGTGTGTTGTGTGGTGCCTCTACAGTTTCACTTAGATGATAATGTTTTCATCATCCCAGGTTCGGGAGAGTAGATGATATTCAATTTCTTGCTGATAAGTACTCTTAAGTAGCTCCGTTATAATTTGATCAACATGAACAGCTTCATTTTTCTTCAATGAGTAATTCGTTATAATAACTGAAAATGTCCCAGTTACTTTATGGCAGGCAGGTTCTTTGATCACTGCAAATTTATGATTTTTCATATGACCGTTAAAGAAAAAGATTTTAAAAATTATTTCTACCAAGTTATACAGTGCAATTCATAAAATATTTAAATTCACATAATAAAAAGGAACACAAAAATTTCTAAGAAGTAAATTTTGTTAAGTAAATAACAAATTTATATGCATATTTTTTATTTTATAGTCTTTTGAAATTGATCCTCTCGCATGCTGTTTAATTCATTGTACGTAGTAGTACTATTGTAAAGGTCATAAAGTTTAAAAGGACATGCACACACACTACGTTCATATGTATGTCTATAGTGCTCGTTCGTTTGTCTTCTTTTATAGTAAATGGCAGAGCAAATTGACAAAAGTGTTAGATGTGAAACGCAAAAAAAAAAAAAACATTATGGGAGAACCCAAAAAAATTTCTTAACACTTTTCTTAGTTTGGCAAGGGTTTCTTTTTTCGCCGCAAAATGTACAAGTGGTTCACAACGTTTGCTTGAATTCAGATAGCAGTAAAAAGGGACGTGTCGTATGAGTTTATTTTTTTTTTTAAATTGAAAACTACAAAACGGGGAAAAAAACCATCATCGACAATATACGGAAAAGACAATGTTGGAATAAACATACACGCAGGGCATGTAATTTCAAAAAGAGCCTGCTGTAAAAGAACGACAAAATGTTGATGTCTAACACGCGTTAAACAGCATCACTAAAAAATTTGGTACAACAAATGGTTCTTTTTTTAGCAGAAAAAGTTACCATAGCATCCCAAGAGACCCACAAGGCCACGTTCTTACTACACCATGCAGAAATTATTAATACTGTCATGATATTTAGACTTTGATCTAAGCTTTTTTTACTTAATTGCAATTCTATTTATAATAGTTCCCTTTTATGTAATAAGAAGCTTCATTTGTAATTAGTGATGAGCAATCCAAGACCAAGACCATAGTAGTCTTTTTCAATCCTTTAGCTCCTAACATTTTTCTATCCGATGGCAGTATCAGATTTGTAAAAGGAACCCACTCGAAATTGATTTTTGCAACGCCTTTTCGTTGACGTATTAAGTCACATGTTGTCTGATGAAAATCGTTATAACTCATAAAACCGTAAATACTCGAAGCTATAGTTTTTATATTGTATTCGGAATTGTTGGACCTATTTAGTTTTTGTAGTCCGAAAAATATCTTTTTCGAACTTTTTTTTGAAAGTACATTCGAATGAAAAAAAGGGTAAAAGTAGTGTTTCAGAAAAGTACAGTCACCTCCGACATTAAAAAAAAGTCACTTATTTTTTGTGTTTGTTGATAGAATTAAGACCGCTTATGGCATTAATGAAAAAAATAAAAAAAAATTAACTTTTCTTTTTTAAGCTGCAGAAGAATTTGAACCTCATCTTGAATAAAAAAAATAAAAACTTTAAGTATGCCTCAAAAGTGAATAAAATTATCTATAGTGCGTTAACGAGATATTTGCGAATAAACTAATTTTTGCGACATTTGCTGGGCTATAAGTATGTAGTACAGTCAAAATTACACATTTAAAATTTTTTGATTTTAAATAAGTACCTACCTAAGTTTAAAAAAATTTTTATTTTTATACTAACTGTTTTTTGTTGAGTGTTAAAAAAAATATAATCCAAAACATGAACAACAAACACACAAAAGTGACAAAGTACAACATTATATGCGGATGAGGGGACAAGGAGGGGGGCAGATGTAGTATCACTCAAAAGTTGACTTAAGTTAAGTTTCTGCTTAACGAAAAGCGACAACAAAAATGAAAACGACAAAATGTACAAAATACGAACCGCATAAATGAAATTGCGACATTTATGTCTACTTCCGGTAAATGGAAAATCGCCCATTTTTGTACATTCACTTAAATTGTTTTCTTTTTATGTTTGTTATTTTATTTTTTTTTTTTCGTCGGAAAAGAGTATTCCACCAGTTTAGTTAGTGGGTTCCCTTAGGATTATTTTTTAGAAAGGAATTAAATGTTCAAACACATTTTAAATTTTGAAATTTTCTTGTATTAAGAATGTTCTGCTCAAGTTAAAAATTTAAATAAACATGTGTGTGTATAAAGTATAAAAATTTAACCTTGTGATTTTTATACTAATGGACCATTTGTTCTACACAGCCTTGTTTAAACTTTTCATGTGATTTAAAATATATCATATAAAAACTCTAGATTTTTTCCAATTTCGTGGACGTAGAAGTTAATCCAATCAAATACTTAAAAAATAAGGTGATATGATCTCCGACAGATTTAAAAAAACCCGTTTTTTGTATGTTTTTAAACACATGAAACATAAAAAAATGAAGAAAACCTCCAAAATTTCTAAAAAAATTTACAAAAGTTCGAGGCTTCGAGCATGCTGCGCAAGTTCTAAAAATTCGAATTTTTCAGCGAAATATGAACCAAACTGGAAAATTCGGAGTACTACACATGTGCATCAATTAAGCAAAAAAATAATTATAAATAATTACTCTCAAGGATTTTTTTTTTAAAATAAGAGTTGCATGATTAAAATATTGTGAGGCCGGGATTTTTTTTTATTTTCTACCAAATATATTTAATTGCTTATGCCAATGATATTCTTTTGCTTGTTTCTGTTCGTAACTTAAATATTTTTAATTACATTATGTCTCAAACTCTTAAAAATGTAATACTGTTAACCACAATGTGCTGGTGAAGCATTAATGCTCAGAAAAAGGTTCTCGTGATTTTCACAAACAAGATTAAACACCGAGTTTTCAACCTGCAACTCTTAACCGAGTCCGTTTGCTTTCTAGGATCTGGTGAAGATTCTGCGGCCATTTGAAAGCAGCAAGCAGTATTCCGGCGAAACCGATCATGCGTGGATCAAATCAACACCCTCAGAATAATTGTCGAACAATCATGCGAGTGGCGTGCTGCACTTCAACTTGTCTTCGTAGACTATAGCACTGCCTTCGACAGTGTCTCCCGAGAAAACATCTGGGTTTCACTGCAACGAAGAGGTATTGCCACAAAGGCCATAAACTTAGTAGGTGCACAATATGAAGGCTTTAAATGCAGTGTGTTACACAACGGAATGTTGTCACCGACATTCACCACTAATTCAGGCGTACGGCAGGGGTGTCTACTATCACCATCACTCTTCCTTATCGTTCTTGATGATATCCTAGATAAAGCTCTTAATAAGGCCAAAAGGGGTATCCAATGGAACTTTATCGAACATCTGGAAGATCTCGACTACGCTGACGACATCTGCCTCTTATCGTCCAAACATTTAGATATGCAAAGCAAAATTGAAGACCTTGTCTTGGAATCACGAAAGGTCGGCCTAAAAATCAATGTATCCAAGACTAAAAGCATGAAGTTAAACGCAAACAGGATTGAAATTAGAGAATCACGTTTGGAGCTGGCAGTGATGACATCGAAAACGTCGATAGCTTCACGTATTTAGGCAGCATTATCTCCATGGATGGTAGAGCAAAAAAGGATGTCAACTCAAGAATAGCAAAAGCAAAAGGCGTGTTTGCTCAACTGAACAAAATATGGTGTTCTTCCGTTATATCCACCAAAACGAAAGTGCGCATTTTTGATTCGAATGTGAAATCGGTTTTGTTTTATGGGTGCGAAACATGGTTTGTTACTGAACAACTAACGAAGAAGCTGCAAGTATTCGTCAACAAATGCTTAAGGCGTATACTAAAGATTTGGTGGCCTCGCACTATATCAAATGCCGAGCTACATCAAAAATGCAATCAGAGGGCTATAGCAAACAAGGTCAAGCTGCGCAAATGGGGATGGATTGGTCATACTCTCCGGAAACCACACAGCGAAGTTTGTCGCCAGGCTCTTGAGTGGAATCCACAAGGCAGTAGAGCACGTGGTAGACCCAAAACCAACTGGAAAAGGTCGCTGGAAAAGGAAATCCAAGAATAGGGAAAGTCGTGACAAGAGAACAAAGTCATCGCAAGGGATCGCGACGAATGGAGATGTTTCATATTGGCCCTATGCTCCTCCTAGGAGTTAAAGAAGAATATAAACATACAAATTACACTAGCTTACAAATGATTAAAAAAATTTTCAACTGCAGGTGCCACTACTAATTTCCGAAAATTTCGAAAATCACATTATTTTTTATTTCTTTCACGTAGTTTTCGAGATATTGGTCATTTTCGGTTTGTGGACCAAAAAAAAAGAAAACAATAAAATTCTACCAAAAATACTTTTCTGGCTCTTTTTTTAGCTTAATATGTAGTACCTGGAGACCGATCCCTACTCGGTCAACAATCTGATCTTATTATTTTAGTCGATGTTTTTATTCATAGCTATTTTTTGTTATGAAACTCGTACCTTTTCACCTCCACTGCTTTCAAAATGATAAATTAACCGATAAGAAAAATAATAAGAAAAAACTCGGAAAATATCGAATGGTATAGAAAAATATCAAGAACTCCAAATTTTTTAAGAGAAATAGAATGACATAAAATAAATAAATGGGATACGCCACGCACCCAAAATATTTCGTCTCTTGTATGGGGGCTGAAATATCGTATCATCATGCCTCGGAAAGTTCATTCCATTTTTTTTTTTGTGCATGAGTTATTAACAAAGCCCATTTTTCGTTATGCTTTAGATACTCGTGATCCAGATTCGCATACCAAATTTTATCAAAATATGTTGTACCATTTGCGAGAAATAGCATTTAATTTGTTTTACTTGTATGGGAGGTTCCACGCTCACCTGCGATATTTTGCCCACCTTCAGCTCGTAGGTGCCTCATAAAAAGAAGATTCCCTACAGTAAAATTCAGAAAGATTGCTTTAGTAGTTTTCTTTTTATATCGTATTAAATTTTTGTGGGCGGTGCCACACCCTCCAACGAGTTTTCCCAATATAACGGCACACCACATATTAATACTTGTTTTCAGGGGAAAAATATTTAAAATTTTCATTAAAATTGTTGAAGTCGTTTTCGAGAAATATTGAATTAAAATTTTCAATGGTTAAAAAAGAGGCGTGGCACTTCTTTGATACCGCCCACTTTTCGGTTATTGCAAGGCATTGATATGTAGTACCTACATACCAAATTTCATTAAAATATCTTGTAACATTTGCGAGAAATAGCATTTAACGTATTTTGCTTGTATGGGAGGTTCCACGCGCAATGGCGACATTTCGCCCACTTTCCAATCAGAGATGCCCTATTGCAATTAGGCTCCTCACAGTTAAAATCAGAATGTTTGCTTTATTAGTTTTCTTTTTATACCGTTTTATATTTTTGTGGGCGGTGCCACGCCTTTCAACGAGTTTTCCCAATATAACGGCGTATTACCTATGAATCTTTGTTTTCAGAGGTAATATCTCCTAAATTTTCATAAAAATTGTTGGAGTCGTTTTCGAGTAATATTGAATCAAAATTTTCAAGGGCTGAAAAGTGGGCGTGGCACTTGTTCGATCCCGCCTACTTTTTGTCCGTTACAAGGCAATATTAAGCCGTACCCGCTGACCAAATTTCATTCAAATACCTTGTATAGTTTACGAGTTATGACTAAATCAAATTTAAAATTTAGTGCAGTGCCACGCCCTCTGGTGAGCATTTACAAAGTTCAAACCTAGCTCATTATTCATTGTTTGCTAATATCTAACACTATTCCAAGTTTCATTGAAATCGCTGTAGCCGTTTTCGAGAAAAAATATTGGCACAGAAATAAGTACAAAGAAACAAAAAAACAAAAAAACATACAATTTTAGCTCCTATAAGAAGAGAAGATAAAAGTAAGACCCGTGGAGATCCGATCGATGAAAAATATCATAGCAGATGCGCGGCGTAGAGGCGTTGTAATTTAAACATTAAAAAATTATTACTATTTTTTTCTTGTTCTTTTGAATTACAACATCATGGTAGGTTTTTTTAATACGTAATATTAAATACAATAAAAGGTTTAGTGAAGTTAAAAAATGGTTTTAAAAAAGTCTTTAATGATTTTATGGTACTTTAGACAAAATGCCGAAGCTACCCCAGCATGGGGCACATTCATTGAAAATGACTTTTTATATTCATTCCAAAAAAAAAAACTACCAGCAATATCTTTACAAGAAAATTTTGAACAACATTTATTATTTAATAATTAAGGTTTGAGACAAGCTCTAAAAAAAAGTGCCGAAGCCTCTCCACTCTCCCCTAAATCTGACAGATATGAATATTCGACGAAATTTATAGGCTAGGAAATTTTATACATTAATGTTTTATCACTTCTATTTAAAAGAGTATCTACAAAAATGTTCCAAGTTCTAAGGAATCTGTTCGAGTTTCTTGCAAACTTTATAGTGATTGTTTTTTATGCAACATAGCTTTTTTAGTGCTATTTTTTATTATTCTTATCCACCAGTTTTACTATGCTCATAGAATGTAACTGTGACAAAAGTACTCCATTTTAAATGCAATACAAAGCATTCCTTAGAATAAATGAAAAGCTATATAATATATAGATGCATATATATATCTTTTGTTTTTTTCGCGCTTTTTAGCGTGAAATGTCGTCGTTGGTGGCCAAAAACTTTGAAATTGGCTTAACTTTTTTGCGCTTTCACTTCGAGGCACATGCAGTTCGAAGAAAAGAAAAACACCACTATAGTACAACAATAAAAAAAACTCTGGTAGAAACTTTAAATTGCTGTTGACCAAACCCAAACACTAATCAGCAGCGACAAAAACTTTGCATTCAACTACCAGCTACTGCAAGGGGGCGGGGTGTATGGCGATCGGAGTGAAATGAAAGCCGTTTTGTGCCAAACGTGTTTATAAATTTAAAAGTTGCATTACATTTTTTTTCGATTTTTTCTTTTTTCGCATTCATTTTTTTAAAGTGCAGATAATACATATTTTCTTAAGGCCACTCACTTTCTCTTCGTCTGTGCAGCTTTCTATAGTTTGCTTGAAAATTGCGTTGCTTTTTCAATTAAATGTTTTTTTTTTTTGTTTTTACTGTCTACCAGCCAATGTAATTAGCACAATAAGCACTTTCGGCTTGAGCTCTTTTAATGTTTTTGTTTTTTTTTTTTTTATAGCAAAATTTAAAAAGCTCAAGCCACTTTTTTGTTCTTTCATAAAACTTGTCTATTTACGTTCTGCATATTTTAATCTTTTCTGTAATGTATTATTTACAAGTATAAGATACTAACGTGCGATTATCTTGTTCATGTTTTCTTTTCACATGCTTGGTGAAGACGAATTAGTTTGGTATCTATTTTCAATTTTTATGAGAATTTTTTGTAAGCTTAAAATGCAACCAACAAAACCTTAGGATGACAATGTCATTTTAAAATTTGCAACCCTGAATTTAAAAAAATCCCAAGAGCGAAATTATGAAAAAACGTTTTTGTGGCACATCATGAAGCTCAAATTTTTTTGCGCCATTTGAGCAACTCTGCATAATGAAAGAAAACATGAACAAGTTTCTTAAGGTCTATCCTAAGATACCTCCTCAAAAATAAAATTAAAATAATTAAGTTGTCTCTTTGGCAATATATTTTGAGGAATAAGTTTGCTCTCAGTACCATCAAAAGTATGAAGATAGGTGCTTCTAAATGGAGTAAGCGAAAAAATTTGATTTAGCCATCCGAAAAAAAAAACAAGCAAGATTTCTGCGTGTATCAAATGGACACCCTTAGAATAATTGGCGAAGAATCATGCGAGTGGCGCACTGCACTTCAACTTGTCTCCGTAGACCATGAACTGCCTTCGACATTGTCTCCCGAGAAAACATTTTTGTTTCACTACAGCGAAGATGCATTGCGCAGAAGCAATTAATTTAGTACGAGCTCATTATGAAGGCTTTCAATATACTTAGTATGCTTTACAACGGGTGGTTGTCACCGACAATTACCACTAATTCAGCGTCCCACACTGCATCAAAATATTCAAAAGCTGGACAAAAGTCAAAATCGTTATATTTTCGAGACGAAATTTTTTACTCGAAGGTTTTTGGGGTCGCTGATTACGAATCTGTTATTCGACACTTCCATAATGTTATTATATTACACAGTGCAACAAAATGAATTTTTGTCCCTGTGGTTTCGTAAAATTTTTCTGATAGGTTAAGAAAAATAAAAAGACTCGTAATTTACCGAATATGTGTATCAGTGATATTTTTCATTTTATGGAACCTCAAAGTTTAAAGTTCGCGTTTTATATAAAATTTTAAGATTATATGAAAAAAACCGTCTTATTATGAAATGTTGCTCATGTCCTTACCTTTAATTTAAACTATAGAACTTGAGAAACCGCTAAACAGTTTTTGTTGTATATTTGTTTTCAAATATTTTGTAAAATAAAAGCAAGAAAATCATCAGAAAGTCTTTTAATTTTGTAATAGCAAAATTTTTACAGTTTTGCTTATAAAACAAAACCTACTTTGCGGATTCTCAAGTGCTTTATCTTTAATTAAATGTAAGGACATTAGCAACATTTTGAAACATTTCACATTAAACGCGAACTTTAAACTATGAGGTTCTATGAAATGAAAAATATCACTATATACTAGGGTGGGCCAAATTGTATAGACGAAATTTTATCGACCTCGGCTACCCCCCTATGTGAAAGTTTATTCAATTCTATGAATATTCTATGAATAAACGAGTCATATTTTTACATGGATTTTTGGTATTTTGTTCTGTAAAATTAAAAAAAAAAAAGCGGTTAATTTATTTCCTTAAACTGCCACTAGATGTTGCCTTGGAAAAAATTAGTGTCAGATTCGACATCCTTGCTTCCAAAAATACTTGGGTTGGTGTTTCGATTGAAAAAATCCATATAAAAATATGACTCGTTTATTTTGAAATCGGTTATTTGACTGATATAATTTTCTGGAATAAATACATATGTATGTATAATCAATTCCACGCTATCAAGTAAACTTTTACGTTAAAACAGAATCCAATTTTATTGATTACTGGCAGAATACCAGCCAAAACATATTATGATATTACTTTTGTCTCTATAAGAATTTTGAAAATTAAGCATAAAAATAAATATTAAACGCAAGGTAAAATTTTCAATCGAAAATGCGCCGAACTAAAAATTTTTTACTATTCTTGATGCTTTGCTTTGACATGGTCATTTTAAGCCATGAAATTTGATAAAGTAGTTCGAAATGCTAGTCCTTTCCTTGGAAACCTGCTCTTAACATTTCGCTACCTATTTTGTTTTTCACTCCGAAAAATTCTAACCACAAAAGTTAGTCATCGATTCTAGTAAAGCTTTTGATAGAAATTTCATCTTTTTTTTCACTTCAAACACTAAGTCAGTTTCTATTTCTAGTTTTACGTTATTTGATAATTCTGGTCTAAAATATTTAAGCCTTTAGACCCATTGAGCCATATCTCTGTCAAAAAGTGCTTATTTTGAACATTTTTCCATATAAAAAAACAAAAACTATTTATTCTTAAATATCTCAAAACTTGTAAAACTGACTTAGTGTTTCTCATTTGAATAGAATATGTTATAAAATTGAGGAAATTTATTAAATTAAAATGCTTTAACAGCTTCAGCTTTGTGAAATTAGAAAAGGTAAATCTTTTATACCAAAAATCTTAAAATATTCTTCTATGAAGACAAATATTTTCAACTAAAAAATAAATTGTCAAGGCAAAATAAAGTTAGGAAGTCTTTAGATCAAAATAGTTTTTTGTTATTTACAAAATAATGTTTCCAAATGCAATATCTATGTATGCATATACATACAATATCTTTGAATTCATTTACCACTTTCATGAAAATTCACAATTTTGTGGAAAATTTAATAAACTATTATCATCAATATGAGTACTTTTACTTGCACAAGCTCGTGTGCACAAACAAAGTGCCTAAGCCTATGACATTGAGCATATGGAAAACCCATCGGATATGCAGTCAGTTCACTGCCAGCTTAGAACTGAAAAGTTATGATTATAAATATTTCATATAAGAAAGTAAAATTTCAAATTCATTAAAAATATTTTTTAAAATGACACAAAATAGACACACACAGACGCATCTCTGCTCCTATGTCTAGGAAAGCAAAAACATCAAAAGAACGGACTGCGTAACTAAATGCCAATTATTTTTTAAAATAAAATTTACAAAACAAGAACAAAAAATGCAGAACTCTGCTACAATTTATAAGTAAAAGTAATACAAGATGCGTTGCTCCCATAAAAATGGGGGGCAAGTTCATATGTCACAGTCCCTCCATTTTTAGTTCGAAATGTAATCGTGAGCTGTTGTAAAAGAATTTAAAACTATATTTCTTCTTTGTATATGTGATATAGTGTAACGCATCGTTTTCCCTGCTAGCATGGGTGAAGCTGCCCAGTGTTCGTATACAAAATTAATTTTAATTAAAATGAATGCAGAAACTCGTGCACTTTCATGTCATCATAATTCATATATTTTCATAATTCGTTTCTAAATTTATTTATTTCAATATGTTTATGAAACCATATATCCATAGCTAGACTTATATCTAGAAAAATCCTGGGGCAGAAAGAACGTTTGGGAATCAGCTCTCCATTGGCACTTCTAAGAAAGTTATATATCACCACTGCCCCTGCCGTTACTGGCACTATTTCTTTCCTATTGATGAACAAAACTCGACTTGGTCTTGGGAATTTTTTGAGATAAAAGTCTTGACATACAGTTCAAAAACTAACTACTTTCATAAATATCTTATGGAGAAAAGCCAACATTTTAAAAGGAATCGTACAAAACATAAAAGTAACGGAATTTATAATTTTGTTTACTTTTGCATGGAATCTTCCTTACAACTGATACCACTTGCATTGGCATCTTCAATATTTTATATGCAATTGAATGCATTGTATACAATTCAAAAAAAATAATCTCAAATTTAAAGAGGATAGAATTTGTGTTTTATTTTAATATCTTTGTTCCTTTAAAAAAGCAATAAATTTCTATAGAAAGATAGATAGAAAGTTATAGTATCCTCTTTGGTGTCTTAGTAATCTGTGTTATCTCACAGTTTCACAACTTGTATACTAAAATGGACAGTCCACATAGATATAAATGCTTTTTAAAGTTTTTATGTACTTGTATACCCAATGATTATGTGACCTAAATTGATGACAATAAATTATTTTTGTTTTAGAAAATATGTACATACAAGTTTTTAACTTTTTATGAACAAATGAAACTGATTTTATAAATGTTTGTGCATACGGTTTTCATTTAGATTATAAAATTACAGTAAATATTCGTATACAAATAACTTTTGTTCTTAATTTAAAAATATATTGACTTTCTTTTTCTACTTTCCGTACTATAAATTTCAAAAAGTTCAAAAACATTAGAAACTTGTCAAAATTTAAATGAAGACAGTATGAATCCTTAAACTTATATACTTATATAATAAGAAAAGCTTAAGCTTACCAAACAAATTTCTAAGCTTCGAAGGTTAAAGTCAGCTGATAATTTATATTTATATTGTAAATTTATTTTAGTGTTGTTGCTGATATGGTTTTGCCGCTGCTGATATTGTAAGGAACAAAAACGAAATACTTTCCGGTTTTTTCCTTTTTTTTTAGAGGATAAACTAACATTGTTCTTTATTTAATTACAGTACAAAATACATTTCAAAAGAAATTGCACATTTAGGTGTGTCACGCCTCTTTAAAGCATGAAATCATATTTCGATTCGAAATTTGGCATCTTAAAAATCCAACTGCTTTGTCAAAATAAGGTTTGGAAATTTTGAATACTCAACAATCTTTAGAAATTTCTTCAAGACAAAGACCAAGACCGAAACCAAGATTTAATGACCAAGATCCAGACCAAGACAATGACTCAATATCTAAACCAAGGCCAAGACCAAAACTCAATGTGTAAGATCAAGACTAAGACCAAGATTGCTGTAATTTTGGTCTTGGTTTGCTCATCACTAATTTTCTGCAAAATCAAGTTTTTTGAGCTATGCCGTTCTTGTAGTAAATGAGCGATATGTTCGATTTTTTCATAAATGGTTTTTTCTTCATCTAGACAGCACACAGTGAGATCTTGGAGCTGGCTCCATCACATTTATTTCTTTACGCTTTTTCGTTTATACAGGGTTTTTAGCTTAGAAGAAATGAAAATATTGTATTTCGTTCTAAAAACTAATTCATATGAATATATTTGATGCAACTTACATCGATTCAAAGTTTCCAGTAAAAACTTTTTTATTCGATGAAAGATAACTATTCTGGCTAAATTACTACTATAGTAAAGAGCAAAAAAAGCAGTCTTGGTCTTGGCCTTGCTCATTGACATTGAGTCTTGATTTTGGTTTTGATATTGAGCCTTGGTTTTGTTATTGAGGCTTGGTCTTGATCTAGGGTATTAAGTCTTTGTCTCAATTTTGGTCTTGAAAATATGTCTAAAGATTGTTGAGTACTTTAAATTTTCGAACCTTATTATTCCAAAGCAAATGAGTTTTTAAGAGTCCAAATTTTGAATCGAGAGTTATTTTAAGCTAGCAAAGGGTGTGACACACCTATTGACTATAAATAACCAAGACTGAAAAGTAGTCTCAAGACCAAGACCATAACTAATTTTGCTCATCACTAATTTTAACGTAGTAAAGGAAAAAAAAAAAAATAAATAACAAACATTAAAACTAATCTTTTTATGAGTATACCACGAAAACAATTCCCCTAACATCAAAAATATTTGAAAGCACTAAACTTTTCAATAAGCAGGGAGTACCACCAACATTATTGCAATGACTCAAGGCTCCTTTTAAATTCCAGCGAGCAGTAATATCAATTTAAGTAGAAGTTACTTAAACGAAATTTAAAAATTGAATTTTGGGGCTGTAAAATTTAAATTCACTTAAATAAGACTTTTGTTTTTGACCACCTATAAAAAACAGTTCAAAACTTTAACAATTTTGTATTTGACCTTTTTAATATTTTTTATTGTTTTCATGGTCCCATATCCCCAGCTAAGGAATACAAACACAAAAAAAAAACAGGAAACAGGAAAAAAATTGTAAATACACAACAAAACAAAAGGAAAACGCCAATAAAAATAATTTTATTGCACCATTAAAAATGTGGCATAAATTATTCAGGAATTAAAAATAAATTTAAAACATTTGGTTTGAGTAAAATTAGCATAAATTAACGAAAAACCAAGAAAAGATACAGCGAAAAAACTCGTGAAATGTTTCCTTTTAAAGGTGCATGCTGCTAATTCTTTGGCAATAACCGAAAAGGACCAAAAGCAGCGTGCCACACTTTCACACTTTGAATGTTTCCGTGATGGTGTGGTGCTTAAATGATGGCAATAACTGCCGCAAGTCAAAGACGACGGCCTGTTAAGGTTCAGTTCAGTCGTCAAACCTTTTCGAGAGGGTTAACAAATTTATGGCCTACCGCTGTTGCTGTCGCTGTGTGTTGCTGCTATTGGCTTTTGAACATTACGAAGAAAAAGAAAACAAAGCCTTAATATAAAAATAAGAGAAGCTTAACACATTTTATACCATTGTTTCAAAATAGTTATATTATAGGGCAAATTATAAATGGAATGTGGGAACGGAAACATTAAAGACAAAGACATCAGCTGAATTAGTTTTTCTCCATACGCCACTTTATGACATTTTGACAAAAGATTTCATCTATAGATTTTGAAACGCACTGAGAAAAAAACTTTCTGTCTAGTAAATTTTCTAGAATTTCAAATCAATATACTGACAACTCCCCAATTAAATAAATTTTACCTTACTATTTTAGTGAATTCAAAATTTTCGAATAACCTTACAGTATAATAAGTTTTTTGAAAAAATGTATGTAATATTAACATAACTGTAAAGTAAAAAAAAAACTAGTAAGGGTTAACTTTCGGCCTGGCCAAAAAATAAATACCCTACACTGCAATATTTTTAAAATTTTGCTTGTATGGGAGATGCCCCGCCCTCTTGTTTGAGCTCACCCAGTTTTGGCTCAGAGCTTAAATTTATATTTCTTAGTGTCTGAGGGAAATTTGGTTGGATTATCTCAAAAAACGTTTTCAGTAAAGCGTTTTGCAACTTTTGCTTATATGGGAGGTGCCACGCCCTCTTGTCTGACTTCACCCAATTTGTGCTCAAAGCTTGCATTTATAACTTTGAGTGTCTGAGTCAAATTTGGTTCGATATCTCAAAAAACGCTTTAAGTAAAACGTTTTGAAACTTTGGGGAGGTGCCACGCCCTTTCGTCCGAATTCGCCCAGTTTTTTTTCAGAGCTTGCGCTTTTAATTCGTAGTATTTATGTGCATTTTGGTTGCATTGGCATAAAAACTACTCCTAAAGTTGCATTTTGAATATATTTTTTGTATGGGCGGTAGGCGTGTCCGTTGCCCGATTTTGCTCATTCTCAATCCCCCGAGCTAACTTTGACGGTGAAGGCAGTGTACCAAATTTCATTGAATTATCTTGCTCAGTTTTCTCAAAAAATGTATTTCCACACACAGCCGTTACCCAGCCACCCAGCCTGCCAGCCAGCCAGCCAGACAGACGGACATGGCTATATCGACTCAGGAGATGACGCTGATCAAGAATATATATACTTTTCCATATCTGCCACGCCTCCTTCTCTGCGTTACAAACGGAAGGGCAAAGTGAATATACCCTGGGTGTAGGGTAAAAAAAAACAAACTGACCGCACTAGGATTCGAACCGGGGTCCTTCCGTGTGATAGATAGAAAAAGATTATTTTTATCAACAAGTTCAAACTTGTTTTACCTCTACACCACTGACCTACATATATGATGAAAAGGTATAAAATTTGTAGTAAATTAAGCAATTGTCTGTCCAAACATAAATATTTTTACTAGAAACGTAAAGTAAAATGGTTATACATATAAAATTAAATTTCCAATAGGTGAACAAAAAAATTTCGACCCGAGATGGTGTCAGGAGGTAGTTTTATCTAAAAATTTTGGGAAAATCGAGATTTTCGATAATATACGGGAGAGCACATATTTCAGAAGTAGTAGATATGTTACGGGGCACCTTTCCCAATATTTTGGAGTAAAATTAAGAAAACGTGGCGACAGAATGGGTTAAAAAGTCTAAATCGCTCTTTACGCCCACATAACAGGTCCTTAAATTCTGAAAAAATTCAAGCAAATTCCTTGATGAAAAATAAATCGACTTTGCTTATGATGTTTTTTTGATTTAAGCCACCCATGATGAGCGATTTAGACATTCTAACCCATTTTGTCGCCACGACCCACATACGATTTTTCTAAATCTTACTCCAGACTATTTGGAAAGGTGCCCCGTAACATATCTACTACTTCTGAAATATGTGCCCTCCCGTATATTACCGAAAATCTCGATTTTCCCAAAATTTTTAGATAAAACGACCTCCTGACACCATCTCGGGTCGAAATTTTTTTTTCACCTATCATTTTATACGTCTAGGAATATATTCCACCACATTTGGTTATTGAATATGGATAAAAAAAATTTCTTAAAACCTGGGTCATATAAGAGGAGATTATTTTCGGATACGCCCATATATACCACATAATTATGACAAATTATTCAAACTTTAAGAAAAACAAATGTAAAAAGAATAAGGCAAAAATGGGTTAATGACAATTTAACTCGCTAACAGGATGTTGTGCATAATTAAAACTTACCCAAAAACTCCAAAAGAAACAGCATTAGCAGCGGCCTTCTCGTCATCAGCATCATCAACATCTTAGTCAGCCAATAATCCATTTTGTTATCTCTTTTTCTTGATGATGATTTTGTTGTTGTTATTTAGCACTATGGTAGCACTTCCTTTTTACAATGAGAGCTCTAAAATTCGTAAATATTCTCGGCTTAAAATTGTGTCCCGACACAAAAAATTTACTCCTTTTTGTTAAAAGTTCTACTGGTAAACTTTCTCGCCAGCGTGTTTTCAAACGAGAAGTGTCACTTTTAATTGCAATATTTATTTCATTTTATGTGGTATCCTGCTCTACCGGAACGACAAGGACGATGTGGAGGGACATCATCACCAAAGTTACCGTTAAATTTAAAACAAACCATTTAAATTCATTTATGCATTTGTACGCATTAAATAAATTGAGTTTTTTGTTCGTGGAGCGGCGAGCGTGCGGCAAAACGGATTTAACTTTTCCATTTTCCAATTCAATTGAATGTGAAAACGCGTTAGTGCGTCGCGTTGGTGGCGACAATGACAACGATTTGGTTGTTGGTTGGTGACAGCATCAGCAGTAGCGCGCTACGCCACCACCAGCGTTATCATCAATGTCGTTTGCTTTTTGTTATGTTTTCGATGCTGTGGACAATCAACAACAACAAAGTTTACTTGAATTTTTTAGTTTTAATATTTTTGTTTTTGTTATATTTAAAGGACACCATTATCATTATCATCATCATCATCATCACTATCAGCAGCAAAAACACACAGGATGAACGCCAACAGGATTTGTGAATTGTTGTGCGCCTGAAATCATGAGACCGTGACTTAAAGAGAGATTTACAAAGGCAACAGCAGCAACAACAACAACAATTGCTACAATGACAATGACAGCAGCAACAAACAATTGCTGTCAAATTCAAGCACCATCTAGGGAGTGAGTAGACAAGAAAAAAGCGCGGGAGTGCAAAGAAAAGATCCTGCATTGCACTGTGGTATACAAATCAAAATAAGTTGGCAAAATACACCTGAATAAAATAAAAAATTTGAAGTCTTCTTAAACATTGGAGAAATGAGGACTATTTTTCGAAAGAAGCCATAAATACTGTGTGGTAAAGTCGTCAGAGCCTTAATGTAAGCAAATGAAAATCATCCACTCTTAAATAAAATATTAAGACCCAACTTTGCATTCCCATTAAGAGAATGAATGAAAGGCTTTGCCGTTAAATTCATATTCCCAAGCAAATGTTTTAAAACGAACGAAACTTTAAACGTCATTAAGAAAAATTCAAAATTACCTATGCTCCATTAAAGTCGATCAGTTCCATAGTACACGTAGTGTTGGCGTTTATGTCTTGTTGTTTTTGTAATATGTAGTAGTTGATGCCTTTAAGTCGTTGACAATATCCTGTCTATAGCCATAAACGAAAATACGCTTTTTATTAAAAGGATATTAAATTTGAAAAGTTTTTCGGCACCAACAGTGCGACAGCCAAACGAAACGAACAATTAGGGATGACAAAAAAAAAGGCCACACATTCTTACACGTATTGTAAATAGTTATACGTAAGCACTCGGGGTAAAAATTGCATAGTAAATTCAAATATGAACAGAGTTAACTTAAATTGACTTTAAATTTATGAAAAATAAACAACAAACCACTTCATATGTAATTAGTAATTGGTGAACAACGTCGATTATTTGGGAAAATGCCATAACACTGGTTAAGATAAAAGTATATTGCAAAATTAACAAAATCCAGTTTTGTATGGCTTTGAAACGTCGTTAAGCAACATAGTCTTGTAACGCTTGTCAATATCAAAAATTTGGTGATTCAGATTCACCTCCATTTATCGCTGGTACTTCATCTATTTCGATTTTCAACACAAATAACCTTTAAAAATATATCATTGGCCTAAAGATTTGGTCAAATTCTTTTAGGCTGGCCAAAACAGAATGCTTACAGGATACTTACAGGAGTTTTATGTTGAAAGGACAGGATTTGAGTCAAAATCTTGTTCAAAACAGGATACTTGGCATGCTTAGTCATAGCATATGTATCAGACATCCCCTTATTGTGGTAAAAAGACTATGGGAAAATAAATATGGTTGTTTCGAACAAAAAGTCAAAAATTCAGAAAAAACCTTAATATCTCAAAAACCGTAATTGAGATTAAGAATTATATTTCAAAAATTTTGAATCTCGTTAAAATATATTTCATTTGACACCAATGTATACCGGTTTTTATAAAAGCCATATCTAACGATGGCTATATCTACGAAACATTTACATATATAACGAAAACTGTTGGTCGTATTTCGTCGGGTTAAAACAACAACTAGACATCTACAATTTTTGATATTTTGAGTTAAGTATACAGAAACAATGGCTCTACTCCTGAGTCAAGTCGGTTTTTTGAAATGTTGTCCCCATCCAATTTTATATAAGAAATAGAAAACAGAAAACTTCAAAATCTTATACAAAAATCGAATTTCGAAAAACTTAGAAAGCGATTTTCTCAAATAAATAAAAATGAAGGTATTTAGCTGTAGTTTTAACCCGACGATTTATAAGACAATTTTATTCTGTGTATCGATATTTTTACCAATAGAACTATTTTCATCTCCAGCATAAAGAGCAACACCATAGTGCGAGTAGCGCGGAAGCGAAAAACAACAACAACAACAACGACGAGAATTACTAAAGTGGGTCGTTTGTACGGTCATTCGCTTGTTCGTTCGCCCCTTACTTTTATAAAAGTGGACGATAGACCGAAGGACGGATGGACGGACGGACTCGCACAGCCAGCAGTACACGAATTTTAAGCATGAATTTTAAGGTTCCTTGTTAAGTTCCAAATAAAATTGTGCAAAAGCAAGCGCTTTGGGTGTGTTCCACCGTTTGTTCGTCCATTCGTTCTATTTAAAAGTATGACAGTGGTATTAAGGTAGCTTTTGTTCTTGTTGTTGTCATTGCTGCTCTGGCATTGCTACCGTTTGTTAAAGTTCGAAAATTTATTTAAATTGGTTATAAAAACTGTGCGGTTTTTTTCCTTTTTTTTGAAATATCCCCTCTACTCGCCTTGCCACTCTGGTTAAATGGTTATTGTTGTCGTAGTTGTTGTTGTTGTTGTAGGTACTATTCATTGTTACTGTTGATTTCTCTTTATGCAAATTATTATTATTGTTATTGTTATTATTGAATGACAATGAGTTGTTCTTGTTGGTATTTTGTTGTTATTGTTTAAAATTGGCCCCGCTCTCCCACGTCACTTAAATTTTAACAGTCGAAGAAAATTCATTCCACTTAACTACTATTTATATAGCAATTAATTATTTGGAAATATTTTTGCACATTAAACTTTAATCATTGTTAAATAGAATTTTTGCTATCTTTTAGACGACAATAATGTTGATTTAGAGATTTTTGAAATAAATAAATTAAAGATATTATCTTTGGCTTGGTCAAACGTCCTCAACGCTTCAATTCTGTCAATTGCTGGTAGAAACATTCGTGGGAAATTTGGTTTCGTTTCTTCAAAGCGTTTTTTCATTAGTTAACTTTTTCTCCTGTAACTCAAACAGGTAACATGACGTCAAAATTAATTCTTTACTTATGTGATTCTTTCTTATGACTTTATCTCTCTTCACTACTTTCCCGATCATTTGATTTCCTTTCCCAATGATGTTTTTCAGGTAATTTTTTGTCTACCACGTGGACTTTTGCCTTACAGACAATACGCAAGTGCTTGGCGGTAAACTTCGCTATGTGGTTTCTGAAAAGCATGTTTAAAAAATGATGCAAAAATATTCCCTTGCAATTAATGATAATGCGTTTGCGGATTGAGTGCGTTTATATTTCTGTATTATAAGATGCAAACTTGCCTTTATAAGTTTTTGGTTGCATATGGCAGTTATTTCATTTAATGTATACCAACAGAGGGAGAAAAATGTTTTTTAGTGTTAAGAATATTTTAATACTTCTCCAAAATATGCTAAAAAGTATCTCTTCAAAACTCAATTTTAGTTATATCGATATCTCCTTTTCCTCCGAAATATCGTAAACTAAAACATTGAAAAAACGTGTTTTTTTAAACTTTTTAGGATATGTCTCTGAGAAAAAAAAAGATATCGGTATAATTCAAATTACGTTTTGAATAGAAAGGCTGACGCTTTCAAATTCCATATCACGCTGTATGGCTTAAAATAACAAAGTCTTGTTATATCGCTTCAAAATTTGCGAAAAACTGTATTTTTAGCACTTTCAAGTTAGGATATCCAAATGAGATACAGCAATTTTGAGACCAGATTCGGAATCAGCATCGACAAATACACCGAAAATGGCTATTTTTGTTTTTGTTTGATTTACTTATTTTTACTTTCCTTAAAAGATCTATGAAAACTATCTATTAACCCATTTTGCCCAAAAAAAAAGAAGTTTCAAGATTTCGATTTTTAAAAGCATACCATTTTACTCAGGAGATTTAGGATTATTGATTTCAACGACGAAAAAATCATTGTCGAGAATTATTTATTTAAAAAGATATGCTGGTATATCACATTACTCAACCATATCACAATACCCGAAGATACTCTATACTGCAGAGTTTCAAGACATCCTTTACGGTGTAGTTCCGAGTTATCGCCCTTTAAAATAAGGGTATCAAGCCCCATATAATAATGTGTGGGGAAAAAGAAATCTTAAACGACTACTGGGACACATATGTCCCCGAAACTTCTAAAAACTTCGTAAAATTTTTTAAATTTTTGTTTTAAGACATGGTAGAGCATACTTTTTCAATACATGTTTCCTCTCGGTTCCAAGCGTTGCAAATTTAAAAGTTTACTAATAGCATTTTCACTACTAAACTGCTGGCATAAACTAAGGCATACTCTCGACACATGGCTATGAGATAAACTTTACCAGTAGGTTCTATGAATTTGTACATTCGTTAAGAAAATTGGAACAGATGGTAAGGATTCATTCTTCGCTATTCTTGTCAATTCAAAATATCAATCAATATTGTATATTCCTTTTATAAAAGTACAAGCGAGGAGTTGCATTGGTACGAAATTTTAAAATACTAGGGCTGTGCAATGAGCTGATCGAACCTGTTCGAACTTTCGCCACACACAACGAACAAAATACTTATATAAGTATTTACTTACTGCCAAAATGCACACTCATTTTACTAGACATTTTATGGATATGATTTTTGTTGTTGTTTAGTGTTTTCTTTAAGATTCCTTTTTATACATTTACTTTTTTTGTCTGTTTTGTTATTATTCTTTATTAATGTTAGCAACAATAAAAGCCGCCACAATTCGTTAGCTTTTCATTTATTGTAATAGTTTTATTTCATTATTACCTTGGTTTGTTATCACTCTGCGCGTTTATTATGTCTTTATCACCACTTCCTTTGACATTTATTGCATTTTTATTTTTTTCTTTTCAGTGGTAGGATGTGTTTGTTGGTAGGTACTACATTTATTTTTTCTTCATCTTTTTATATTGTTGCTTTGTGGCTCAGCTTTAATAAAAAATTTAGACACTTTTCTGATAATGAGAAACACATGGATATATTTATTTCTGTATGTGTTCCATCTATTTGTGTGTGAAGGAGTATCCTTGTGAATGTGAATTTTGCAGCCACTACTGCAATGAATGATGATAAACTTTTATTGTGTACGATTGTGCCTAAGAAATCCCTAATAATCCCAGCTAGCTTTATTCCAGAAATGGCGCAAGCTTAAATACATGTACTCGTACATAAATCTGTTAGCGATGGCATTTGGATTTTCTTTATATATGAATTTAGAGTTGTAATGTACTTTTTATAGTTCATATACAAAATATGGATAAAAGCATTAAGATTTTTTTGGAAAATACCTACAGAACTTTAAATTAAAATAAACAATGCAAATTATTTTGTGACATTCATTTTATAAATCAACATCATCCTGTAGCATCTGAAATTTAATCTTAATTTGAAAGCGCAGAAAGCATGCTCTATGTACCAAAATATAAAATACATATAATAAAATATAATTGTACTTAGGAGTGTACCAAAAGAAAACTGCACATTTTGAAATATTTTTCTTGCAGAGTACGCATTAACTTATTTAAAACAAGAAATGTACCGTTAGAAAGCGTGGTCATTTGTGTTTGAATTCCTTTACGTATCGTAGTACGGGATTTGGCAAAGAAAGCTGGTAGAAGTATCGATGATTACACTAGTTTACAAATGCTGCTGATTGCGAAAGTTGCATTTCTTTTCTATTTTCTTTCGTGTCGTTTTCGAAATATCGCTCATTTTCGGTTTTTGGACCAAAAAAAAAGATAGTTCCACTAGAATACAAATATCTCAAGAACCAATATTTGTGTTTAAACGTGTTATATATCATATTAAAGGTAATTAAATTACCTATAATAATATTTACATCAATTTTTGACTAGTTTGTTAGTTTCGGAGAAATAAAATGATTTCTGAAAAAAAAAAAAATTATTTTTTTTCCGAAAAAATTAAAAAAAAGTCAAAATCAACTGCAGATTTATACAAGAAAAAAAATTCTAAAAATTATTTTGTTTTTTATGTCATAGTCTATATATTTGTAAAGCATGGCTTTTTGCAAGGTGGTTCAACTGTAACAAACTTGATGGAGTTCTCTACTTGCACAATAAATAATTTTGATAAGGGCTACCAGACTGATGTTATTTACACCGATTTCAGTAAAGCTTTCGATGTTGTTAATCAAGATTTGTTGTTTTTAAAACTATCATTGATTGGTTTTCCAAGTCCTCTGCTTGAATGGATTCGTTCTTGTTTACGTAACAGAACTCAGTGTGTCTTATTTAAGGGAATAAAATCAAATGAATATCCCGTTACATCTAGAGTTCCCCAGGGCAGTCATATTGGTCCATTATTATTTATTTTGTTTATGAATGATATGCCATCCGTCATAAATACTAGTTACGTGCTAATGTATGCCGACGATGTCAAACTTTTTAAGCCTATCAAAAATGCATTTGACTCTTTCTGCCTATTCGTAGGAAATTTAATTACCTATAATATGACATAAAAAACCTTTAAACACAAACATTGGTTCTTGTGATATTTGTATTTAAATGGAACTAAATTTTTTTTTGGTCCAAAAATCGAAAATGACCAATATCTCGAAAACTACACAAAAAAAAAAAAAAAAAATAATGCGATTTTCGGAATCAGCAGCCCATTTTACATATAAAATGAATAATGACATTTAATGGGAATTTTGGCTGTAAACTAGTGTTATTAATGAGCAAAATTAGTCTTGGTCTTGGGTCTTGTTCTTGGTCTTGGTAATTTTTCGAGATCAAGACCAATTCGCTGATATTTTTGTATGACTAAGACCAAGACTGATATGATATTGGTCTTAGTCACGATAATCGTCAAGACCAAGACTGCACTCCAGTTTGAAGGATAAAATCATCTCCCAAATTTGTCATCTTAAAAATCCACTGCTATGGTCTTGATCTTGGTCTTGGTCTTGGTCTTGGTCTTGGTCTTAGTCTTAGTCTTGGTCTTGGTCTTGGTCTTGGTCTTGGTCTTGGTCTTGGTCTTGGTCTTGGTCTTGGTCTTGGTCTTGGTCTTGGTCTTGGTCTTGGTCTTGGTCTTGGTCTTGGTCTTGGTCTTGGTCTTGGTCTTGGTCTTGGTCTTGGTCTTGGTCTTGGTCTTGGTCTTGGTCTTGGTCTTGGTCTTGGTCTTGGTCTTGGTCTTGGTTTTGGTCTTGGTCTTGGTCTTGGTCTTGGTCTTGGTCTTGGTCTTGGTCTTGGTCTTGGTCTTGGTCTTGGTCTTGGTCTTGGTCTTGGTCTTGGTCTTGGTCTTGGTCTTGGTCTTGGTCTTGGTCTTGGTCTTGGTCTTGGTCTTGGTCTTGGTCTTGGTCTTGGTCTTGGTCTTGGTCTTGGTCTTGGTCTTGGTCT
Organism: Calliopum simillimum; assembly: GCA_951812925.1. Taxonomy (NCBI): domain Eukaryota; kingdom Metazoa; phylum Arthropoda; class Insecta; order Diptera; family Lauxaniidae; genus Calliopum; species Calliopum simillimum. Next base: position 148,325,176 of record OX638368.1, read on the forward strand.
TGGTCTTGGTCTTGGTCTTGGTCTTGGTCTTGGTCTTGGTCTTAGTCTTGGTCTTGGTCTTGGTCTTGGTCTTGGTCTTGGTCTTGGTCTTGGTCTTGGTCTTGGTCTTGGTCTTGGTCTTGGTCTTGGTCTTGGTCTTGGTCTTGGTCTTGGTCTTGGTCTTGGTCTTGGTCTTGGTCTTGGTCTTGGTCTTGGTCTTGGTCTTGGTCTTGGTCTTGGTCTTGGTCTTGGTCTTGGTCTTGGTCTTGGTCTTGGTCTTGGTCTTGGTCTTGGTCTTGGTCTTGGTCTTGGTCTTGGTCTTGGTCTTGGTCTTGGTCTTGGTCTTGGTCTTGGTCTTGGTCTTGGTCTTGGTCTTGGTCTTGGTCTTGGTCTTGGTCTTGGTCTTGGTCTTGGTCTTGGTCTTGGTCTTGGTCTTGGTCTTGGTCTTGGTCTTGGTCTTGGTCTTGGTCTTGGTCTTAGTCTTGGTCTTGGTCTTGGTCTTGGTCTTGGTCTTGGTCTTGGTCTTGGTCTTGGTCTTGGTCTTGGTCTTGGTCTTGGTCTTGGTCTTGGTCTTGGTCTTGGTCTTGGTCTTGGTCTTGGTCTTGGTCTTGGTCTTGGTCTTGGTCTTGGTCTTGGTCTTGGTCTTGGTCTTGGTCTTGGTCTTGGTCTTGGTCTTGGTCTTGGTCTTGGTCTTGGTCTTGGTCTTGGTCTTGGTCTTGGTCTTGGTCTTGGTCTTGGTCTTGGTCTTGGTCTTGGTCTTGGTCTTGGTCTTGGTCTTGGTCTTGGTCTTGGTCTTGGTCTTGGTCTTGGTCTTGGTCTTGGTCTTGGTCTTGGTCTTGGTCTTGGTCTTGGTCTTGGTCTTGGTCTTGGTCTTGGTCTTGGTCTTGGTCTTGGTCTTGGTCTTGGTCTTGGTCTTGGTCTTGGTCTTGGTCTTGGTCTTGGTCTTGGCTTGCTCATCACTTTCGATAATCCAACGAGTGAAGCATATGCACAATCTGAAAACATATAAAAAAGAAAAAGTAACCCAAAATGTGAAAAGCAGTGATGCTAACTGCGTGCTGAAAAAATCTGGTATGGCTCTGTTGAAAAGTCGCTAGATGGAGTAGAAAAAAAATCTGGTAGATTTTTTAATCTAAAACTTTTTTTAAAAGGAATAATTTTAAAGGATGATATGTAAATTTTCGGAGATAATCATATCTAGTATACTTTAGTTTAAACCGATTTATGTTTTTATATTTAACATAAAGTAATTCGAAGAAAAATCAACGTTCTGATGAATTTTTTTAATGACCTACATGTACATATATGTATATTATGAAAGCATATTAAACTCTGAAAAATTGTTATAATTTGAGATTCAAACGTTCTACATCGTTTTTTATACAAACTTAAAAAACAAAAAAAAAAAAGAAGCGCATTGCTGTAGTTTTGATCAATCGCTTATAACCGTTATTATTCCAAATTTTGTCTAACGGCGCCCGAAAAATTCTCTAGATTTTTAAGTCGCTAAATTCGAAAAAAAAATCTCGGAAAAGGTCAAAAATTCGCCAGTTCTGGTGACAAAGTCGGTAAAGTTCAAGTTGGTAAAGGAAAGCTTTGAAGATTGTATGGTTATCTACTTAAAGATATAACTGAATGAGATAAGTATAATACGCGTAGATGATGAAATCTATGTAAAAATGGACTAAAGAACATTGCCAGATGCCAAATTCTACTCGAAAAGGAAAGAAAGTAGTCAATTTCGACATATGGAATGGATTAATTAGGCAAAAGTTTTTTCTGGCAAGCTTTTTGCTCATGCTTTCATAAATAAGCTTAGTTTTTCACAAATGGCACGATATATGCTAAAGTTTGCAGACACTTAACATAAATTTTGTTACGATAGAAGGGAACCCACCAGAAGCTCCAGAATTTCGCCCAATAGAAAGAAAATGTGAAGAGAAACAAAGAATTAAAAAAAAACTGGCAAAGGTTAAGCAGTGGCATTAAAAAAGAAGGTGTGCAGGTTTACATACAGGGAATCAAGGTGATATTTTTTTTTTATTAGTTTTAATGAAAAGTGAATTAAAATATCTATTTTTGTGATATAAAAAACTCAAAAGAACTTAAATTAAAACAGGTTTGTTACAAGCAAATGAAAGTGTGTAGTTTCTTTTCGATACAGAATATCGTACAATTGTACAGACTGAAGTACAATATTACTGAAAAGGCCATCACCGACATGAGAAAATTTATAAGAGAATACTTTCGTATACATAGTACGTACACCCGAACATACAACAATACGGTTTTCTGAGTCGGCATTCCTTTGTTAGTTTGCTTGACTTAAAGTGCGCGCTGCGTTGAATTTGTGTTTTTTATCAGAATTACGAGTATTATGAAAGTGTTCTTATTTGCATTGATAGGGATATGTTAGTCCTTGAAAACATTAACATCATTTTACGAAAGTTTTTGTTCATTATTTGTTTGCACTACGTAAGGCAAGTACAGTGGAAAACAGTATATTAATTTCCTTATTGCAGAGGTTTTATTATTACAATAGAGCATAAAAAAATTTTTGTTTTACTGAGTGTCACAGAGCAAACGAACGCGGATTTTTCCAGAAGAAAGGACCAAGTTCATCGAGGTCAAGTTCGACTTAGGCTTTAACAATAATACGCTACGCGGCCTTCAGATGAAATACTTAATGACATATCCGAGGGCACCAATTTGCCCGACGAGAGAAGTTTTTTAGTGGATTATAGTCTTACACACAAGCTTAATGACTTGTTTAGAGGGAAATTGCTTTTTATAACTTCAGAGTTTAAATTTTACTCAAATACGCCAATACATTTCGTTAAGCTTAAAATTGAGGTAATTACGAGTATTTAACTGAATGACCAATTTCAAAAAGGCCACATCTCCGAACTTTTTCGATATGGAATTTTTAACATTTTTACCATCCACGAATATAGACACATGTAATGTGTAAGAATGGTTCTCATGTCGGGTCTCTAGTCGGGTCTCTAAGTGGGAGAAAAAGCCATGTCCGTTTGAAATCAATTTCAAAAAGCGCACATCCCTTATAGAGGCATTCAATTATGTTGCTCAGTTTTCGCAAAAAATTTATTTCCACGCACACCCAGCTACCCAGACAGACGAGCATGGCTATATTGATTAGGAGGTGACGCTGATCAAGAACATATATACCTGCCACGCCTCATTCTCTGCGTTACAAACGGAAGGACAAAGTGAATATACCCTGGGTGTAGGGTATAATGAGAAGATATTATGACATATCCCAGTGTGCCAGACGGTTCGTTTTTTTTTTTGAATTTCTCCCGCAAACGGATCAGTAACGGATCCGTAACGGATAAAAAAGCGGAGATATAAACCGTTTGGCACACTGGGATGGTAGCATTTTTTTTTGCAATTTCAAAATTCGATTTAAAAAAAAAAAATCAGGGCGATATCAGGTAACCAATTACTTTTTCTTAATCACATGGATGGGATCTACATACAGTAGGTCAAAGCCAAACTCGTACACCAAAGAAACTATTTTCAATGCCCTAAAACTAAGTATGCAAAAATAATTTAAGAAACTTGAAGTACATTTTTAAATAGCATATTTAATCCTTCAATTTTAACAAAAAACCAAACTCGTAATTTTCCGTTATTTTTGAAAATAAATAGAAAGTTACAAAAATCAAGCATATTCAGTCCCAAAGCCAAACTCGTACCTTAACAAAATGATAATTTTTACATGAGTTCAGTATTAAGTGTGCATTATTTTGTTTTTAATTACTATGAGAATTTTTAAGTGTGTTACTTAATGACATTTTATATTCAAAATTGATTTTATTTAATTGAACTTTTAGTCATATATTTGCAAAGATCGATTTACATATAAATCTATCAATGCATTTTTCTAACACATAATTATGACAAATCAAGGAACGGATTAAAAATACGGCTATAGTGACATATGTTTCGTCTTTCGCCACAAAGACTCATCAGACTATTTTTATATGTAAATCGATCTTTGCAAATATATGACTAAAAGTTCAATTAAATAAAATCAATTTTTAATTACTATGTTTAGTTTTTTTGGCATGCTTTGGAATAGATTTTCGCAATAGCTCTGATAAATTTTTTTCCCATTATTCCATGAATACCCTTTCTAGTTCGGTTTTTAAAGAAATATTGTGCTGGCGAACTTTTGCGTCCACAAGATTTCAATAGCATTTATATCTGGACCCTGCCCCAGTGTTTTGTATACATTGGGACAGTTATATTAAATCCATGATCACATATTATAAAAAATATGTTTGAGATCATTATCTTGGTAAAAGTACCTATCACTACATAGACCAAGTTAATCCTTACATTGCAGTATATTAAGTCTTAAAATATTCAAATACATCTTATGATCCTAATTTCTATTAACAAAATGGAGTATTCCTGGTCCAGCTGCTGAAAAAGAGTGATGGTGGTTCACTAATGGTTGGGGGATGTATTTGAACATTTTAAGACTAAATTTACTGCGATGTAAGGATAAAATAGGTCAATGTAGTGATATGTACTTTTGCCAAGACAACGGTATCAAACATAAGTATTTCTTATAATATGAGATCTTGGATTCAATATAACTGTCCCGATATTTTTGTAGCACTGGCGCAGGTTCCAGATATAAATGATATTGAAATCTTGTGAAGTTATCTGGACGCAGCACAATATTTCTTCAAAAACTGAATCGAAAAGGGTATTCATGGAAAAATGGGAAAAAAATTACCTGAGCTATTGCGAAGAACTAATCCAAAGCATGCCAAAAGAACTAAACATGATAACTAAAAACAAAATAATGCGCACTAAATACTGAAATCATGTAAAAATTATCATTTTGTTAAGGTGTACGAGTTTGGCTTTGGCGTTGAATAAGCTTGATTTCTGTAACTTTCTTTTTATTTTCAGAAATAACGAAAAATTTCGAGTTCGGTTTTTTGTTAAAATTGAAGGATTAAATATGCTATTTAAAAATGTACTTCCAGTTTCTTAAACTATTTTGGGGCATTAAAAAATAGTTTCTTTGGTGTTCGAGTTTGGCTTTGACCTACTATAACATACATACCAAGTAAATATCAACGACGATGTTTTCACATACAAGGCCGAGACTACATTACTTCGCGAACTCATCTACTATTGGTGCAGGAGTTATACATCGAAGGAACATGCTGACATTTTTAATGTCATTCGAAATAATTTTTAAAAATTGCATACATAAAGTTTGCTGTAATCATTAGTGTTATACTGACAGTAAATGTCAGAAGCAGTAAAATTGAAGTTGTTTTTCCTCTTCTTCTTAATATTTATCATCCATTTGCTTTATGTTTAATGATATTTAGTGCCAAATGTCAAAGTTCAGGGATGCCGCATTGTTAAAAATATCCAAAATCGGTAACGTTGCTGCAATTTATGCACAGATTTAAAATAAATCTCTGCAGAAATAGATTAGTTTTTGTATTATTAATCATGTGATTAACACCCACGTTTAAAGCAGGAGTATGGGAACAGCCTTCAAGCCTTCGGTGGAAACGTGGTATTAATTTCTTAGTTCCAATAACTAATTTCGAAGACAATTTTTCCAAAATTTCCATTTAAGATTGAAAAATACATAACAGTTTCAAATTCAAAATCCAAAATAAACTAACGAAAAATTTGTTTCAAAAAGATCTCTTTCTACGCATTGTTGCTTAAAGTAAGAACTTAAGCGGATACGCAACATAAGAACAGAGAGCAAGTAAACGTGCTGCTACAGTTTTCCTTGTTTTGTCACATCTTACCTAAAAGTATTTTATGTAAATTTGTAAGTGTATGCTTCTTAAAAAATATGAGAACTTTAGTTATCAAACTATATGTACACATACTTATTCAACATAACTTAATTTCATACAACTACCATAGTTGAATAGTTGGCGCAAAGTTTTTAATGACTTTCAAGGGGTTTGTTAATATGAAAAAAGGTTTAATTGCCCATGGTGCATGACATGATGATGATTAAGATGATCATGATTACGAAGATAATGATTATAACTCCTTTTAAGACATTAATTTCACTGTAAAATTTTAAAGGTTTTGCTGTCTTTTACTTTAAAAATATTTCTTGCTTTTTTAAAGTTCTTTGAATTTCTCACTTTTTTACGAAATGTACACTTGTTCTTTATTGCAATATACGCGTTTTTTTTATTACTAAGCCAAGTTAAAAAATGAATATTCACGCTATTTTACAACTGACACCGCCAAGAACATTGTAAACGTACTGATATGCCGCATCGATGCTGCTGCAACGCAATGTCCTAAATTTACGTTGTTACCATACGAAAGAGCCCGTTAAATAACAACAACTACATCAATAGCAAGTAGCAGCAGCAATTGCTGTTGCTGCAACATCAGCAATATCCCTATATTGTCGTAGTCCAAGTAACTCTTCAACGTTTTCGGGATTCGTTCGGCATCCTTTTGAAAACAACAGCAACAACAAAACATAATTTTTTGTACTCTTATCTATTCGTCCGGGTAACAACACTGTTCGTGTTCGGATTTTACAATGCCGTTACCGAAGTTATGGGGCGCGCCGAGATGTATCATTGTATTCGTTGCAGCATTTTTTTACAAAATGAAATTACGAAAAAATACACAAACCGTCGCTCTCATCCAGGCAACATTCTATGTGAAAATAAAGAGCGGGAGAGAGTTTGATGAAGAGCACAGCATCAAAAAATACTGCTTTCTCAAAATGCACAAGCACTTTTATTTGTTACAGGTTCTCTCATTCATTCAGATATCTTAAATGTTGCTCTGTATAACATCAGGGATACTGGGAGTTTAACAGTCTTTCGATTCCTATAAGGTTTTTTTATTTTTTTGGAGTGTTTTATCTTTACTTAATTGTGTTATACAGATTTATTTGTGTTATACAGTTTTTTTTTTTAAATATTTTGTAGACTTTTTTGATGCGCTGTTAGCCAATTTCTTCTGTACTGTTATATACTAACTGACTAGATAATGATAAGGTTCAACTAAGTATTTATAAAATTGTATACCGTAAATGGAAAACAAATTCCGGAAATTCTTGCAACAACAGTTTGAGCCAGAGCGTATCACAGTGCGTTGATCCCATACAAGCAATTGTCAAAAATAGAAGGAGTGGTTGGATTTCGATTCGATTTCGGATGGTACTTTAAGTAATTTGGGGTCGCAGAGCTCAAAAATGATGCTCAGATTTGTTGTAACCTTTATAGTTTTGCTAAAAACCAGGTATATAGGACCATTTTCTTAAGCCCCATATACGTATATAACGATGATGAAAAAGTAATGCTTAATATAACAAATGAAATATACGTAGTAGAAATAATGTTTTTTGTACTTTTGAGACCATTTGTGTTAATAAAAACAAAAAAACTTGTCAACATAAATTTTATATTTTATATAAATTTTTCATTTTAAGCATTTTTTCAAAAAAAAAATAAAAAATATTTGTAGGACGAAGTAGGAAAAGTTATTTGCAGTTCCTTATTTTTATAGGACTTGTTTTTTTTTCATCGAAATTTGTCAATTTCTGAAGTTTTTCATTTGATAATATCATATATTAAAACCACTACAATATATATGAAATTATATATTTTCTAGAATTTTTAATTCTATTAATTTACTCAAATATTATTTATAATAAAAAATCTTACTTCGCTTATTTTAATCAAAACACAAATTTTTGATAACACAGGTTTACAAAAAAAAAAAAAATGTCATGGCGTTTTGACCAGACTATGTGTTTCCTAAGGACTTTAACGTCCTGAATCCGAATCCCGGGTCAATTTTTTTCTAGAACGTCTGAGAAAAAAGATTTCAAGGTCATATGGAGGTCAAAATGGGGTTCATGTGTCGTTTAGTGATAAATTCTGAAACTAATTTTTAATCATTGAGCTCTTAGGTCTTAAAAAGAATATGTAAGCAAAAAGAGTATCTCGGACCTAGTTTCAAAGGTATAGCCATCGAAAGATAAGAATATATATCTTCTATGAAAACCGCTATAAGTTGGGAACCCCTGAATAGATTTGGAAAATATTGGTGTCATATGAAAGGTATTTTGTTGTTGTTGTTATTGTTGTTGTTGTTTTTGTTGCTATTGTTGCTGGTGTTGCTGATTTATTTGTTGTTGTAATTAAAAAGTTTCACAAAATTTCAAAAAAGCTCATATCACGGGGGTTCAAAACATTTTTTAACCCTCAAGTTGCATCACTCGGAAAGTTTTTATATTTTCATGTTCAGGGTACTTTCCTTATCACATAAAAAAAAAATTAAGAAAATCCGTCGGGCGCTTTTTTTTTAAATCGAATTTTCCGTTTTTGGCAAAGTTGAGTTAAGTCAAAAATAGCAGGCGAAAACTAAAATCGATAAAAAGGAACACGAATAGTCATTTTTAACTAACTTTTGGATGCTGAACTCAAATCCGTTAACAAAATTGATCTATCGCTACAGAATTTTGAGATATCCTAACCCAAAAATTACTAAAATATAAGATTTTTCGTGATTTTTTCCTACCTTTGAGGTTATGTAACACGACAGTGTAATACTTTGTCATAAAATTTGTTATGTTAGTTAAAAGTACATATTTTTGTCTACAAAACTCTTTTTAAATTATATTAATATCTTTTTTTTTTTCTTGGAGTTATCCTAACCTAAAAATTTAAAAAGAAACAAATACAAGATTTTTGACTACGTTGGAGGCCACATAGAGAACACATGAAATTTTTTAGGTCTTTAATACAAACTGCATCACTTATAATCATTTATTGTCTTTAAAATGAGCTATCAAATAGTCTTCTACAATTTTGCTATACAAAGTTATGAGCTCTTTAATATGACATCAAGAAACACAAAAACGTTATGCCAAAACAAGTAATACACTGAAGCTAAAAAGTTAGTTTGCTTAAAATTGTTGTGACGAAGAAGGGAAAATTCGTAGGTGACCACTCGATGGCTGATTTTGAAGACGAGGAATTGTAGTAAGTAATTCAGTTAGTATAAAAGAGCAGAAAAATTTCGTGCGTTCCCTATGTAGCCTTCAACGTAGTCGAAAATCTTGTTTTTGTTTCTTTTTAAATTTTTAGGTTAGGATAACTCCAAGAAAAAAAAAGATATTGATATAATTTAAAAAGAGTTTTGTAGACAAAAATATGTACTTTTAACTAACATAACAAATTTTATGACAAAGTATTACACTGTCGTGTTACATGACCTCAAAAGTAGGAAAAAATCACGAAAAATCTTGTATTTTGGTAATTTTTGGGTTAGGATATCTCAAAATTCTGTAGCGATAGATCGATTTTGTTAACGGATTTGAATTTAGCATTCAAAAAATAGTTAGAAATGACTTTTCGTGTTCCTTTTTATTGATTTTAGTTTTCGCATGTTATTTTTGACTTAACTCAACTTTGCCAAAAACGGAAAATTCGATTTAAAAAAAAAGCGCCCGACGGATTTTCTTAATTTTTTTTTTATGTGATAAGGAAAGTACCCTGAACATGAAAATATAAAAACTTTCCGAGTGATGCAACTTGAGGGTTAAAAAATGTTTTGAACCCCCGTGATATCTCGAAAACTATGAATTCAATTGAAAATATTTTCAGAATATTTTTATAGGTTGTCAAAATACCTTTCATATGACACCAATATTTTACAAATCCATTCAGGGGTTCCCAACTTATAGCGGTTTTCATAGAAGATATATATTCTGATCTTCCGATATATCTGGATCTTCCGATGGCTATATCTCCGAAACTTGGTTCGAAATACCTTTAAGGACTAAGAATTCAATGATAGAAAATTAGTTTCAGAATTTTAGCGAATTTATCACTAAACGACACATGACCTCCATATGACCTTGAAAAATTTTTCTCAGACGTTCTGGAAAAAAACGGACCCGGGATTCGGATTCAGGACGTCAAAGTCCCTAGGAAACACGTAGTCCGGTCAAAACGCCATGACATTTTTTTATTTTGTAAACCTGTGTAATTATTTGTTTAAGGGAATCCGAAACGAATTGAACCAAATATGATTTTTTTTTTTAAAAATATCGCAACTTTGAAGAATCACAGCGTGGCCAAAACTAAGTCTTCCTACTAAATATTTTGTTTTTATTTTACTGATGCAATCCATTGATCCATTGATACCAATATTGTTAGGTTTCGAGTCACAAAAAATTTTGATTTTTATCCATGGGCCAACGCAGTGTGCGTAGCTAGAATCTTATCTAGGGTCGGAGAGGAAAAACCGATTATATTTTCTGTTCGATTGCCTTCATTTACTGAAACGGTATGAACTACAATTGCCTCTTTTTTTAAACTGAAATGAAAAAAAAAAAAAAAAACTAATGCCTCGGCTTCTCCAGTACAGTCCCGTATTTTGCGTTGGAGTCCTGGAATCAGAAAAGTTCCGGATACTTATAAATGTCGCGGATTAATAGATTAATGGTGGACGCATATTGTATTGTGTACTTTTTAATTTAATTCTATAACAATTTTAATTTGACATATAAATTTTGTTTCCTTCCTGCCTTTTATGTTTCGGGATTGGGCAACACTAATGTCAATAGCTAAAATCTGGCAACATCATATAAAGTTTGAAATTTTTTAGCATAAACGTACTCACAACGTTTTGATGTACAAGTGCTATTTGTTTTGTTTACAGTGAGTTAAGAAAATCAATTTTTCCATTGAAAATTTAAGCAATTGATAAATTATAGGGTTTCCAACGAGAACAAACCTTTTTTACGGCCAGGTGTTCATGCAATATTGAATATATGCTGGTCCCACTTATGCCTAAGGTTGTCTCAATCTCACGATAGGTCACATGACGATCTTGCAATATCAGTTGGCGCACAGCATCAATGGTTTCCGGAACAACAACTGATTTTGAACGACCTTCACGAAATTCGTCTTGGAGTGAGCGACGGCCACGATTGAATTCATTAAACCAGTTTTTTACAGTGCTATAGGATGGTGCTTCATTGCCATATAAAGGTTTAAGTTCATCGATGCACTCTTATCGTGATAATCCACGTCGAAAGTTGTGAAAAATGATCGCACGAAAACGTTCACGAGTTAATTCCATTTTTTTGCTAAATTGATTTTTTCAAGTCACTGTAAGCAACACAAATGATGGTCGTACGTCAAAACGTTCTGAGTACGTTTATGCTAAAAAATGTCAAACTTTATTATGGTGTTGCCAGATTTTAGCTATTGACATTAATGTTGCCCAATCCCGAAATATAAAAGGCAACCTACGTATCACGTAATATATGGCTCTCAATTTTACCTTTTATGGTGTTTACGTGAGATCGTAGTGAAAAAAGTTTTTTGTTTGAAAATGGAGAATCTAAACATACGGATTTGGTAAGCCAGTTTGTTGTTTTGGTAAGTGAACTTTACCAGTGTAATGCAGATGATACAAACTTGGCTACTTTTGGAGCTGCTGAAAAGTTTTAATATGAAATTTATTTATATGCACCACAGTGCTACGAAATCCCAAAAATTTCATACACTCTTAAAGGTAGGTAGGTGCGTTTATTATGGGTCCTCAGTTCAATGTGGAGATATTTTTAGAGGAAAGTTAGAATTTGGAAAAATTGTTTTCGTTTTTTACTTTTTTACGACGTTTTTAAGCAACACTTTGAAACGTAAGGCATAAATATTTAAATTTATTCATAAAGAGTATACAATATTAAATAAAATTAACAAATATCTATCAAAATTGGATGAAAATTGAAGATGTTACGATTTTTTATAAAATCTTACTCCATTCGAATTTATAGTTTCTAACTAGTAAAAAATGCTTGCCCAATCGATCCCGTTTTAAAGGACTGACTTAATTTAAAACAAGTTTTAGTGATCCTTGGTAAAGTTTCATGTACAGTACAATATTTTGTTAAATCATACTAACCCATTAGGTCCTGATTTAATGGGTCTTTTAGACACCCATTTCTAAAAACTTGGTCATAATAGGCTAAAATGATCGACGAAAAAATTTTACGAAAAATTTCACTAAAAAAATCGTAACATCTACAATTGTCAACCAATTTTAATAAGTTATAATTGATTAAATTAAAAATTGTATGTTCTTAATGAAAAAATTAAAATTTATATGCCAAACTACAAAAAAATAAAAAATTTTTTTTCAAATTCTAACTTTCCTCTAAAATTTCCCCAAATATTTCCATTGAACTTAAGCTATAGTATATATCTTTAAAATAGCCGTAAATTTTTCTTTCCAAATCCGTAACAAATGCAAAGTCGGTTAAAAAATAACTGAGCTAAAAATTTTTAAGTGCACAAAGTCACCCAAAAACAGTTTTTTAAAGTTAACTAAAGATTTTGCGAGTGTACCTATTACAATTTTTAAGTAAAGGCATGTAAATTGGTTAAAAAATGTCCTAGTTATGGAGTTTTATGAAGAAGTTTCAGTAAGATTAATATTAATAGAGAATGTCGTTTTACTCAGGAGACTTAGGTTCATTGATTTCAGCAAAAAAACAGGCTAATCCACGTTGTCCCATTAAAATATCTTGTTTGAACACCGTGTAATAATTAGTTCTGTGCTCTGCAGTGCCATAGGATTTCGTTGACTATTCTTAAGCCAACTTCAACTCCTTTACCGGTGGTAAAAAGCGCTCCGCTATTATTTCATCGGAAATTACTCGTATTGTATAAATCTATAAATCACAGTATACGACCATAACATGAAGACATCAGAACTTTGTAGTCTTATTTAAGAGAGATACCCGATTTCATTGCTACTCGAACTTTTCGATACCTTTCTTGTAGATCGATTTACATTTAGCCTCAAAAAAAGGTTCTTTTGCCTTACTCTTAGAAACGAACATTTTTTTGGTCAGCGAACAGGCAAAAGTCACTGGGAGCTAAATCTACAGAACAGGGAAGGTAGGGAAGCAATTCAAAATGGAAATCATTCATTTTAATCATTGTTTTCATCAACTTGTGTCTTGGAAAAATAGTAAACGCGGCAGCTACTTCAAAAGTAAATTTTTATAAAATTGTAAACATACCATCTTCTGATATCTTTGAGATGTCAGTTTACTCACACAATTTAACTTCAAGTTCTTCTATGGCTGGATTTTTTTTATGTTTTCCGCAACAACTACAGATTTTGAGCGAAGAGAGCGTTTAACATCATTAGTGCTTGTATGAACGCATTTAAATTCAGCATGGCAAATGATTTTCTTGGTGCAGAATCCGGACCACTCTTATCGAACCAAGTTTTTGTTCAAGCATTTTTTTTTACATTAGAAAACAGCGTTTCAGTAACACACGATATTTATTTTATCCATTTTTTTGTTTCCAACAACATAAGTTGCTTTACTCAAAATCTTTTAACTCAAGAACCAATTGTCCGCTCTTGGTCAAATTTTTAAAGTATCGTTTGAAGGTTGGTTCTCACTGAAATTAAAATGAAAAAATTATAGTGGCGCCATCTCTTAGAAACTATACGAACTTTTCAGCTGGGCAGTTAGTTACTTATAATCTAAAACGAAGCGATATGTCGGCAAAAATAAAATAAATTTTATTAAAATGATTTCAGTTAATTTTATATTACCTACATATCAGAGAGGGACTTAGGCAGTTTTGATCTTTAACGTAACATTTATTCACTTTATTTGCCTTAGCCAATGCAATGTAGTCTAATGGCTACTAAATCTTTAACTAGGAACATAATGCAATTCCTTAATTTTTCGGTTGAACTGTTCTTCATGTGCCGTCCTCGGACATAGGATCATAAATTGTATTTGATGTAGAATTGTCCTTCTAAAAATGAAATGGAATAGAAAATTGAATTTGAAAACAAACAAAAAACATAAAAGTTTAAGGAGTCTATAATGCCATACACTCATACGTACTTTGAAACTATAAAATAACTCGTAAAACAAAACATCTATCAATATTGTGTGCAACATATTATCGCATTTTCGTTCTCATGTTTTACTAGTTTTCCTCACTTACGCTTCCATTATTTTTCTCATTACTATTATCTTTTCTGTTCATATATTGTAAATGTATTTCTTAACTTGGCGGTGGACCAAAAATTTTCCATTTTTGTTTGATGACCCGAAGAGATTCTTTCGAAAGTGCTTTGAAGTGTTGTCTGCAATGATCCAGAGTTGTTGCTGCTGTTAGTAGTTGAATTTGTGGTTACGTCAAGAGAAAAGACGTAGCAAATGTACTTAGTAGTGCTGCGCATACTGCAACAAGCACAGCAATCGACTTACAACCCACTAGGTACATAGCTACCGCCCACACGTACCTTTAAGTTTCTTTTTTGCCATAAAATTTGGTTCATAAGCCGTAAAGACTTAAAATGCCCCCCATTACTGTTTGTTGTTTAGGGTGTGCCATAACATTCTGAAGTGTTTCGTTTCTTGAATTTAAATAATACATATTCTCTTTGCTATTTGACCGAAGTATTAAAATCTTGTTAAATGTGCGAACTTTCGTAAATATAACTTTTTTTTTCACAAAGTTACACTCTGCACTGTGAAAGCCAGGATTTTGCAGGCAGGAAAGACAATTGCAACAACAACAACAATAATAGCAGCGCATGCAGCACTGCAATTTTATCAATTTTGTGCAACCGTAAACCGAAAATTTATTCTCAAGCCTTGCCAAAAATAAAACGATGAAAAATTTACAAAACAAAGAAAAAAAGCAGACTTGAAGAAAAAGTAAAAAAAAAAAAAAAATATTGTACAAAAACAATGCTTCATTGTCAGTTTGTGCTCAGAGGTATTTCTTTTAAGGACATTTGCTGATATGGCAAATTTGTAGGAGTTGCCAAGTAAAATATTCCAATTCCCATAGCTAATACCGGTATCTATATGTACATGTTTATGGGATTTTTTTCTTATCTTCAATGGATACATTTTGTTTTATGCTTTCTTTGATTATTGATCCAAATTTTGAATTTAAACATTTGAATTCTGTCTTTTATTAATTTATTTATTTAGTTTTTGTTTGCTATTGGTCACAATGCGACTTTCAATTAAAACTTCACACCACATAAAGTATAAGAGTTTACTTCTTTTAGATTTAGCAAATAGTTTCAATGACATTCAGAGGACGAACTCTGAATTTTATATAACATTTATTTTTATTTTGTCATTAAAAACGAAAACTGCAAAAAAAGTCTGAAAGCATGAGGCGACTCGTTAGAAAAATAAAAATAAAACATTACTTAGTACAAGCGGAAAAAGTCTACCTTATTTTTGAAAAGTGTGCGTGACACTTATTTGATAATGCTCACTTTTCGTATTGCTTCTGTTATTAATTTACGGCATCTACCTACCAACATGCATTGACATATCTTCTAAAGATTGCGGGATATAGCAGGAGTGTCGCATTGAAAGTGTTGCGACCTTCAAATTGTTCCCCATAGCACACACTTGTTGTTGCCATAGCCTAAAATCTAAAATTAAAAATTAAGAGCTAAAAACTATAGTCCGTGGGCCCGCGTCCAAAAAAAAATTCTTAAACACACTGCTGAGACTTCGTGTATTTAATGTTTAGGTCGAGACGGACAAATTTTGAGAGTGGGAAAGTATGGTGGATTAGCGTTGAAACTATCACAAAGTCATGCATTTCAGGCCAGAAAAAAATGTATGAACCCAACCTTGGTTTTCATTCGAATCAAAAGTTTTTAAAATGTTAAAAGCATAAAACATGCCGTCGGACAAAAATTTTTCTGCGTTTGGCGAGTCGGACACGCCAATATGCCAAAGTTACAAAAATTTTCAAAATTAAGTGGAAATATTGTCGGAGAATTTTCGGAGAGGTCTATTTATTGTCGGACGCATTGAAGTTAAGGGTTTCAGGCACCCCTTGGATTTATAAACAAAACAGGATACAAAAAATTATATTCTGTAATAAAAAAAGTATTTGTCGGACAAAAATATTGGGGCATAACAATAGTCGGACAAAAAATGTAATTTTTTTTGGCAAACATAAGCTATACAGAAAAAAATAAGCAGATCTGCTAAAAAATCCTATTTAAAATTTATGAAGAGGCAAACGTAGGCGCTCATCGTCTCACACACCGCGACTTAAACATACAACTTTTATCCAACACCCAACCGACATCAGACAACACATGCGATTTAAACGTGCAACATATGTTCAACAGACAAACACATGTAAAACTCGTTTGTAATCATAAACATAATTATTTCACCCTGGGCCAGCTAAATCTAAAAAAAAAATCAGCAAAAGTTCCTTAAGCTAAGCAAGTATGTAAATAAAACGCGGATGTTAAACTGTCGGCCAACTAAGTATAGAACCAACTGAATATCGCGCCAACAAAGAATTTCGAATGGACCCCAACGAACTCTTACTTCAGAAGTTCACGCAAGGGCGTGGGCGGCCGTCATTTAATAATGACAATACAGGTATTTCCTGTTGGAGATACTTTCTTTCTCTGGATAGTCGTCACACAGCTTGACTGTATAATAAAAGTTAATTATAACGTATTGGAATTAAATCCCCTTGTGGTTTCTTTGGAATATAAATTTTGTGATGAACCCTGGACGTCGACGGCTTCACGCTGGCTAGCGAAGGAAAGGTTCGTTACAAATTCACAAATACTCGTCAACAAAGCTCTGTTTTTGAAATAATACATCTAAATTATATTTTTATGAGTTGCCGGAATCTGGAAAAATTTTTGATCTAGAAAATGGTCGAAAATTTTGTGAAGAGAATTTGATGAAAAAATTTCGAAAAACAGTGTGATAGACGATGGCAATTAATTGCGTTTCACATCCATTGGCAATCATTTGTAAAATACATTTGCTGATTTATATTATGGTTATTTTTTTCATCCTCTTCGTTGGTAATTGAAATCCCCACTTGTTTGTCTATTGCGCTCTGTCTGTCCGTCCGTCCGTCTGTCTGTCTCCGTCTGCCTTTCCCTAATGTTCGCTGTGAGAGAGAGTTCATTACTTGGTTTGGCTACGTCGCATTGTTTTCCTAATGATTTCTACTCAATGCGCCGGAAAAAGCAAAACAACAACAACAAAAAGTTGTACACAATTTGTACGAGTTATTTTTAATAAACTGTTTTGCTGTTGCTATTTGGTTTGCTTTTATGTTGTTGTTATTTTCTTCTCAACTTTATTTTACTTGCATACTTTTAGGCGAGTTGAGGCATTGAGGCACAACTTTTATAGGCAAAAATTCTGTTTTAGGCCAAGCAGAACAAAAAAAAAACCGAAATGTAGAAAGAACAACAACAAGAGGGAAAGAAAAATGTTGTTGGCATTGCCAAGAAAAATATGCTTAAAGGCACGCGAGACCTCTACATACCACCAAAATGTAGGAAAAACGGGGTGAGTTTGGTAATCGGAATTCGTGGAACCACGAAAAACTTTATGTGCGACTGGTTTTTGGGTTTTTTTTTTTTTTTTTGTTATCTTTCTTGTAATTTCTGTTGCTGGAGATTTTCTGCTCTTTGGAATTTTGTGTCGGTTTTCTTTAATTTTTTGTTTTTTGTTTTGCATTTTGACTTTATAACTTTTTTGCCAAGGAATTCGTAATGAACAATGAGCAGCGGACAGGCCTCGGCTTGGCAGTAAAAATAAAAGAATATGAAAGAAAAACAAATGAAATTTTTATGAACTTTTGCGCAGATCATTAAATGATGAGTGGTATAACAAAAGTACCGATGCTGATGCTGCTTGCTGTTTGCCCTCTTGTTCGCGCTTGCCATCGAGAATGATGCGCAGGAACCGGAAACAAAATTTGTTCTGTCAGTTTTTTGACTTTGGCTGAATTTTGATTTGTTGATGTTGGCAGTTGAATTTGTTAAGAAATAAAAAAAAAAATCAAAAGGAAAACTTTTGCATTGCAACAAATGAGTTTGGCACTCGAAGTTGAAGTAACAAAAGTCCTGACAGTTGGCCAAAGTTGGAGAAAGAGTCAAACTGTAGGAGAAAATCTTATATTTTGTGAAAAGTTTTCGTGAATAATTTGTGTATGTATTTAGTTATCGTTAAGTGGATTTATGCTGCATTGTTATATCAGTAACAAGAGTGTATTAAAGTTGCGGGGATCTAATCACATTGGAAATGCTAAAGTTGTCATTGCTATGTACATCTTCTTTTGATGACTTTTCCCCATCTTGGTCGAATAATTTTCAATTTTTAAGCTTTATAAAATTTTGCATTTTAGCAAGGTGCCTTTGGTAAAACATCATTCCGAAGTTGAAGGTAGCAGCAACTTTCAATTTTAGTCTTTACGTAGTGTGCAAAAAAGTTGTTCAGGTGCTGCAAGGATTTTTCGGTTTGAGCGGCAACTGGCCATTATATTTTCCGGCTTGTGTTATTTTTTGAACAAAAATTCGCAAGATTTCAAATTCATACGCTGCACATCGGACTTAAACAGAGGACGGCCACGTTTGTCGACTTTTAATATATACACGGAGAAAAAAAAATAGTGCATACTACTTTATTTCTAGTAAGTTTTACTATAATTTTAAGTCAATAGGTATAGTGGCAACTCCCAAATAAAATACATTTTATCTTACTGTTTTAGAAAATTAAGAATTTTTTAAATCTTAACAGTAGGTATAGTAATTTATTTGAAAAAACTTAAGTGATATTTACCTTAGTGTAAAGTTGAAAAAAAAAAGATTTACACCTTGTAATAGAAATATAATATTTTTACTTACAACTACAAACTTGTTTAACTTCTACACAATTAATCCATATGATGAAGAAGTTAACAATTAATGTATTAAGCAAATGTCTGTCCAAACATAAATACTTTTACTAGAATTATAAGTAAAAATGGTTATACATTTTTTTGTCTGAAAGCATAATTTACTCTACGTAAAGGAAAATGTTGGCAATTCATACGTATGTTTACTTATTTATGTTTGAAATTCGATATAAAAATATACTGCCATTCGGAGTTAAACAGATATGGATCATGTTTGTCTATCTTTGATATATAGTATTCCAACTTTTAATTGATTTAATAGTTATTTTTCAACTACTTACCTGATAAAAATGTATGTTTCGTTAGCTACCATATACACTATTTAAAATATAGATAGTCCTTGAAAATGCATTATGATTTACTTCATATCAGGAGATTTAAAAGATTTTTTAACAACTCTTAGCTGCTACTTTGAATAAGAGCCAAAGTAAAAAATGTAAATTTTACTTCAACAACTACAAAAAAAAAAAAAAAAAAAAAAATAGTTCATATGGGCTGCACTTACATATATACACATCCATACAGGACCCTTTGATATGCAAAGCCTTAGCACCCACAGTAATAGCAACAACAACAACAACGGCAGGAATAACAACAATTGCATTGCACGTACAATGGCTTATCACGTTTCAGAATACAAAGCCAGGGTATTTTAAGCCAAGAATAATGACAATGCAGGAAGAACACGTAGACGTATGACGTTGTTGTTATTGTTGCTTTAAAGTTGCTGCAGCGAAAAAAAAAAAACAAAAAATGATATAGAAAAAGGGACACATGCAAGGACACTAGTATGAAATACACTAACATAGCAACAACATTATACTTGACTTTTACAACAACAACAAGAAAGAGGTGATCTTTGCTTTGCTGTACCAGTACACTTAAGAAATAATGCAATGGCTGAATTAATGTAGTGGTTATCTCATCTCAACTCAGCTTAGCTTAGCTTAACTTAACTTAACTTAACTTAACTTAACTCAACTCAACTCAACTCAACTTAACTCAACTCAACTCAACTCAACTCAGCTCAACTCAACTCAACTCAACTCAACTCAACTCAACTCAACTCAACTCAACTCAACTCAACTCAACTCAACTCAACTCAACTCAACTCAACTCAACTCAACTCAACTCAACTCAACTCAACTCAACTCAACTCAACTCAACTCAACTCAACTCAACTCAACTCAACTCAACTCAACTCAACTCAACTCAACTCAACTCAACTCAACTCAACTCAACTCAACTCAACTCAACTCAACTCAACTCAACTCAACTCAACTCAACTCAACTCAACTCAACTCAACTCAACTCAACTCAACTCAACTCAACTCAACTCAACTCAACTCAACTCAACTCAACTCAACTCAACTCAACTCAACTCAACTCAACTCAACTCAACTCAACTCAACTCAACTCAACTCAACTCAACTCAACTCAACTCAACTCAACTCAACTCAACTCAACTCAACTCAACTCAACTCAACTCAACTCAACTCAACTCAACTCAACTCAACTCAACTCAACTCAACTCAACTCAACTCAACTCAACTCAACTCAACTCAACTCAACTCAACTCAACTCAACTCAACTCAACTCAACTCAACTCAACTCAACTCAACTCAACTCAACTCAACTCAACTCAACTCAACTCAACTCAACTCAACTCAACTCAACTCAACTCAACTCAACTCAACTCAACTCAACTCAACTCAACTCAACTCAACTCAACTCAACTCAACTCAACTCAACTCAACTCAACTCAACTCAACTCAACTCAACTCAACTCAACTCAACTCAACTCAACTCAACTCAACTCAACTCAACTCAACTCAACTCAACTCAACTCAACTCAACTCAACTCAACTCAACTCAACTCAACTCAACTCAACTCAACTCAACTCAACTCAACTCAACTCAACTCAACTCAACTCAACTCAACTCAACTCAACTCAACTCAACTCAACTCAACTCAACTCAACTCAACTAACTCAACTCAACTCAACTCAACTCAACTCAACTCAACTCAACTCAGCTCAACTCAACTCAGCTCAACTAAAACAAAACAACTCATCTCAACATCATTTGACTCACAAAATCGAAAAGTTAATATTCTGAGCTTGAGAATAAAATAGTTTTCTTTTAAATTTACGTATGTACGAGTATGTAAATGGGTTATTCTACGAAAACCTAATTAAGATTAAAATAAAATTATGAGTTACCAGTTAAAAAAGTTTAGAATGAATTGAAACCTAAAGATTTAATTCAATAAATAGTTTTAGGATAGTTACTTCCGGGCTTGAAAACTGATCGTATAACCGCATGACGGGTAGTTGGACAATAGTTGAATGATTATAGCTTATAGCAGTAACCATGGTTACAAAACAGTGAGAACTAATTATCGAATATTATTGTACATAGGAAATAGCTGATGATAGATGACAATAGAATGGTGAAATACAAGTTTTGGCAATGGTATCGCTCTCTCGTATTACAACTTTCAAGTGAAAATCAAGACACACTGGTACCGTAGGCTTTGTTTTCTAAGAATTTCCGATATTTGATAGAATTTTCCAGCTTACAGTTTTTTAATCTACAAACAAGCAGAAAATTTTCTGCATACTAATTTTTTGTATCCAATTTAGTCAAACTTTTTTTTTTTGGTTTTAGTACAGAGCCCCGGGCTAAAAATGGGTTTTTCGGCCCTGGTTTGAAAAAGTGCCGTTCACTTTGAAAAAGGGCTATATATATTTCATCTTATAGTCATTCTACACATTTTCTCGAAAAAACATTTTGGGTGCAAGCACTTTTATTTAAAACACGTGGGGAGAGGTGTGATCATATCATCCATCGTATCTTTTACCATAATCACACATCCATTACCAATGTAAAGAGCTTTAATTTTTTTTTCCAGTGTTTTTAGGATAAACAGTGAAATAAAAGATAATAGTGAATTGAAAATTGTCTTGTCTTGGCGAGAAATATATTTTTTAGACAAACCCTAGACACCAAAGGCTATCCCTAGGCTAATGGCGATAGAAATTCAGTACAGTTTTTGTTTTTAAAAACTTACATAAAAACTTAAAAATCAAGTCTGCACGAAAAAATTTAGAACAAATATTCAAGAATACGAATCATTAGCACTTTTCAATGCTTAGGTCAGGTAAGTGATATTTGATCCAAATTGATGAAAACTTGAAGACAACAAGTTTTACAAGTTGGAAAAAATAAGTTCCTAATCAAGCAAATCATTAGTTCAATAACAATGTTTTAAGGAAGTTTTGAAATTTTCTAATTTTTAAACTTGATTTAAATTAATTTTTTGTCGATGAGAATAAACAAGGTATCAAAATTTTGACTACATTAGGGCTTCAAGATGGTTTTACAAAAAGTTAATGATGACAGTAAACTATGTAGGATCTATAAAACATCTGAAACTAATAAGATATTTTATTTGAAAGCGAGATCGAAGATTTTTTAAGTAGAAAGTTATTGGATCTTAAAATTACGACCTTTTTGTAGAATCGCCCATATAAGCTTTAAATAAATATACCTATACAGATATATTTTTTTCAGTAAGCAAGAAACATCAACAACATCATAGCAAAGATGCCGTTGCTACTACTACGAGACGCAATGCAACATAAAGTATTGCAACATAACGTAACGTAATGTTAAGTTACGTGAAACGTTTCAAGAACGAGACGATTTGAGCAAAACTTAAAAGACATAAAACCATATGAAAAAGAAAGGAGCATCATCAGCAACAGAAAAAGCAGCAACAACTCACATCCCATTTTATGCATGGCTTCAATTTCGAAGAAAAAACACCAAGAAATTTTAACAAAAATATAATAAAAATAAAAAAAAAACATACACAAAAAACAAAAAATATATTATAAAAATAAGAGCGCAAAAAGCAAACTTGGAAAAATAAGAAATAAAGTACTTTA
Source organism: Calliopum simillimum (assembly GCA_951812925.1). NCBI lineage: Eukaryota > Metazoa > Arthropoda > Insecta > Diptera > Lauxaniidae > Calliopum > Calliopum simillimum. The sequence goes on from OX638368.1 coordinate 148,347,920, forward strand.
TTGCACTGACACAGAAAAGTATTCGAGCAGAAGGCAAGGCAACGTGTCACAGTGCTTCGAAAACGAACAAAACTTTGTTTACTACCTGATGAAATATGTGTTATAAAGTTATAAAGATGAAAAACTTTATGAGGTTGTTTCTAAAGAAAGTAACTTCAACATTACCATTTTTTGACATTATGCCTCATTATCACAATGAACCATAAATAAAATCAGAGAATTTTTTGTTATTATTTTGATTAAGGCACAAATTACTGTATTTGGCAGGACTGAAGAGTTGATATCGGTATTGGACATGTAAGCAGGTAGCTCTTTGGGGACACATACTTGTACATATGTATGTGTGAGTGTCTTCTTGTGAGGGTGAAACTATGCTAGTGTGTCTGTGTACATGCATGTAAGTATGTGTGTGTTGGCCATGCCATGTGAGACAATAACTTAAAATAGCGCAGCACTAAAATCGTAACGTGACAATATTGCAGCAGTCGTCGTTGTAATAGCAGCAGCAGCAACAGCAAAAGTCATCATATTTTTCTTCCATTTTTTTTGCTTTTAAAACACAAGCAGCTTTCTTTGAATTTTCTCACATCTAAGAGTCTTTGTAGTTAGATCTCATTCTCTAACGTGATATCGTTTCATCTGTTTTTTCTACTCTGCTGTGTAGTTTTTGCTGTTCGTTTTTTTTTCTTTTTGCCACATTTTTCGATATCAATTCGTAAAGTGTTTTGCCTTGACTCGGTTGTTCCGTTATAAATTGCTTAACTAGGATTCGGAAAGAATGTTTCCTGTGCACTTAACGAGTGTTTGTCACATGACGTTTGTAGAGATTGTCATGTCGTTTGACATTTGGCAAATTGACTCTCAAAAGGTCTATTTTGATAGTAAGTTTGGTTATTGCCAATGTTGATGTTGTTGTTATTGGATTGCATTTACAAAGCCAAAAATTTGTATGCAATAGCACGTTGTCAGATTACATGTATGTACGTTTGAAAGAAGTAAAAAATTACGAAAATGTTCTATGTAGAAGCTATTATTCAAAAAGGAGATATAATTCAGAGTTATTAGCCGTGTTTATTTTGGCGTGAACATGGAGAAAACCAAATGTTATAAATTTTACTCCACTCGAGTAAAAAAAAATTAAAGTTAGTAACACTAAATTTCAAACATAAATATGAAATATTTAATCACGATGCTAATATTTAACTATTTCAAATATATAAACGCCAAACGTAACAATGCTTATATCAGTGTGATATCAAATTAACGTATGTCACTGACAAACATTTTCTAGATCGGGATTCAAAGCCAACAAATACATCCATCGAAAATAACTAAGGACTACCCCAGAAAAATTTGTCACTTTGTTTTTCATCAATAAAAAAAAGTAATGAATTCTTTTTAAATTTTGTTTTTTATTTATTAATGAGTAGTATAACAAACATAAATAATCTTACACTATTAACAAATATTTATTTTATTTAAAAATATTTTACTTTTTTCTTAAGACCCTTCATTAAGTTTTCTACAGTTGTTTCGTCGGTAGTACCGTACGACCTTTGTCACTTATTTTTGAAATCCTTTACATTTTTTGCAGTAATTTTACTCTGTCGATTTCATTAGAGCCCAATATCTCTCAATAGGTCGAAGCTCTGGGCAGTTAGGTGGACTCGCATTTTTGGGAACAAAATTTACATTGTTGGTACTATACAATTCTATGGTGATTCTAAAGTAGTGAGAGGTTGCTTAATTAGGCCAAAATATTACAGTAACCCCTTTTTCACGAATATGTGGCAAAAGACGTTTTTCAAGGCAGTTATCAATATAAATTTTCGAGTTAATTGTGTCCTGTGTTACAAAAAAACTGCTTCTCAAACCGCAAGTGCATATGGCCTGCCAAACCATATACTGCTTGGGAAATTTTGTAATTTTCTTCTCTTTAAATTTGCTCTTTGCCTGCTCCTTCTCCGAACAGGCATAAAATTCGTGTCCTGTTAGCTGATTAAAATCTGCCTTAAGGTATGTTTCATCGTCTATAATGCAGCAGTCAAATTTATTCAGGTAACCGACATATTAATTTCGAACTCGCTAATGAGCCTTTAACTGCTTTTCGTCGAAACGGCCTGGTACTTTTTGAACTTTGTCGGTCTTTAGCTTAAGTTTTTTCTTTAGTCTGTTTATAGAAGATTTTGAGGTTCCTTCTCTGGCAGCACTGGCATCTCGTTTTGAAGTGTTGGGATTCTGCTTAAAAAGGCGCTTCACCTTTTCCACCAACTGTATGTCTATACTGGCTTTTCTACCTGAACCTTTTTTCTGCGTAATAAGTTGACCCTTTCTATAATTCGAAATAACCCTTTGGACAGTGATTTTTGATGCACCTGTTTTTTTTAGCTATGGCTGAATATTTTAATTCTGGTTTTTGCAGGTAAGTGTACAAAATGAGTTCGCACTTTTTTTCTTGATTGCCAGACATCTTTATCGTTTGAAGTTTGCTTACCAAGTGTTATATATTTTTTTAATCGTCATATTATATAGAAAAAATAGCACTCATATTTCGACCTGCACGATCATCAGGTAAATCATAATCTAACGGAATAAAAGTGCCAAATATTTCTGGGCCAGTTCTAATTTATGTTTCGATTTGTTTTGGTTAGAGAAAATCAGGGGTCCCGCAAACTTATAATTTACCCCGTTCCGAAGAACCGTGGGCCATAAGCGTCATCTAAATGACCTTCAAAAAATTTTAAAAAATTATCAGCTCACTTTTTTGACACTTTCTTTCAGATTCTTGAGGGTAATCGTGGAATTTCCAAAAAGTTTTTTTTAACCAGTTTAATGAGTATCCTTGTTAGGGTTATATTTTAATTTTATTGATATCAGTATTGGTGAGTCAATAAATTCCAAATTCACCAATATCCTTCCCGCCTGCCTTGTTCATACGAATTTGCACAAAATTTTATCAAACGCATAACCTAACATACATATACGTATATCGTATGTATGTATGTTGAACAATAAATTTATACTTTTTTAGTTACTATTCCTTGCGTGTACTCTAACGCCTCTTTCTGCCGCATGTGCCAGATTTTTAATGTAACGACTTATTTTGCGAACGAGCGTACTACTAACTGCGCTCAACTAAATGAATAACTACGGTATGCTCCCACGCCTCCAAAAAAACATACATACACATAGGGACACAAATAGAAAGGAGTTCTGTGTGTAGTCATATATAGAGTCATCACACATATGATAAAAGACTCCTTTATGCTTCTTCCAAAAGGATAACGAGCCATAACCAGCGACGAGGGATGCATATGAACGCAGTCGCTGAGGAAGAGCCGAAGCAGTCTTCGTTCATCATCAACAATATAAATGTGATGGGTTGAAAAGGAGTAACATGAGGGTGGGGCAAAAAAAGGCTACAATGGTAGCATGTTATGTGTATGATGTATGCTTGGAATGCTAATCACAGCAATGGACGTAAACACACACAAACACTTCCACACATACTAGCACACCACTACGCGACAGTCACACATGCTTGTCAGAGATGTTTGGAAATGATACGATATTTTAAACGAACCGAATAAGCTTGGGCTTGGATGGACCAAAAAAGAAATCAATTTCAGTTTTAAAGTGTGACACTTAATACTGGAATTATAAAGAAAATCAAAGTTTTCAATATTTTGTTCTTTTTGTATCCATTTTAAGTTCACGAAGCAGATGGGCTCAGAACATTTACATACGGTTATGATCATGTTTCCATAGTTTCACGTATTTCTAGATGTAATGATCGTTTCTAAGATGAATTAGAAAGTTCATACTTCCTACCCTGCTGAATGTTCTGCTTTAATAATTGACGGCAGGCCCATTTCTGCCTACTCATTTGTACTGAAATTGGTTCTAATTGACCATTTCACCACTTTATCAATTTAAAATTCGGTTTTTCTTACATCTGAAACATGCGCCAACACAAACACTATTATTCAAACAAAGATATATACATATACGCTTGCAAGAGGGGGCTATGGATCATCTTATAGGGTTTTGCAACTTAGCAAAAAAGCAATGCGTCTTGCATACGTAAACATTTTAACGCTTTATATTTTACGTCACTTTTGCCTTACGTTACTTTGACGCTATGATGTGTTATGTTACGTTACGTTGCGCACTACTGTTTGTTCGCTATATTTCGACTATGTGATATTTTTCTTGTTGTTGTTGCTGCTGCTGCTACTGTTGCTGGTATCATTCATTTTACATTGTCTAAATGTGTACATATCTATTGTTGTTGCTGGTGTTGTGGCTGTTGATGTTGTTGTCATTTTTGTTGGTTAAAATTCTAACAAATCTGTTATATTTTGCATTGCATTCTACTCTAAAATGTAAAACGTAAGTGAGATTTGACATTTGACATATTTTGTATGTAGTGGTGTTGCAAAATCCCTACTGCTTAATGAAGCTTTCTTATTAAACATCATGGTTGAATAGAAGTTTTTGCTCTTGTGTGGTGTAGAACAATTGGTCACATGTGACATCTTGACATTTTATAGAAAATATTTTAACATACAATAAAAAAAAACCAGCACTCACATTTAAGCATCTTATTTCATATAAATTCATATAAAATTTTCTCAAAATTTGTCTCTTCGTTTCCTTTCAAACATTTACTGAATTTGTTAAAAAGGAGAAAGTGATAAAATTAAATTTTTTATATGAGCTGATATTAATTGATGATTAAAATATTGTCTTTTTAATGATGTATTTTCCATACCCATGTGAAAAACTTTAAGTCATTTTCTTAAGTTTTGAGATATCTGAATTTTATCAGTTTTTGGTTTTTTGTAAGAAATTATTGTGGTTTTTCATAATATAAATAACCATTCTTTAGCTCAATGGATATAGTCAGTCTAAAGACTATAATTTTAAAGACCAGATTTACAAAATAACTCAAAAGTACAAAAAACTGAATTAGTGTTTTTCACTTTTATAGGAACGATTATCCAAGCGAGTCCAATTCATATGTGCACTTTGTTATTAAACTTAAAACATACGATTACATATATTTTTTTTTCCTTAGCATTGTTCCACAGTTCAATGTCTCTGTGCTGTTATAAATTTATGAAAAAATATTGCCCTTTTATTAAATTTCGTTGCATATGTATGTATGAATATAATGCCCACAACTGTGCATATTATACATATGACAATATAATACACTTGCAATTATTTTATAAGAAATGCTCAGGGGTCACGGTCCTGACGTATACAAATGTGACAATGGAGTACAATGCTCTTGTGCAAGGTAAAGGATATAAAATACTACATCCTCTCACATGGGAATAGTAAGCATACTACAGACATGCAACATTTGCAATATTATGAGCATTAAAATTCTCTAATGATAAAATAAAAGTTATCTTTTACACATGTGTATGAACACACACACGTTGTCATTCTAAAACATACGCACACACACGCAAAACATACTGCGACACACTTAATGCACTCTAATATGATTAAGCACGTTTTCAGCTATGAAATAAATCATCCGGAAGCTGTATTCGCGTGGCGCATTCCAAAAAGAAACCAGGTGGATTCAGTTGGACACAATTCGTTATTAATGCTTGCAGCCAAAATACAGTGGGAATGAATTTAAATCTTGAGTAAATATTAGGAAATTAAGGATCTTTAAAACAGGTAGAAAAGCTTATTTATCTGCCCTGGCATAATGCAATGCGAAACGTAAACGCAATAAAAAACATGAAGTCACTGTTTTGCTTTTACTCTTTCTTTCTGTGTTTAATATAACCTCACGGCGAGCCTTAACCAAAATAAAGTTTTATTGCAACCACGCAAAATTCGGTGTATTCAGGGTTATTCTACTTAAAAACACTAATTAATAACTGAGGCGTTGCGTGCAATAACGCCCCAAGTCGAAAAATGGCATTTCGAGATAATTCAATTTAAAGTTTTTAAATGCTGATAAAAAGAACAAACCATCCTTTAAACCTTGAAAAACAAATTTATTCAATTAAACCTAATAAAATGAGTAAATAATTACCGCTAACACATAATACTAACGCATATTGACAGAATTATCGAAGAAGGAAAAACTTAAATTGTAGGGCGTTTTTGCATAAATCCATTTGACTATCACTTGAGTAACGTTAGCATTTTGCTTGGGAAACCGGCAAAACTGTTCCAATTTTAATGATTTTTTTTTTAAACGAGGGGAATGAAATAAACTTTCATCCCAATTATTTATAAATGTGCGTTTTTGTTTATTTCTTTAAAATTTTAATTTTATAAAAGGCATGCATACATTGCATCTAAGTTTTGCACCTGGTAAATATTTTTTTTGTAAATGGTTATAGAGATTTTAACGAAATTTGTTACAATGTTTTATATTAGTATAATATTAAGACTGGGATAAATTCTAACCCTGTAGATACTCATAGAAAGGCGTAGCAAATTCTTTAAAATTAGAATTTATTGGGCAATATTTCGCAAATGGTGGCTCAGTTTGGTAGACAAATGCTGATTATAAATAGCGAAATGTGGATGGGATGGCAAGAGTGTCACACCCACTTTTGAAGGCTTGAATATTTTGATTCAATATTACACAAAAGCGGCGCTATGGATTTTAATGAATTTATAGAATATTGAAATCAAAAAAAATTTTCGAATTCTAGTCTTTTTTTACTCTTTTGACTATAACTTATTTTAGATCAAAGATAGGAAAAGACAAAATTTAATAAAAAATAAGGAGATAAAGTTTCCTTTAAAATGCTTTATTGAAAAATTTCTTAGGCTACAAATTTATCGAAATATGGTCACTCAAACATAGCAATTTTTTTACCCAGCCGGAAAAATGGATTTAATTCAAAAGCAAGGTACCTTACGACAAAAAAGCATATTACGCAGAAAATGCTTGGAATCGTCCAAAAAATATGTGTGAATTTTTTCAGAATTTTTTCGAACATTTTATAATTTTTCAAAATTTGGCTAAAAAAAAAATCTAAATAAAATCACACGTACTCTTTGGACAATTCTAAGCATTTTTTGCCATATATAATTTTTTCGCTCGGCACCTTGGTTTTGAGTAAAAACCTTTTTTCCTACCGCGAACTGATTTATGCAAAAACGCCCCAAGTCGCACTACGCCCTTCTTGCACGCAACTCTTTAAACAGTATATATATATTGCTCTACCACATTCTGTGATCGTAATTGGAAGTTGAAATTAAGTACACATATATTTGAGGACCCAAGCTTTTCAAAAAAGCGATGGGCGCAAAAACGCCCTAAGTCGACTTAGGGCGTTAATGCACGCAACGCCTCAACTGTAAATAAAAGTTTCGTACCTGATCGTCTGAAGAAGATATGGCATTTTTACTAATTTTTTTTTTCGTTGAGTGCATTTATTTTCACATTGTTTTAAGTTTGAAGAAAAAATAAAAAACCAAAAAATTCTAGCTGATTCCACTCAGGAGATATTACATAAAAATTTAAACGACCCCATTTTTTCCTATTTTTGAAGCTATATAACAAGACAAGGTAATTTTAAGCCGAAAATCTGGTACGACTACTAATAGTTCTAGTTTTTTTCTTCAAAACACAATCTGACAAATATCGATATCTCTTTTTTTGTCGGAGATATCTTAATCTAAAATGCTAAAAAAGAGCAAAAACACGATTTTTGGCTATATTGGATGTCATATGCAGGACGCTCAAAATTTTTCTGCGAACTTCTATCACCAGAATCATTTGGTACTTTTTTTTTGCTTCAAATTGAGCTATCAAATGGTTATTTTAATATATCTCTGCAAAGTTATGATAGTTTTAAAATCACATCATGAAACTCAAAGTGAAAAATCTCGGTTTTTGGCTATTTTTAAGGTTGTATACAGTACGTGGTTGCAATAAAACTTTATTTTGGTTAAGGCTCGCCGTGACCTGGCTTAAAGACAATAAATATATTGAAATAATTTAGCTTTGTGCGAATTTACACAAAAATACATTTTTTAATAAAAAAAGATTTACTTCACTTAATTTTCACTAATACTGGGCTACAAAGGTTAATATTTTGTGCACCAATTAATTATATGGTATATATTTGTAGATATTAATTTGAGGTTACTAAATACGAAAACACAAATATTTTTTTTTTTAATTAATTCTTATTTAAAAAATATACCAAGTATAAGAAACTTGTGTTTAAATTAAATGTTAAAGAACAAAATCATTCATTTTTTTCTTTTACATGAACTTGAAAATTTTGAAATGCCGGCCGAAAGAGATTTATTTATGACGGTAAATGTGATAAGCGGGAAAATTAAAGTTGTTTTTCCCATTCTTCTTTATATTTATCTTCTATTTACTTTGTTTTTAATTACATCTAATGCCAATTATCAGAGTTAAGGGGTGCCAATCGGTAGCTCTCCTGAGGATTATACGCAGATTTTATTAGGCACTGTTAATACTGTTAACTGAGGTAACAGCACTGTATCATTATGGCATATCCATCTTCTCTGAGTTGATTTTTTAAAGACTTTTTCAATGTTATACGATTCCAGAGACATGTCGGAAGGAGATACTTTGTCACTACTTTGTCACTAATGCTCAGATTAACATATGTCAGATATTTGATTTGAATTTTAAGACTGCGACACATTTGAAACTAAAACAATACCTTAACTTTTCCTTCAATTAGAAACTAATGCCAGAATAACAATGAAAATCAATCGGTGAAGATAATGCCATCAAAAGTTTTCTGTTTATTTTTAATTCAAAAACCAGTAAAAAAATTAAATTGAAATTCATTCTGTTGTAACATGTGCTTATTATTTTTCTCAAACAACTAACCCAGCAAACTTTTTCAATCGCAGAGGAAACGTATTTTAATCTCAGGCAATGTTGTATTCGGAAGAAACTGTCCGGTAGTTTCGAGTCCTTGAGAAGAATCCCCAAATAATCCCCAGCAAGAGTCCGCAGACGAAATTATGAAATCCAGTGTTGAAAACTTTCCGTTTCAAATTCCACGAAGAAGCTTGAAAGAGCTTTAAAGATACTCATACGATAAATTTTTTCCTAAAATATGTCATTAAAATAACGAAAAATCATCTTGAATATCAGCTTACAGTTGTAACCTCGATTAACGAAAATAAAGTTTTATTGTAACCACGGAAAATTTGGCGTTCGCCTTGCGGCTGAAATTCGACCACTTCAATTTGTCTTTGAAGAGATTATGGAACTATAATTACTAACAATAACTGCATATTTTATTTAAGAAGCTTGGAACTGCTCATTATGAAACAAATACTTTTAATATCATTCATAAAGGTGCAATAAAACATACAAAGTTTTTAATTTCTATCCTTTGGGTTAAGTCTACCCCTATACCAAGTGACATTTTTATTGGCCTTCCTTAATGTAAAGACGATCTCAGTACTAAATTCCATAAAAATCGGCCTAGCTGCTTAGCGCTGACAACGAAAAAACTTTTAAAATCGTTCGTTTCTTTGAATTTCATTTAAATCGGTGCAGTGCTTTAGCCGTGAGAGCGTTTATTCTATAAACAAAATGGTCATGTTATCGTTCCTTAGAGCTAACCCTATCTCCACACCAAATTTTAAAAAATCGAAGCAGTTGCTTAGCCGTGAGAGCATTTTATCAATTTAGGGGCGTGGCACTGCCCATTTGTAAACATAATGGTGATCTTATCGTTCCTAAGTGCTTACCCAATCTCATACCAAATTTCATAAAAAATCGATGCAGCGGCTAAGCCGTGAGAACGATTTTCAAAAAATATATCCTATGCACTGCTTGTCCCCACAACCTTTCCAACAAAAAAAGCGAATATTTTAAGATTTAGATAGAAACAGGGACTTAATCGATTTTGTTAGCATAATTATATACAGTTAAAAACACTGATTAATAACTGTTAATAAAAATTTTGTACCTGATCGTCTGAAGAAGATATTGCGCAATGAAATTTTTATTTTTTTGCAACAACTTCAAAGATTTTCCAAATGTTTGCTGGGAATGCATTTATAGAAATAGTACGAATACATGTAAGCTTGTACATGCACATGTATTGTGCACATAGTTGTATTTTTGTATGTATATTTAGTTGCGCTCGTCATTTGAATTTATTACATACACTATGACTATGAACTATTCACCATTTTTATGAACTTCATATGTCGTTTGTCTCTATGACTTTCTTTTCCACATTTGCGTTCTTTCTTTTTTTCTTTCCTTTTTTCTTTCTTTCCTTGTGTCCTTCATTTTCTTTTTGTCTTTTGTCACTCTTATAGTTTTTGTTTTTTGGTGTTCTGTGCAGTGGTTTCCGTTTTGTGTCTTTATTTGCTTGTGATTTATTGTGACAAAGATAACACGAAGAAATGAAAGTATGTATGAGGGAGACGTTCTACGCAGAAGACAATCCGAGGCGGGTGAAAAAAATATGAACGTTTTTTTTTTCGTTTTCTCTTTATTTTATAACAACGGAATGTCATAGCAAGTACACGCACACACGTATGCAATGTCAATACATATATATGTATATGTACATAAACACACACATAGTAGCTTTAAATGTCCTTTTGATTTTGCTTGTGGTGAGCAAAACGTATGTTGTCCGTGTTTGATTGTAGAGTAGCGCAAAGCAATGCACACAGGAAGGAAAAGAGATGAAGCAAACTGATAGTACGGTGCTATGCTGTGAAAGTGAACGAAAGAAAAGAAAAGAAAAACGAAACGAGCACTAACACTAACATCAACAACGGAATTCTTGATGGGAAAATAAGTTCATAAAACATGGAAATTATGTGATAATACAGAATTAATGTGCGCTAACGCGATGATGTCCTGCTTAAAAGTTGCACATTTTAGCGGTCATTTGTGCAAGGACTTAATTATTATAGGGATTGGGGGTTTTAAGTGCAAATTGCCACTACATGTATAAGTTTAAGCGTTAGTTCTTGCAATCGAAAGTGATTGTGTTGTTTTATTAACATAATTTATTAACACTTCAGATTTGAATCATCACTAGAAAAAAATCACTTTAAATAAGAAAAACTTGAAAACTAAGTACTATATACAACTATTTATTTAACAGATACCTATACAGTCCGACTAAATATCTACGTTCAATGAATTACACAGGCCCACACAAAAAAAAAAAAAAGTACCATGCGCGAAAGATCAGACCACCTGAACTTTATGTTTTCGGGGTCGCTGAATCTGAATATGGTGCCAGAATAGCGCAGTTGGTTCGGGTTTTTCAGAAATCAGCAATTATACTGAAAAATTTGAGATTTTTTTCAGCATTATTTCTGATTTCTGAAAAAACTCGAGCCAACTCTGCTATTCTGACACTATATTCGGACTCAGCGACCCCGAAAACATAAAGTTCAGGTGGTCTGATCGTTCGCGCAGGGAATTTTTTTTTTGTAGTCCTGTGCACAGGCCAAAAAAAAAATACCATGCGCGAAAGATCAAACCACCTAAACTTTATGTTTTCGGGGTCGCTGAATCCGAATATGGTGCCAGATTAGCGAAGTTGGTTCGCGTTTTTTTCAGAAACCAACAAAAATCAGTAATTTTCAGCATTATTGTTGATTTCTGAAAAAACGCGAACCAACTTCGCTATTCTGGCACCATATTCGGATTCAGCGACCCGGAAAACATAAAGTTCAGGTGGTCTGATCTTTTGCGCATGGTACTTTTTTTTTTTTGTGGGCCTGTGTTATTTTTCACTTTTTGAAGTCACTTTTGCGAGAATTTTTTTTGTCACTTTTTTGTTACATCCCATTAAATCTCGCAAGCCAAAGATGCTTTTTTGACAACAAAAAATTCTAGATTGGGACACACGAAGGTCACCCTAAGGCTTCATAGACAAAATGAAGAATATCTAGCTATACTAGATAGAAAAATTCTATGGCGGTGTAACAACTAGCCTTAACTGAAAGTTTTCTAGGACTCCCCAAGATTCCCGAAGTTCACCCAAAGGCTTCAAATTCAAAACGAAGAATATCTAGATATATGTACTTGGGAAAAAGCATTTATGGCGGTCTATCAACAAGCTTCAATATTTCTTGAAACAACCTAAGGTTCCGGAAAGCTTCATACTCAAAACGAAAAATATCTACAGTCATAGTCAATTCTATTTTGACAAAAAGAAATCCGCAAATTTTAGATTTTCACACGATATATACTTATATATCAAGAAAAGCAGCATAATATATAATTTTCAAAATGGTTTTTTATATATTCAAATGTAAAAATGTACGGTGGCAAAAGTATTGTGACATCACCTTACGCATAATCACAATCTTACAGCAAAAATTGCGAATCGAACGATTGAAATTTATTTTGATCGCTTGAAGTGTGTTGAACTTAAAAAGGAAAAAAAAAAAAAAAATGTTCACTCGTGCAGTGTTGACCTTTTCAAAAAAAAAAAAAAAAAAAAAAAAAATTTTTTCTATTCCGATTTTAATTAAAAATATTTCGTTTGGAAGCCAATTAAATTTTGTTGGTAGCGATGTAATGTTTGTTGTGATCGATTAAAAATCTTTGAGTTATAGTGGTTGAAAGTGAAAATTTTGAGGTCTTGAGAACCAAGATCGGACAAAAATTGACAGACATTTTGGCTTTTAAGTGAATGATAATATTTGTTTTTTTTTTTTTTTTGTTGGTAGCTAGTTAATGTAAATCATTATCTGTTCAAAACAACAAAAAAAAAGATAACATTTGTTAATAAGAAAGGGACGAAAGATCTGCTCACAGGGCGGCTTTGATAAGATTGTCAGTTAGAAAAAAACAAAGATTGTGAGCAGAACGGAAGTTTTTGACAATAAAAAAAAATTAAAATTTTTTAAAAATAACAAAATAGAGTTTCTTCAAAATTCTATCATAGATTTGCCTATGACATTAGATATTCGATTGAAGTCACGCCTACTTTTCAAATATAAATTTCATTTTCTTCACGTGTACTGAGATGCATACCTAATTTTTTTTCTAACTTATTGAGTTAATGCGCCGGAAAGTGTTAATAATTTACTTTTTCAAGTTAATCATACAACATATTGTACCTGATTAAATAGGAAATAATTATGCAAATATGACGGTTTATTATCAATTTTTCAAAATTTAAAAGATAAACCCTTGAAATATATTTTATATATGGCTGTGATCATCTCACTTTTCTCGAAATTCGCAGTTGGGTTCTCAGATTTTTATAAAAAGAGTTCAAAGTGCTTAGGATGGAGACCTCTCATCATTAAACTTTAGAGTGTCCAAGTAGTGTTTTTGCGAAAAATCTATGCAATTTTTTTTTTTCTAAGTCCGGCCATTTTGTCAAAAATAATTTTTTTAGTTTTTGTTTTCGGATTCTTGTAACATTTTAAACGTTATTTTAATTTCCATTTTTAAATTTGATAAAAAAATTAATTAAAAAAAAAACAGGCAAAATCGGGTGGTTAATTTTCTAAATATCATTAAAAATAGCAACATATAACTAAATTTGGGTTTCTTAAGACGAATAAACACAAATAAAAACTTTAAAAGCTTATACAAAGTTCGAAATTTAAAAAAAAAAAATTTAAAAACTGGTGTTTTCATTTGATTTTTAGATTTTTTTTATAGAAATGATAATGTTTAAGCTAAATTGTATCATACATACCATTTCCATTTTTTTTTTATTTTTATTTTAGAAAAAAACTAATTATTTTAGTTAATTTTTATTAATTGAAATAAAGAGTTAAAACCATCACTTTTTTGCGTTATTTCAGTAAAATGCAAATGCATCAATTTTGACACATCGCTGAAGAACAGTAAATTATTTTTCCCTAAAACAAAAAACATTTTGGTATATTTTAAAGTATTCTCCGTTACACTGCATCAACAAAATCAACAAAAACTCAAAAGCAACACTTGTAAAAATTGATTTTTGGCCAAAAAAAGTGTGCCTTTTGACTTATAATGCAGTTGTTCAATGACAACTTCTTTGTAATATTTGTTCTTTTTTTTTACTGTTACCTTTTTAATTACTTTTTCAATAAAAAAATTAAATTAAAATAAAATATTGTTAATAAATATTTGGAAATAAGTTTTCCCAAAATTTTGGAAAAGGTGGAAGAGCATGTCCCGTATACATAATTTTTCAAGATCTTTTGCTTTGATTTATTAAGAAGTACATTTTAAAATTGTTTTTTTTTTCTTGTTTTCATTGCAATCATAAGCCATGAAACCTCTTATGAGAAGTACTTTTTATTTTACAACAAAATTATTTCATTAAAATGCTTTTTATGTATGATGAGTTGTAATTACAAGTGTTAAGAATCTCCTAGTAAACGCTCTGGGAATTATTAATGTTAAGTAAATTAAAGAGGATCATTTCTTATTTTTTAATAAAAACTTTTTACTTCAAAAGCTTAGTAGAATTTAAAACTTTGTTCTTAAGTAAACTTCTGTAGCGACAACCAGTAATGCGTTGGAGACTTTTTGCGATAGCTTAACGTCACGTTTCCGTCACATCGTTGTCGCTTTCAAAGCTTTCATTTGCGCTTTAATAATTATTTGTTCCATGCTGTGCTAACAGACTTATACATACACACATACTTGTATGTAAGGTTAAGGTGGATTTAGTTTCAGAAAGTTCTTATGCAGATATCATTACATAAAGGAAAGAAGAAGCTTTTTCAAAGTCGTATCGTAAATTTTTAAATTGAAGAATACTCCGGGGAAAATTATCGAAAATAGTCTTTCAAACCCATTTATTGACTACCTATCATGACACTATAAGGGGATGGAGAATTTAATAATGATTAAATTTATTCAGCACACATTTCTCATCCAAAATACTTAATAATTACTTAAAATAATTAACAGTTGTTCAGGTTAAATAGAAAACCACATCGTAATGATACTTTGAGAGAAATTTCATTCAGTTTGTGTATATCTAGTTTGCTAAGGTTAAAATGGAAAGTAACTTCAATAATAAGGTCTTCAAATTAGAAAAAACATTTCAAATCTCTAGGTGAGTAAGGAAGGAGCATTAAGAAGCATTCATAACTAGTATCAAGAAGGCAACTTTTGTTTAGCCCAGCACAGTATTTCCTTATGACTATTTGATACTTTTTCTTACATCACAGAAAGAAGCATATTTGAGGGTAATCTGACCGACACTCCTTCAATGCGTACTTCGAGTGGTGAGTGTCTTCCGCGAATTGTAGAACTACGCCACCGGAGTGATTGTGGGAATGGTATCAATTGATATTCTGCCATGCGAACTGCAGTATATGTACAAATGCATCTAAGATGGACGGGAGAATGCGCAGCATCCAAGAGTGGCAGCAAAGATGGTAAACATCGGAGAAGGAGAGAAGATCGTTTCTCTAATCCCTAATATTGGAGCATGGATCGACCGTATACATGATTTTTACTTAGCACAACTGCTATACGTATTCACGAACAGATAAAAATTCAACTGTGTCAGTAGTTGTGCAGATCTGCGTCACTTGCTTGCAGCTTATGCAAAATATAAAAGCTATCAATGAGCTTTTATACATTGACAAAATGCCCTGGTATTGAATTTGGTCATCACTGCTCGTTTAAAATTACACGATTGTTTCTTTTGCAGTTTTTATGAATTTTTTTTTAGATCCACTCTAAGCAATTTGATGTGTTAGTGTGTGTTGTTTTCATGTGCGTAAATGTGTATATTTGTAGCTGTAGATTGCCAAATATTTAACAAAAACTTTCTAATTCAAAGAAACGCCATGAAGAAAAAGAAAAAGGACGTTGTAGTAAAGTAAAAAAAAAAGAACAACAACACGAGAAACAAAAGACAAATAAAAACAACTACATCAAGCGGAGCAGCAAAGAAAAACAAGCAAAAGTAATCAAACATAAATTTCGTACATGTTTGTAATTACGAAATGACAGTTAAAATTACACGCCTATCTGATATCATAAAAGCGCGATTTATTATCCTGCGGCAACGCCTCTTATTTCTTCTTCTTCACATTTTGTATATGCGTGTGTGTGTCCTGGAAAATGTATCTCGTTTGTATTCTGAGATGAGCGGAAACTCAAATAGACGTAGAGACCTTTAGAGCTTCTTGCAACATTTCTAAGGCTGCTGCTAATACCGGTGTCGAGTTCATGCATAGGCGTATTATTGTTTATATATGCGTAAGTGAAGTGTAGTGATGTTTGTTAGCTTCTTTTTTTTTTTGAAATACAATACTTAAATGGGCATAAATGCTTTATTAGGTTTATCGAATACATGTAAAGAATTTAAGAAATTTAACTTACTTTATTTAATGTTTTGTACATAAGTACAACTTTCAGAAAAAATTTATAAAAAGCGTTTATTCAGACTACGTCCTTTTTGTGTAGATTTAGAGGTAAACACCCCAATAAAGAGTCAACATTTCAAAACAAAAAGACAAAAAAATCCTGCAATTTAGTGCACGTGAACGAAGTAAAGCACTTATTTGATTTTTTCACCTACAGTACTGTGATTTGGTAGTTTTATCTGGAAAGTTTTCCAGGACTTGTAAAAATTAGTTATTTTATAGATTTCGATGTGCTCTTTTTGAATTTCAACTTTGGACGCTTCCCAGCTCATTTTTTTCGAAATTTGCAGTTGGGTTCTCAGATTTTTATAAGTTCTAAGTGTACAGTATGTAGACCTCTCATTATTAGTTTGGCGGAAAAAATTTTGGATGAAAAACAAACGTTTTGTTGGAGACTTGTTTTGCGCTAAATGGTTGTGAGAGCCACGGGAATTTTTGTTTTAACTTTATTTTGTGATTTCCACATTTTAAAGTAGAAGAATATAACTTCGATTGCTTAGATAAAACAATGTCTACAAAAAAAAAAAAAAACCAATATTTCTCATATTCACAAGAATGTTAACAAAATGACGGCCATGTTTTGAAAAATCTTAAAAAATGTAATTTCACAATTCCAAAATGGAAATTAAAAAAGCATGTTACATGAATCCGAAAACAAAAATTAAAAAATCTATTTTTGGCAAAATGGCGGAACTTAGAATTTACATCGATTTTTCGCAAAAACACTACTTAGGCACTCTGAAGTTCCACGCCCATAACTTGGAAAAAAAAAATAATAAAAAATAGATATAGGTAGTGACTTGATTCGCAAGCATAAAGATTTTGCGACAGCAGTCTTATTTTCCAAAATATCTCAAAATTGTTGGGCAATGCCTTTTATCTTCTTTCATCCATTGCAAAATTTTTGCCACTTAATTTTTTAAGTCGTTGTCTTTTCTACTTTTAAGTTTAAAAGACCACAAATTCTTGGGATCCAGAACAAAAAGGAAGAATAAACTGATTTGCTAATTACTATAAAACAATTACCGTTCAAACTAATCGCTGGTTAAAAAAACTCTCAGTTTTTCTGCATCATTGCAGAATACAACCATTTTTTTGTACCTTAATTGTTTGTCGTTGAAAAGTTATTAAAAATTTCCCACCTAATTGCCAATTGGACAATAATCACAAGCTCTTTTTAAATTTGTTTCTCAAATGGACTTTGCGGATGGCTAGTTACCATGCAACTTTTGCCAAAGTTTCTATAGATTATGCATCTGTTTATATATTTTTTTTTGTACCATTTTTTGGACATCAAATTGTACCTATTTCCAATTTTTCTATCGCATTATAAAAAGAAAAGCAAATAAGGACTGAACAAAAACTGGCAAATGTTGTTTAAAATCTTTGCATTGCAAAGGCACATCCATTTATTTCTGATACTTGACTTCAAAAGTTGACCGTAATGGATTCTCTTAGTTTTGAATTCTTAAATGGTTGATCTTTATAAAAAAATAGAAAATGTTTACTTCATTATAAATTTTTCATTTATACCCATATGTAAGTATTGAATTTTTGTTTAATGTAAAAAAGGTCCTATTAACATTCCTTCCTATAATTTTTTTTGGAATCTTCGGTAAATTTTCTTTAACTCGGTAGTACATTAATTATTCAAGTTTTTAAAAAAATACTATTCAAGAACAATCCGTTTGAAGGCTTTGCTAGATAAAGAGCATCGCGTGAAGCGCGTATCATATGTAGCGCAACGTATGTGAGTAACTCGTATGTCGTTACAAAGAAAAGTATTTTTTTCTGGCCTCAAATGAAAAAACAAGTATGCCAAATGTATTACTGAATTAAAGAAAATTTAACGAGATTTCCAAGAAAGATTATAAATGGGTATACCAATAAGACCATTTTCTTACTTAAATGGCCGCCAAAGACAAAAAATGGAAAAACAAATTTAAAATATCAAGTTTAAAAGTTGCAGAACTTTATGAAATCATTTCAAACCTAATAAATCAACTACACTTTTAGAAAGCTCATACAACAAGCTAAAAGTTTTTTTCAAAAAAATTTTCTCTAAAATGTTAGAGTGACTCAAGAAAATTATTTTTGTAAAATAAGTCAAAAAATCAGTTTTAACCTCATAAGCCCTCAGGGGTACATGCTAGGCCCTCCCCTTGGCCTCTTCTATCACCTCCTAGAAGCTTCGTAACATTATCGATTACACCCTGTATAGCAGCTATCTTAGTGGGAAAGGCTAGTTCTAATATTATCCTTATTCCTGTGCAAAACATGGCAAAATATTAAATGACCGATTTAGGCTTTTTTCTACATCTAGACAGCTATGAGTGAAATCTTAATACTGACAATATAATATATCTCTGTGCCTTTTAGTACCCGAGTTAGATGACTGGATAGAATATTACAAGACAGATTTTGTGTGATTGTGCATATTTCAACAAAGTAAAGTTTTAATTCCATCTGCTGAAAAATTTATAAAAATGGATACATACGATACATGGAACTATCTTTTTTAATTATTTTGTAAAGAGCTAGAAATAGCTCAGAACTCCATTACTATTAAAGTTTGCGGAAATTTTTGTCTTCTATTGAATCAACAGAATGACGATCTATAAAAACAGAAAAACATTTTTCAAAACTTCAGTAGTAAAAGAGTTCTAAGCTGTTTTTTAACACCCTTAAAAATAACAAAAAAAAAGTAAGATAGTTTGCAATTGACACCACGATATGTTGCTATCTTCTTATAAATTTGTTGTGATTATTAATGTTCTGGCTTATATTTTGAATACAAATATGATAATTTAACGTATTCATAAACATATTTTTATAATTGGAAACTAACGACGAAAGGTAAAACGTAAGCATCTGAAAACAAAAAAATTTAAAATTTAATCTTTTTTCAGGTCAACCTTTTTTGATTGCATGGAAAATATCATACCTACTCTTTAAATTCTGCTAATGTATCTACTCTATGTTTCTTCTTCATTACAAATAAAAAAGAGGAATATTTTACCTCAAGTGTGAACCAGAATTTGGTAAAATTTTTACATGCAAGGATTTCAGCTTTTTAAATTTCAACCTACCTATTACAAAAAGACCATTTGCCTTTTGACTTGTAATAATATTTGAAATGTTAATTGGTTTCAACAAAAGCAAGAAGACTGCATAATTTTGCAGTCAATTATAAAGCTTGCAACAAGAAACATGAGCAACAGTTTATAACAGACCCTTGAGCGGCATTCTGATGATGTGATATTACACAAGAAACATGTGTTCGTCAGACATGTAACATTAGACAGAGTCAAATTTTTTTGTTTGCTTTCAAACAGGTTTAATAGTTGAAAGGATAGAAAATAATAATTCTGGTGCAAAACAAGCCTATACTATTAATATTAACTAGTGGCGCATCCTTTTTTTTTGTTCTTAGTATGACTTGCACGGAAAAAAGTAATGGGCTAAAAGCAGTGAAGATCTTTTATAGAGACTATTATCTGTGTCATTATGAAATATTTTTTTTTTAATTTTTAAAATGATCCTAAATTTCAAATACTAAAAATCTAATAAAGTAGTATCTTCACGAAAAAAAATATTAGAATTTTTTTACGAAGAATTTTTGGTCCTTTCCAATGGAGTTAGTTCCCTTTCACGAGATAAGTATAAAAGTGTATAGAAAAAGTACGCCCTACCATACAACTCATATTCAAAACAAAGAAATAAAATGCGCCACCAGTAAATATTAATTATTGTTATCATTATTTGAAATTTTATAACCAATATATTGTTGAAAATTTATTTAAAGTCATGCTGAAATGCTTGGGCTTTTCGGTCACAATTGGTGCTTATGCAAATAAAACGAAAATTTCTTTTATTTCTTAATTTTTTTGACGTTTCGTCTATGGATTTTACGCTTCTTCAAGAGAATTTAATTAGATGAAAGGAATTTTTTCTATTTACATGAATATATTTTTTTTTTTTTATTAATGAAAATTAAAAGTGAAAACTAAAAAATTTTTTTTAGTTTTGACATGCACTAAACTTTAAAGCGTTATTAATTTCTAACCTTTTAACTATTTAAGCTGTTTTAAAGCAAAAAGAAAACAGAAACATAAATTTGATGCAGTCTAATGTAGCATATTCAATGTCTAATCATAAGAAAGGCATACAACAGACTCAAATGTACGATTGTGTTGGCATTTTTCTTTTGGAAAATTTTTTTTTTTTTTAAATTCATATCATAATGTATTAAATTTTTTTTGGAACAATTCATTTTTTTTTATTTGGCCCAAATAGGGCTCTAAGAATTAATTAAAACAACAACAACAACCTCTGAGCGGATCTACTTTCGGAGACACAGGCATCGAAAGATCGGGATATATCTTTTATAAAAATCCGTATAAGTTGGGAACCCTTAAATGGATTTTAAAAATATTAACGTCATATATAAGGTATTTTACCGGGCTATATAAGTGCTGTACAGTTTTTCAATTTGAGTGATAGTTTTTGAGAGGTTACCGGACATAATCCCAACGGACATAATCCCCATTTCGTAAATGGGGATTATGTCCGAAAATTTTTCGGTCATAATCCCCATTTTGGCCATGGGGGTTATGTCCGTAAATTTTTCGGACATAGTCCCAATGGGGGTTATGTCCGAAAAATTTAATTAAGATTGAACAAAATTTTTGCAATAATCCATTTAAAAAATTTATATAGTGTTGGATGTTATAGACTGATCCGCGGCCGAAGGCCGCCGCGAAGCCGGTGTTGGATTTTTGGGAGTTTTAAATCCTGAGCTGCGGCCGCAGGCCGCCCACTTACCCCTACCCTTATGTAAAATTACTGTGGAATTTTTGGGAGTTGTAAATCCTGAGCTGCTTCTGTGGTCAATAACAAAATATCGTTATGGGGACTATGTCCGTTTTTTCCTGGGGATTATGTCCGAAATACTTGCGGACATAATCCCCATTGAAAAAATGGGGATTATGTCCGAATAACTTGCGGACATAATCCCCATATCGTGAATGGGGATTATGTCCGTGGGGATTATGTTACGGCACCTTTTTGAGATATGACAATTTTTCAAAAATTAACCCCATTTTTTCGCAAAAAAACCATTATTTTTCCCAAAAAATGTGTTGTTAACCCATAATTTTAAAACTAAATTTGAAAGCCTAATTTATTTCCATTCATTTGATATGCAACATGTATCTGAAATTGCATCATTAATAAATTTTATAGAAAAAAATAAAAATGGACCAAATTAATTTTCTTCAAATTTGGAACTTTAAACAAAAACAATGCCAGGACAGACAACAACAACAACAGCAACAACTTTACTACTACTACAACAACAGTAATTTTACATAAGAGTAGGGGTAATTGGGCGGCCTGCGGCCGCTACGCAGGATTTTAAACTGTCAGACATCCAACACCGGCTTCGCGGAGGCCTTCGGCCGCGGATCAGTGTATAATATATCGAACACATAGTTTGCTAGCCAAATTGCGCGCATAGTTTTTAATAAAGATTTTAAATTTTTTAATATAATAAGTAGCTGATCCTCTTTGCTGTTGCTGTTGTAGTAGCTGTTGTTGTTGTTTTTGTTGTTGTTGTTTGTTCTGGCATTGTTGTTGTTTAAAGTTCCTAATTTCAAGAAAATTTATTTGGTCTATTTTTGTTTTTTTCTATAAAAATTTATTAATGATGCAATTTCAGATACATGTTGCATATCAAATGAAAGGAAATAAAATGGGCTTTTTAATTTAGTTTTTAGAATTATAGGTTAATAATACATTTTTTGGAAAAAATGCCGTTTTTTTGGGGAAAAAATAGGGTGAATTTTTGAAAAATTATCTATCACTCAAATTGAAAAACTTTGTAGAGCAATTGTATAGCTCGGTAAAATACCTTTCATATGACACCAATATTTGTAAAATCCATTCAGGGGTTTCTAACTTATACTGATTTTTATAAAATATATATCCCGATCTTCCGATGGCTATATCTCCGAAAGTAGATCTGGTCAGAGGTTGTTGTTGTTGTTGTTGTTATTAATTTTTAAAGCCTTATTTGGGCAAAAAAAATAAAAAAAACAACAACAGCCGATAAAGTTGAATTAAGCCTTTTTTTTAATTCGAACATAAGTATTTCCTGGGTTATTCTAGGCATTTTATTTCTTTGCTTACTAAAAATCAATAAGATAAGTTACCTACATTTATCAGTTTACAATTTGATGTTGGCTATGAATTTTTGAAAAACTGTCTAAGAAAATTAGAAGAATCTCCACTTTCAAGACCATGTATTGCAACAACAAATAATACGAGTGCAAAATCTACCGGTATTATTTATGCCAGGCTATTACAATATTGTTAAATTTGAGATAAATCGGTCACAAAGCATTTCATTTTTATAATATTTTTTGAGGTTTTGGAATAACAATATGAAAAACCTTTATTTTGAAAGTCTTCTAAAATTTTAAGCTGTCTGATTTTTTAAACAAAGTTCCAATATCAGATTATACCAAATGAGAAGGTGAGATTAGATAGCGAATTAGTTGAGGTAAGGATTGTTGATATTGAAAATGAATAAAATTATTAAAACAGTGTCAGAGTTTGTCAATCTGCACTTAAGGAAAAATTTAAATAGTCCGAATTCAACCATTATAAAGTAACTGTTTTGTAAATAAACTCAAAACAGAGTTAAAATACAACCATCGTCTAGGTAATGGTTACCAAATACGAGTTACGAGTATTAGAATGTTCACAAAAGCTTTATTTTTTAAGAGCTTAATCGTCCGTTCACTTTCTTCAAAACAGTTTTATTTTTCAGAAACCTCAATTATAGGACAGGTTTTGTGATCAAAAAATTTACTATCCGCGCTGGAACATTTTATTTGACATATTTCATCATTAGCTTAAAGCTGAGAAAATTTTCAAAAATCTTATATTTTGATCAGATTTACCATTTTTAATAAGTATATAGATTTCTAGTATTGACTTGCAAAAATCTTGCTTAAAGGTAAAGCAAACTATTTTACATGTTATAATTTTTAATCATGCCCATTTTTTATCAGTAGGGTACGACGCACAATGGGAGGGTTTGTATGGAACGGCGGTCATATATAGTAATAAAAGAGCTAGGCTATTGAAATTTGGTCCAGATGTTTTTTACATTAAAGTAATAAAATTCTGTAAATACGAACAAAATCCGCCAACGGACACGCCTACCTCCCATACAAAGTTAGGGCGTGGTCGGAATTTTTTTTCAAAATGGGTATCAATTTCCAATAACTTGACCCCGCTGATTTCAAAAATGTTCAAAATTCTGAGCTATCTTTTATAGTTTTCAAGTTATGCGAAATAAACGAAAATCTACTTGATGAAAACAAGATTTTGTTTGTTTGTGTATTTGTCATTTATTGACTCGGAAACTATCAAACCGTTTTTAAAGAAGTTGTTGCATTGTGTTAATACAAAAAAAGGCTAATCTATATGCTAAAAAAATGTGCGGTGCCACGCCTTCCAAAAAATCAACTAATCATATCTCCGAATCGTTTTGACACAGATAAACGAGATTTGATTAATATGTAAAAATCATCAGGACAAAGATTGTTCACCGGAAAAAAGGGCGGTGCCACGCCCACAAAAAAATAAATTCATTATTTCTCTGACAATATTTGCCGCACTTAGAAATGATTGGGTACATAAGCTAAGACAATAAGAACAAATAGTTCTCATTAGAAAAATGGGCGGTGCCACACAGTGAACGGTTTGGCTGAAATTTGTGAATAAATCGTAGAATTTTTGAAAGGAGAACGCTAGTGACTTTTAATAAACGGCTTTGTAAAGCTCATTCATCAGCCTTTTAAGAAAAAATATGCAAATTAGAAAATTATTTTGGCATAACCTCAAAAAAGTTGATCAAACATTGAATTTGTTTCAAAAAATCAACTAAATTAAGCGTCACGGCTAGACCAGTGCTTGCTTTAAGCTCACATTTGGATGGTATATTAATTGGGACATTTTAAAATGTAATTCGTGGCAAAAAAAAAAATTCGGTCATTTTGAAAGGTCTTAGATATCCTCAAAAGTGACGGGATTCAATATAATTTTTTTTATTTATTTCATACTAAATTAAAAAAAGTGTGGCTAGTTTATTGTTTATCGTGGATCTATTGAAGCTTACCCACGATAACATAGAGCACATACTCCCAAATAGGCCTATAGCACAAGGGAGAAAGACGAAAAATTTCCCGTTGTACGAAGTAAATTTTTTCACCGGAATAGTCTTTATTTATACATGAAAAATAAAGTGTGCAAAGACCATTGCGAAATCGTATGCGCATAAAAAGTTATTCAATGTCAAAGGTCGGAAAAATCAATTTTTTTAAAATATCTTTCAAACGGTTTCTCCCAGAGAAAAATTTTGCAAACGTGTTTTGTGGCTCAAAAAATTACCTATAAAAATATGTCAGATTTTTTTTCCTACCTTTGCAGTTTACGAGATATGTAAATTTTTGTTATCATACTATGAACTATTATAATTTTTTGTTAATATCATTTAAAAAAAAAAAATATTAGGGGAGGGGGGGGGGCTAGTGTGGACTGGGGGCTAGTGTGGACTGGGGGCTAGTGTGGACAAATTCAAATTCTCGCGCCGTTTTGAATTTTTTGTTTCTGTTTTATATTTTTCAAGTTGGTATTTGCACTCTGCATCACCAAAAAAAAGTTCATTTGTTGACAGTTCAGCTTTCCATGATAACGTGACCGAACGTGTTTTACGCAGCAAAAAGTAATTTTTTTGTTGTTTCGTAATTTCAGTGATATTTTTAAACTAATTATTCTTCTGCTGTAGTGTTAATAGATAATACAACTTAAAATGGTGTTTATTTAAACCATTGAAATTATTTTTGAAGAACTTTACCGTAAGATTAAAAAAAAACTATTTTTCTTTAAAAAGACATGAAGGGGCTAGTGTGGACAACTGAAATGGGGCTAGTGTAGACATGTCCACAGCAGCTGAAATGACTCCAGAAATCGTCAGACCATTTCTAAAAGCAGTTCCAAGAAAGTAAGTTACTAAAAAGAAAAAACGACAGATTCACGTATCCCGATTTACCGGATACCAGCGAAATTTACCGAAATGAAATAGTGGCAAAGCTGCCACAACCACAACAACTGTCGGAAATATCGCGATCAGCAAGTTATATGAAGTTTGAAACAACATGGACAAAAAGTATTTTATATTGGCCAAATTGTCACGATCCACGGTTCTGAAGATTTCGACATATGGTTTCTAAAAAGAAAGAACGATAGATTCACGTATCCCTATGGAAAAAATGTATGGCAAAAGTAGAGTCAAATTTTTGAATTGATATATCTCGTAAACTACGAAAGGTGGAAAAAAAAATCTGACATATTTTTATAGGTAATTTTTTGAGCTACAAAACACGTTCGCAAAATTTTTCTCTGGGAGTAACCGTTTGAAAGATATTTTAAAAAAATTGATTTTTCCGACCTTTGACATTGAATAACTTTTTATGCGCATACGATTTCGCAATGGTCTTTGCACACTTTATTTTTCATGTATAAATAAAGACAATTCCGGTGAAAAAATTTACTTCGTACAACGGGAAATTTTTCGTCTTTCTCCCTTGTGCTATAGGCCTATTTGGGAGTATGTGCTCTATGTTATCGTGGGTAAACTTCAATAGATCCACGATAAACAATAAACTAGCCACACTTTTTTTAATTTAGTATGAAATAAATAAAAAAAATTATATTGAATCCCGTCACTTTTGAGGATATCTAAGACCTTTCAAAATGACCGAATTTTTTTTTCGCCACGAATTACATTTTAAAATGTCCCAATTAATATACCATCCAAATGTGAGCTTAAAGCAAGCACTGGTCTAGCCGTGACGCTTAATTAAGTTGATTTTTTGAAACAAATTCAATGTTTGATCAACTTTTTTGAGGTTATGCCAAAATAATTTTCTAATTTGCATATTTTTCCTTAAAAGGCTGATGAATAAGCTTTACAAAGCCGTTTATTAGAAGTCTCTAGCGTACTCCTTTCAAAAGTTCTACGATTTTTTCACAAATGTCAGCCAAACCGTTCACTGTGTGCCACGTCCCTCTGAATGCTGATCCATCATATCTCAGAACATGCTTGACGTAGATAGACAAAATCTGGTAAATATGCAAAGGGCATTCGGAAAAACAATTTTCAATGAAAAAATAGGCAGTGTCACGCCCTAAAAATATAAAATTTGTCATATTACTAACGCTACTTGGCGCAAATTATAGGATTTGGTAAAATGCTTCGCTATGGTATGTCCAAGTAAGGAGAGGGCAATTTGCAAGTGGTTGAAAAGGGGTGAATACACCCCTTACCCTTTCGTTAAAAAAAGCATTTTCCGAATTCAAGCAGACTGTAAGCTTGAAATCGATAAATCTATTGTATACGTTAAAGAATATAAAGATATAAAAATAATTTTTTTCTCAAAAACTTCATCAGGAAAAAATTCATAGAAAAAAAGTTCTCAAAAAAGGCAGTAGGGACTTTGGATATTATATTGGAATTATTTTCCAATATAATATATAATATATAATCAGAAAATGTATTTTTTTTTTTAATGTCAAAGTTTTCAAAATTTATCGATTTTGGCTTTTTGAGCTTAAATTTTCGAAATATCACCATAATTCACGTACTACATATATATAAAAACTCCAACAAATGTTTTTCTTAAAGCTAAATGCTTGAACTTTTCGACAAAATGCTATTTTGATGTATTTCGATGCAAACGAATTAAAAACAGCGTTCCAAAAATGTCAACTTATTTTGTGCCGTCAAAAACCACAATATGGAAAAGTTCATAAAAAAAAGTACTCAAAAAAGGCAGCAGGGACTTTGGATTTCGATTAAGCATACTTGGCCACATATTATATTGAAAAATAATGAAAATCAGAACATGTATTTTTTTTTTTTTTAATGTCAAAGTTTGCAATTTTTGCATTTTTGCCATTTTTTTTAATATTTGAAAAATCACTATACTTCACATAAAATCTGCAGAAAAAAAATAGGTTATTTTTAACAAAGTACATAGAAACAATATTCTTTCTAACGATATGCTACATTAGTGGATCGGGCTTAAAACAAATTAACTATAGCGTTTATCCAGCAATTTCTAATTTTAAAAGTTCTATGAAGCATTTTTTCTGTTTAAAGTCCAACTTTGGGCCCACTGTGTTGCTAAACCAAAACAAAATTTAAAACTTTTATAGTTTTTTTTTCCATCCCTAAGTATTATCTGACGATTGGCGTACAAATTTTTTAAATCCATAGCACTTTCAAATTTAACCTATTTATGGCCACAATCTCCCATTGTGCGACGGGGTATAATCACAGTTTTGACTTAATGGCTAAATGATAAACAAACTAGCATCTTCTTAAAAATAACTAGTATGCAGTTAAATAAGTATAATATTAGGCTTCAAAAGTAAATAAATAAAGTGGTGTACGCTAAAGATCATACGATTTATCAAATAAGATTAATGACAGATTTGCTGGAGATACTCAAAACGTCTGATTTTGCTCGTCTTTGAACCTTACCACCGCTTTTAGAATTAAAGTACACTTTCACTTTCAAGTCAACATTTCTCAAAATCGAATTAATTGTATCCAGCTTCGCAAAATAGTATCTGCACAACACACATCGAAATTTCGATTTTATATCCACTCTGACTTTTAATTGGTTAAGCCGATTTCTTCAATGTTAAATAAAATACATATTTAATTTTTAATAAATTAAAATCAACAATATTATTTTATAGCGACGCGAATTTCATTTCCAATGGAATCAATGATAAATTTAAAAATTCACAAAAAAAAAAAAAAATAAAAAAAACTTCATGAATTAACATTGCAGAAAATAAAAAGGCGCCATATGAGTGCAACTGTTGGGTAAAATCACTGCAGGTCTACGAAAAAAAAAGAGGCCGTTCACATTAACAAAATCAACTAAATGGATTTTTCATGTTGATGCAACGCAGTATGCGTGCGTTTTAAATGAAGAAAAAAAATATAAAAAATTAATACATTTTCGGCATAAAAGAAAAACCAGAGGGAATTTGGCATCAGAAAATAAATGAAGGAATAAACAAATTTTAAATAAAAAAAAATTAATTTACTTTTTCTGCGCACAAAATTCTTTTGTATTTAAGAAAAAACCGAAATCAACGTAAAAAATAATAAAGAAATTATAATTATCATCCATTAAAAAGTTAATGTTGGCAACACTGGCAGCAGCACTGTGGGTGTTTAATTTATGTTAATTAATATGAAAATAAATGAAAATAAAAAAAAACGGCGAACGCATAACGCGTGTGCAGCCGAATGAGAACGGAAATAAAAATGGCAACACACTTCATTTTAGACTGGTTCAAAAGCGTATGGAAAGACAAAACATGAAATTTTCTTGGTCTTAAATATATGGAAGTCAACGACACACAGTGGACTGGTTTGTTTGAAAATAAATAGTAAATAGTACTAATAGAGTTAGGCTCTTGAAATTTGGTACAGATGTTTTTTAGATTAAAGTAAAAAAAAATCTGCGAATATGAACAAAATTTGCCTACGGCCACGCCTACCTCCCATCCGGAGTTGAGACGTGGTCGGATCTCTTTTTCAAAATGGGTATCATTTGTGAGCTATTGTGAGCTATCTTTGATAGTTTTCAAGTTAAGTTTATGAAAATGAGATTTTGTTTGCTTATGTAATTGTTCATTTTTGATTCGGAAACTAACTGACGAGTTTTAAGGAAATTTTCACATTGAGTTAGCAAAAAAAAAAAAAAAAAAAAATGCTAAGGGTAAAAAAGTGGGCAGTGACGCAGAAAGATATGATTTGGTTAATATGTTAAGACCACTACAACATCATTTCTCTGAAACTGCTTGACGGAAAATGAGTAAAAATTGGTATATATGCATGCAAAGAAGTAGTTTTCAATGGAAAAATGGATAGTACAATAACATGCCCCATAAAAATAAAATATATTTCTAAAATCACTTAAAACAAATTGTAAGATTTGGTAGGAAAATAGAAACAATTTTATTATCTGACGATTGACGTAAATATTTATTACACTCAAAAAATTTTGCAAGCAGTTGCCGAATATGAATACTATACGCAGGGCTTAATCAAATAATTCTCACGTCTACTTTACAAAAATGAATTTTACTTCTTATAAGGTACTAAATTACAAAAGCTTTATTTCGTAACTTTCGTGTAATTTTTCAGTGTCTGGCTTGGTTTTCCAAACTATATTTTTTTGAACCATTCTACTCGTGCCATTACTTAATGCAGTTAATTTTTATTTCTTATTTTTTTCCCATGTAACAGTTCATTTTAACTTATTTTCAAGAAAATATTTGGTGACAAAAATTGCTGGGGTAAAAATTTTTAATTATAGCCATGTACCATATAATGCAGTGGCAAAGCGGGTATATTTGATGACCTATATGTATTTTTTGAATTTTGTTTTAAAAGTGCGGAGAAAATAGAGAAGGCCCACAATGTGCACAATATTAAACTAATTTGGTCGCCCCTTGAGCGTGCAGCCTGGGTAAACAGCCACCTATCTACGCCACCGCTTTTTATAGTCTACACCCGAGGTGTATTCACTTTGTCCTTCCATTTAAAGCACAGAGAAGGTGATTTGGAAGGTATGGAAAAGTAGATATGGGCATATCCGAAAATAATCTCCTCTTATATGACCCAGGTTTTAAGAAACTTTTTTTTTCCATGTTCAATAACCAAATGTGGTGGAATATATTCCTAAACGTATAAAATAAAATTCCCAATAGGTGAACAAAAAAATTTCGGCCCGAGATGGTGTCAGGAGGTCGTTTTAAAAAAATGAAAAACGAAAATTTGGGGTAAAAAAATGCGATTTTTGGCGATATGCAATCGAGCACACCATAACGACACATAAGGAAAGATGGCATGATATCTAACAAATTTTCTTTACGCCCACATAACAAGTCCGAAAATTCTGAAAAAATTCAAGCAAATTCCTTGACGAAAAATAAATCGACTTTGCTTATGATGTTTTTTTGATTTAAGTTCCCATGATGAGCAAAAAACGAAAAACTAAATTTCGCATTCCGCCAAAAATCATGTTTTTTCCCCAAATCTTAGCATTTTTCGTTTTTTACTCGACATGGGGGCTTAAATCAAAAAAAAAAAAAAAACATCGTAAACAAATTCGATTTATTTTTTGTCAAGGAATTGGCTTGAATTTTTTCAGAATTTTCGGACTTGTTATGTGGCCGTAAAGAGCGATTTAGACTTTTAACCCATTCTGTCGCCACGACCCACAAACAATTTTTCTGAATTTTACTCCGGAATATTTGCTAAATATCATGCTGTTTTGCCTATGTGTCGCTATGGTGTGCTCGATCGCATATTGCCAAAAATCGCATTTTTTTACCCCAAATTTTTCGTTTTTAATTTTTTACTCGGCAGGGGGCGCTTAAATTAAAAAAATATCATAAACAATATCAATTTATATTTCATCAAGGAGTTTGATGGAATTTTTTCAGAATTTTCGAACCTGTTATGTGGCCGTAATTAGCAATTTAGACATTTTAACCCATTTTGCCGCCACGACCCACATACGATTTTTCTGAATTTTAATCCAGAATTTTTGGAAAGGTGCCCAGTAACATACTACTTTTAAATATGTGCTCTCCCATACATATCGAAAATCTCTATTTTCCAAAAATTTTTAGATAAAACGACCTCCTCCCACCATCTCGGGTCGAAACATTTTTGTTCACCTATTGGAAATTTAATTTTATATGTCTAGGAATAAATTCTACTACATTTGGTTACTGAACATGGAAAAAAAAATTTTCTTAAAACCTGGGTCATATAAGAGGAGATTATTTTCGAATATGCCCATATGTATATTCATGATCAGCAAGAAAATTCGCTGAAATATGGTTCACTACATCTGTTGTAAAAGTTAGCACTTGGGATTCAAAATAAGCGAAATCGGTCAAAGGACACGCCTACCGCCCATATATATAAAGCATTTAAGGCGCAATTTTATTAGAAGTATTCAAGATAACTGCTAGGGATAATACGTGCAAGCTAATAGCAGACTAGACAACATGGCTCCTCCCATACACTCAATGTTTTAAAAATGCTGTAATGCAACAGATACTAGAGACTGTTAATGGAAGTTTTGAGCAAAAACTAAGGCGTGGTGCCTCCGATAGAAGCAACTTTTACAAAACGCTGTTGTGCAAGCGTTATATGAGGTAACTTTCGGGTATCTACTTGGAATAGTTAACGCAAGCTCTGAGCAAAAACTATGTAAATTCGAACTAAGTAGAAGGCGGGGCATGTCCCTTACAAGCAAATTTTTCAAAATGCTGAAGTGTATGGTATTTAATTTTTGGCCACGCCAAAGGTAATACCCTGCTCAGTTTTATATTAGGTGCTATACGTATTCTTGTATCTTAAGTTATTTTAATCAATTAAAAATTAGAATTCCTCTCCTCTAGTTACAACCTTTTAAAAATGTTTGCAATTTTTATTGTGATATTATTATTTTTGCAATACCTTAGCATTCTCTTGGCTGACATTCTCTGCATTCTGACATTTACTGCAGTTTTTAATTTTTTTACCTAATTTCTTAAAATATACCCAAAATTAGCTGAGTAAATCTTTTTTAAATTGTTTTAACCTTAATCTATTCCAGAAGCTAGGGCTGTCATATTCTTTACCTCAAACGAATAAAAAAAAAATGTTAAAAATAGGTAAGCACATGTCTTGGTACATTTTTCGAAGAATCACTCAAACGAATATCAATAATTGTAATTATTACAATATAAAGAACCATAAAGTGTTATTCTTTAATAGAACTTTAAGACACTCAGAAAATTCTCACGCACCTTAGAATCCCAATACATCTGTATCTAGGAATTGTCTAATGTGCATGGCAAGTATTTTATTAATTCTTTTTCTCTACTGTTATGTCAAAGTCAAACAAAAATGCATTTAAGTCCAATTTTCTTAAATATTTTCTCTTGTCCTGTCTAAGATGACGTCGACAACGACGACGTAGTACTACAAATTCTACTTTCCACTTCCGTTGCCTAGACCATAATCTTTTTCTAAGATTCTTACGTAACAATAGATTTTCAATTTGCTCAGTCATGGCAGATACAATATTTTGCATTTCATTTTGGGAAAAATGAAATTTAAGCATATTTTACGAGTAGTAGCAGCTTTTGAACCTTTGAAAAAGGACTTAGCAATTATTGTGACTCTTCATTGTAATACAACTGCTGCTGCCGCTGCCGTTGCTGAACTTAAATCTAAATCAAGAGATATAGAATGCATTGAGCAATGTAAGAGTCTTACAGAAGTTTATAATAAAAGCATGCAGGATTGCATTTTGCGTAGCAAAACAATAGAGACAGTAAAGGATTAAAGTATCCTTTTTGGCGTTATTCCTATTATGTTACTCGTTTACTGCCGCTACTCTCTGCTGCTTCTTAATGCGTATTTAATTTTGGCATGAAACGAACTCAAATACTTGAGTTGACTCTGGTTACTTTTGGCTTCACTCAAGCGTGTTAAACTTTTCCAAGATAATAGAAAAATAAAAACATTTTATAATTTCATATAACTCCCAACTAAGCAAAACTGTTATGCTTAAATGGAACTGGAGTTGTATCGAATTTGCGACAACATTTCAAGGAATCTCGGTCAAAATGTAAAGTTGTTGAAAATATTTGTTAACATAAAAATATCCCATTACATCTCCTTTAGAGATGGAATAATCGAGTTCTATAAAATTTTTGGAAACTTTACTGGCCTTTCTCATAGTTTTTAGATTCAGAAGTGGTTTCTTTTAAGAGAAGTTTATTTTAATTTAGAAATTCAAGCATTTTTCACAAAAATTATAATTGATGTTTGAAAAGTCGTGTCACAGTAATATCAAAAGAAACAAATTTATTCAATGTTTAATAAGCTCTAGGGGCACGATAAACGATAATTGTTTAGAGCACCAAAAAGCCTAAATCCGACACTGCAATTATTTTAAGCTTATACAGCTAAGTTTAACATTAGCTGTGTTTTTGGCGACAGTTCATTATTGCTTGTGCAAGCACATTGTGAGAAACTTATTAATAGACTGCGGATTATATTCCACTTTTTTGGTGATCATTAAAAAAATTTTATATTGTTTGTAAAATATATTTTTTGTGTATTATAGATATCAGAATATGCCAAAAATATGCAAAACACATTCTTTGCATATTCTAAAATATTCCAAAAATATGCAGAAATATTCTGAAAATATGCCACATTTTTATACGTTTCGAGGAATTATTGTAGAAAAAAAATGTATTTTATTTAGCTTTATTTATTTAAATTTGATTAAAAGACTATGGTTTCGATTTTGTAGTAATAAAGTTTAAAAACACCACAAATTAAATTATTTCTGTGCATTTTGTGCACTAAAAACACAGTCCTGCGATGAAAAAAGTATAAGATCAGAGTTGGTGATTTTTATAGATTTTTGAAAAAATAAAAAAAGGATGAAATGAGAGTAGGTGATTTTTATAGATTTTTGATTACTGAATCTGAATATGACCTCCGATTTGCTCCATCACGTCTGAGATCTGAGTTATCCTTGATTTAAAGTGCAGAAAATGCTATTTTCGGACATATGGCGTACATCTTGAAAGTAGTCTAGTTCACTTTTGATAGCATCATTGAATAGCCCTGAGCTTCCTCTTTAAAGCGCGCTTTTAACTTTTGCAATTGAATCATTAGTTTCTGAGATATTATCTATTGAATTAAAGGTATACAAATTGAATATAGTCCTTTACTTCAATCGATGATATCTCGGAAACTAATGATTCAATTGAAAAACTTAAAAATACGCTTTAAAGAGGATGCTCATGGCTATTCAATGGCGCTGTCAAAAGTGAACTAGACTACTTTCAGAATGTACGCCATATGTCTGAAGATTGCGTTTCTTACACTTTAAATCAAGGATAACTCGAATTTCAGACGTGATGGAGCAAATCGGAGGTCATGTTCGGATTCAGTAATCAAAAATCTATAAAAATCACCTACTCTCATTTCATCCTTTTTTTAATTTTTTCAAAAACGCAGGACTGTGAAATTATTGATTGTAATTCAGTTGACTGTAAATAATAAACATTTTTTCTAAATTTTCTGAAGTTATATTTTGCCGTTTATCTGTAAGAATCATTTTGTAAGCAGAAAATGATCTTTCTACATCTAGGGGCGTACTTGTATTCAGACACTACATCTGGACTGACAGCATTATTTCAGTTGTTGTCACACCATTCAATATGTCATTTGTAATGAAATTACATATATCCAGGATTTCTCTCCAAAACGTTATCTAATTTATCTTGATATATTTAACCGTCTTTTCCTTTGATTTTATCCACAGCTTTTTTAACTTCATTTATCAATGCCAATGAATAAGAAAGCATAACCTCTCTTGTCTCCAGTTTTTTAGTAATTTCCGCAAAAAATCCAAAATGTGCTCTCACGTATGCGAGATCTGCAAAGAGTTGAGGTTTTTCGATAACTGATCTTGCTTTTGTAATAGCCTTTGCATCGTTCTGGTCGATTTGCCAGATAACATCTTTAATATCATTTAAATGCTCTGCATAAAATACCTAATGCTGCTTCCAGCCAAGTTCCCCATCTAGTTAGTATTAGCTCAGGAGGCAAAGGAACATTGGGTAACTTTTTCCGATGTAATTGAATCCGAAGTGGAGCCTTGCGAAAAATTTTATTTACAGACGATATTAATTTGTTGAATAATTTAAAATTACTAGTATCGCCGGTGGCCAAAATTTGGCCTTTTACTTTGAGATAGATACACTTCTTCCGAGTACCGTTTGGTAAAAAACAAAGCCAGAACATTGAGTATTCATTAGTCGTAGCAACATTTTTTATATGCAGCAGGCTCAGTAAATCTTAAAACCGAATAACATAAAAATTGGTGTAGTGCTTGTGCAAAAAAATATCGGAAAACATCCAAAATATCGAAAAGATCTCAAAAGTATCGACAAACATCGGTTTGTATATCAGTAAAAGTCCAAAAGTATCAAGCAACATCCAAAAAATCGGTAAAAGTCCAAAAGCATCGAGAAACATCCAAAATATCGAGAAGTATCGAGAAACATCCAAAATATCGATAAAAGTCTTAAAGTATTGAGAAACATTCAAAATATCGATAAAAATCCAAAAGTATCGAGAAACATCTAAAATATCGGTAAAAGTCCAAAAGTATCGAGAAACATCCAAAATATCGGTAAAAGTCCAAAAGTATCGAAAAACATACAAAATATCGGTAAAAGTCCAAAAGTATCGAAAAACATACAAAATATCGGTAAAAGTCCAAAAGCATCGAGAAACATCCAAAGTATCGGTAAAAGTCTAGAAGTATCGAGAAACATCCAAAATATCGATAGAAGTCCAAAAGCATCGAGAAACATCCAAAATATCGGAAAAAGTCCAAATGTATCGAGAAACATCCAAAATATCGGTAAAAGTCCAAAAGTATCGAAAAATATCCATAATATCGGTAAAAGTACAAAAGTATCGAAAATCATCCAAAATATCGGTAAAAGTCCAGAAGTATCGAGAAACATCCAAAATTACGATAAAAGTCCAAAAGTATCGAAAAACATCCTTTATATCAATAAAAGTCCAGAAGTATCGAGAAACATCCAAAATATCGATAAAAGTCAAGAAGTATAGAAAACATCCAACATATCGATAAAAGTCCAGAAGCATCGAGAAACATCCAATATATCGACAAAAGTCCAAAAGTATCGAAAAACATCCATTATATCGATAAAAGTCCAGAAGTATCGAGAAACATCCAAAATATCGATAAAAGTCAAGAACTATCGAAAAACATCCAACATATCGATAAAAATCCAAAAGTATCGAGAAACATCTAAAATATCGGTAAAAGTCCAAAAGTATCGAGAAACATCCAAAATATCGGTAAAAGTCCAAAAGTATCGAAAAACATACAAAATATCGGTAAAAGTCCAAAAGCATCGAGAAACATCCAAAGTATCGGTAAAAGTCCAGAAGTATCGAGAAACATCCAAAATATCGATAAAAGTCTAGAAGTATCGAGAAACATCCAAAATATCGATAGAAGTCCAAAAGCATCGAGAAACATCCAAAATATCGGAAAAAGTCCAAAAGTATCGAGAAACATCCAAAATATCGGTAAAAGTCCAAAAGTATCGAAAAACATACAAAATATCGGTAAAAGTCCAAAAGTATCGAAAAACATACAAAATATCGGTAAAAGTCCAAAAGCATCGAGAAACATCCAAAGTATCGGTAAAAGTCCAGAAGTATCGAGAAACATCCAAAATATCGATAAAAGTCTAGAAGTATCGAGAAACATCCAAAATATCGATAGAAGTCCAAAAGTATCGAGAAACATCCAAAATATCGGTAAAAGTCCAGAAGTATCGAGAAACATCCAAAATATCGATAAAAGTCAAGAAGTATAGAAAACATCCAACATATCGATAAAAGTCCAGAAGCATCGAGAAACATCCAATATATCGACAAAAGTCCAAAAGTATCGAAAAACATCCATTATATCGATAAAAGTCCAGAAGTATCGAGAAACATCCAAAATATCGATAAAAGTCAAGAAGTATCGAAAAACATCCAACATATCGATAAAAGTTCAGAAGTATCGAGAAACATCCAAAATATCGATAATAGTCCAGAAGTATCAAGAAACATCCAAAATATCAGAACGTCGACAGAGCGCAACGAAACAGGTTTCGTGCAAGCAAGAGAAAAACAACAACAACAAAATTTCTCTCACTCCACTGTGTCATTCACTTTCTTAACAACACAGCATAACATTGTGCATGCTGTTGTTGTTGTAATTATATGGGAAACTTTGATCCTGTTTTTAAATACCTTAATGGCAACTTATGAGGATAATTTTTGGATTCGTGGATTCTACACCACAATACCTTTCATATAAAAAAAAAAAATATCGAAAATCGGTTAAATGGTTAGCTCGCAAAAGGGAGGCAAAAAAACTGTTCACGTATTAATATATAGATTTCTTATCGTTCCCGCCAATCGATGTTATCCACGAGCTGCACAGGTCAAATGAATCAAGTTCTCATAAAACAATTTTAAATGGTCTCCAGCTTTTAGCATGTAGGCTGCAGCTTTTTCATTATTTCCTCCATGCCAAAATCTTAATGTTTTTGATTTTATGAAGATCAGGTCCCTCTTCCTCTGGATGGTCACATTTTCTTATTCTCCTTACTATTTTTATACTCTACATTCAGGGTATATTCGCTTTGTCCTCTCGTTTGTAACGCCGAGAAGGAGGCGTGTCAGTTATGGAAAAGTATATACACATATTCTTGATCAGCGTCCTAATACTTTCATTTAGCTTGCCAAGGAACCTTAAAAAGTTCAAACACTTCCAACATGTTCATGAACCAGAACTGTGTCAATTATGGTGAATATGCACTGAATATGCAAATATGTAGAATATATTCAGAATATGCAAAAAATATGCAATATGCCAAATATGCAAAATTAAATGTAATTGAATCAGTCCTAATTTTGCTGAAACGTATTGCCTTAAAACTCCCACAAAAAAATAATAAAAAACAAAAGTAGAAAGCAACAACATTTTAAGAAAGTTTATGCACAACAATAGTTTAACACAAATAAATAAATGTGCTTAGGACAAGCACAGATAAACTGTTGCTTAAACTTCTGAAGATAATTTTTGAAAGAAGCCAAACATACTAAAGACCAAACAAATAATGAATTTGAGAAAAGATGTACATATTATTAAAACTGCGCTCATTCTATTTTAATAAAATTATAATCGTTGGAATAAAAGAAAATACTTTTTTTTCTCTTAAAAACAAATTAATTCAGAACGCATTAAAGCATGGTCTACCGGGTTTATTTTATTATCTTTTGCTATATCATATTATCCGAAATTTAAAAAATTTTAATACCTAGTAAAAAAAAACTTAAGACAAAATATATTACATACTATACGAGTATCTTGAAATCTTAAAAAAAAGTTTCCAATTTATTAGAGCGTTATGTAAAATAAAAACTGTGATAAATATTGCTTTACTGTCAGCCCCGATAATACGAGTACTGACAATGTTGTTGGCGACAACGACCACGCCGCAAGAATGGCGTACGTAAATGTCGTCGTAGTCATCGTCGTCGTCGTCGCCTAATGCAAACTAATGTGCGTCCATTTATTCCCAATTACCACAGCGAAGCACACAAAACTGACTTTTGCTCTCGATTTGCGCGCGCGAACTTAACATTATCAACGCGCTCTGCCTCAAGTGAGTAAGAAAAGTTGGGGGAAAAAATTTAGAAAAATTACCTTAAACTTAAGATGTGGTGGAATAACGTAAAATTTCAACTCTGTAATAATGTTGCATATTAAAGGAAATGTACCAGATTTGACAAACATGAAAAATTTTGCATCATTTTTTCTCATTTAAAACTGTCGGTTTTATAAATGAAAAATATTTATCTTGTGACAAAATGTTAATGCAATGAATTAATAGAAATAAAGTAAACGAGCAATTTTGTCTTAAAAATTGTATCAAATTTTTTAATAAGCTTTTTACAACCTGTAGTTTAAAGAAACAAAAAAAAATCTGCTTATACATATTAGTGTGTATCGAAAAGTGAACACCCAATTCCATACTCAAATTATGAAACAGGAAGGTAAGACAATTCATTAAATATGCATATGAATATATTTTTCTTTCTTGACTTTAGAATAAATCCTTCTAAAAAAAATCATAGACCTCGATTTGTAGCGTAAAACAACTTACATATGGAAATTTACAGAGAGATCCTACAACGCGTGGCACACAGGAGTTTTTGTGCTTAAAATGCCATTAAAATTAATAACTCTGAAAATACTGATCTGATTTTTAAAAATAAGGTTTCATTTTTTTTGGATCAGACAGGCGATCAACGCCATTATAAAAAAACCTTAAAAAATTGTCAGCAGAGGGCGCTGCAGACAAGTCAAATATTTGAGGACTTGTAGCTCCTAAAGTATAAAGTCCTTTAAAAGTCTTTATTCTCTTTGTCACTTTAACAAAAATTTTAAAATCTTAAACTTTCGGAAAAATGTCCATAGATGACGCCGTATACATGATAAATATATTGACTTTGTGGGTGTCAATCAGTTTGTATTCCTCAGAAAAGGGCGCATTACACAAAAACATCATAAAGGATTTTAGAAATTCGATATCACTGTACCTAATTTATGAAGGTGTCATTCTTTTGGCGTTGTTAACTCGAACAATATATTAATACTGAATTTTCCAAAAATTTGCCTATTAAGGGCTCTGTTATAGGGTTCCACTTGTTAAAAACAAATGCATATCATGGAAAACGAACTTCATTTAACTAGCTACCAACAACTCACGTGTCAAGTGGTTCAAGAACTTAATTTTTATTTGGCAATTTTTTATCAAAATTTTTTTTAGGGTTTATTCAAGTGATTAAGTGTTAAAAAAGCAGACTTTGCGTCAATTCAATGTTTTTAAAGAAATATTTGTAATCCACAACATTCAGTTGGTCCAATAACTTTGATTCAAATTCACCGATAAGTTTTTTCGCACGTAAGCCGTACTTAAGCGTTGGAGACTTGACAAAAAATAAAAATAATGAAACGATGATTTTATTCTACTGTGAGCTGTGAAAAGAATTCCCGAGTATTTTTTAAATTGTAGTCCAGATTGGTGTGGTTAGACAAATAAAGCAATGGATATATGCGTAACAAAATTTGTACTTTGTTTCAAAGATTAACGCTCAATAAAGTGTTATGAACTTAACTGAAAATCATTACTACCTTTTTTTATAACATTCAGAAATCATTACTGCTAATTTAAAGTCATTACTGCAGAAATATGGCATTACTGCAGCTTATTTCAATGCCTGCTTACTACTGTAGTTTTGATATTTTACTTCTAAAATAAAGTCGGTTGCTTGCGGAAAGTTTTCTTAGCGCGTTTGGTTGTCAATAGACTGAGGAGCATAACTGTAAAATTGATATATACCAATTTGGTCAAATTCATAAGCTTAAACACTCCTATCACCAGAGAAAACATCAAAAATATACACTTGACTTGCTTTCGAAGCGCAACTTTCGACGCACATTGTAACAAGAGGCAAGGGGGCAGAACATTTTCTTATACGCCACAAGACGGACCTGATAATAGGCTTGAAGAATTATAATACTTAGAAGTTTTTTTGGCAACTGTATATCATTGACTTTTGAGCGCTTTTATCATACAAATACTCATTTTTGCGACGCATCGTCGATTATTTTCAATCAAACTAATACTTTTTGTACTGATGCTCGTCTACCTATGAAAAAAAACACTCTCAAATTTGGCAATACGGTAGTTCCGGTGTGCAAGAACAATAATCCGGGAGGATTTGGTCCTTGCACCGTTTATTGTTAAAATACAGGGTATTGAAGTTGGCGTTTTTAGTCATTTTCATGAAAATGGTGTTCTTAAAAAATGTTTACCTTACATGAAAGCTTATAAGTAATATATATAAGTAAGTGGTCCGATTAATTTTTAAGTGTTCTTTTTACAAAAAAATATTTCTTGGTGAAAAAAATTTTTTTGGCTTTTGAACGCCAGCGACAAGCAAAACTCTTTGTTTACTCAAGAGAAAAGTATCTTATGAAAAAAGTTTACAAGGCATAAAATGCTTAGAATCGTCCATGAAATATGTGTGAAATTTTTGGGAATTTTTTGGAAAAAAAAAATTTTTTTTTTTCTTTGAATAATTTTTTAAAAAATTTTGCAAAAGAAACTGTTTAAAAAAATTCTTCAACGATGTTAAGCATTTTATACTTTGTACACTTTTTTCGTAAGATGCCTTCCTTTTGAGTAAACAAAGAGTTTTGCCTGCCGCGGGCGTTCAAAAGCCAAAAACTCTCATCTAGCGATCGAGTCCCATCTTGAGTCATACATCAATTTAAAGCTTATAAATTATGCTTTGATTTAAAGTACTTTTAAAAAAAATTTAAGGGTTTTTTTTTTTAAAATTCAAAAGAATTTTTAAGTTTTGGAGAAAAAAATTTTTTCACCAAGTAATATTTTTTTATAAAAAGAACACTTAAAAATTAATTGAACCAGTTTTTAACATATATCAATTTTCAAACTTTGGTGTAAGCTATCATTTTTTGTAAAAACACCCTTTTCATGAAAATGACTAAAAACGCCAACTTCAACACCCTGTATTTTGAAAACAAATGATACTAGAATTAAATCCTCCCGGATTGTTATTTTTGCACACCCGATCTATTATATTGCTAAATTTGAGCGAAATCGTAGACAAAAAAATTTTCAGCTGGTACACTTGACGTGTTTTGCTTCATATATCTCGTGAAAGGGAAAACTAAGAAGAATGAGGCTAATATCATCTGAAAGTACATGCAGTTTTTCATAAAAAACTACATAAAATTTTATTGTTTCCTGAAGATGTGAATTCGTTAGTTATTTAGCTGTCGAACCTAACGAGTAGTGAGACTTGTTGCAGATATTTTATGACTAGTGGACGCCGTTAATGGGTAAAAGCAGAGAAAAATGTTTCTTTCTTTTGATTATCATATATTTTTTTTAATTTTTAATATGATCCTAAGCTTTAAAATCTAATGAAGAAGAATCTTCAAGGAAAAATTATCAAAAACTTTTTAATGAAAAATTGTATGCTTCTTCTAATGGTATTTGCGCCATTCGTGTGAATTTCCTCTTTCACGAGATATACACAAAGAAAGGTAGGTCTAAATATAAAATTTTTCAGTTTTTAGCGTATCACACCAGAAGCAAATTCGTATCGAAAATTCATCAATATTTTCAATGTTTTTTAAAACTTAGGATTACACTTTTATAACTCGAATACATCCAACGATGTGAATCTTAAATTTAAACAAAAACATTTATTTTATTAGTTTATAACAATTAACATATGTATGTATGTTTGTACCTTGCAGTGCGACTAAATATTTGCAGTGACTTTTATGCAAGATTAATTGAATCCAATAAAACTCTTCTGTTTGGTTGTTACACAGCTGTTGAACGCAATTATTTTCAACGCAATGAATTCGCAACGTCCCCTCGCAATCAATGGCAACACCCCCAGCACCATACCTCCACATTTTAACAATTAATTGCAATCCCAATTTGAATTTACGCTGCTACACTCAATCAATGCCATCAAATGGTTTTAAAGTTGGCCCATTAATTGAGCCGACTTTATTGACAAAACGCGTTTTTGTGCTGCTGTTGCTACGCACACATACCAATATACACATACCAGCGCTGCCATTTCGTTAGTTTAGCGCTTTTCTGAATTGTTGCAACATAATGGAATATCGAATGTCGAGCGAGTGCCGCATGTGAAAGAATTCTCATTGCGCTTATAAATCCATTAACGAAGCAAAAACAAAAAATGCAGAAAAAAACAAAAATTCAAAAACGCAAATATTTATTTACGCGCTTTTAGCTGAAATGCAAAAAAAAAAAAAAATTGAATATTTTTCATTGCATATTTCATGGCTGTCAGGGCGTGTAATTGAATAAATTGGATTTGGTATGCGCAACGCTAAGCAACAAAAAAAATAAAGAACTATGCATTTGCAATTGCAAAACTGTCAGCACTGGCACTAACGTTCGCAAACGTTTTAGCTGTAATTTGTTGGATTTATGTTAATCCGTTTTCAATTAAAAATTTTGCTATTTCTTTGGATGTACTCGTATGTATGTACTTATGTATAGTATATGTACTTGTCTACGTTCGACACACGACGCAATATTTCGCAGCAGCAGTTATT
Source organism: Calliopum simillimum (assembly GCA_951812925.1). Classification (NCBI taxonomy): domain Eukaryota; kingdom Metazoa; phylum Arthropoda; class Insecta; order Diptera; family Lauxaniidae; genus Calliopum; species Calliopum simillimum. The sequence continues at coordinate 148,391,275 of OX638368.1, forward strand.
TGAATCCAGTGCGGCCAGAACAGTGTTGTGCTTTTTTGTTTCCATGTGAAAACCTCTTGTAGTTTAACATCAACGCCTTCAACTTTCGCGACAAGTGGATCCCGGAAACTAACAGGGTTTCATTGGGTTCCATAGTCACGATACCACATGTGCTACGTAGCTATTAGGGACCACTGAAGCAATTATTAGCTTTCTTCAAAATAAAACAAATTTCATCTAATTTGTGGCCAAATTCTTCAAATAATATGGCCAAAAGATCAGATTTTCCGTAATGAAACAACAGTACTGCTTTTTTTCTAGCTTCAACAAAACAACATATCTATGAGCATCATCTACTGAGTACCTAACTTTTGTAGAGGACCTCGCCAATTCTTCACCTTTCGGCCAGAGAAAATTAGAAATAGCAATTTGTTTTTATGGCAAATTTTATTGTTAAAGAGTTGCCAGTTAATGATTTCTAAAACTCTACACCAATATCTACATTTTTCTACACTATCGGTAAGCTGAACGTTGATATTTAGACAAATCCGTAAATTTTTAGTCTCAACAATCAACATCTGTAAATGTTGGTGTTGTATGGATGTTTCAGAATAGAATCAAACCACTGTTCTACACCTAATACTCACAATAGTAGATAAAGTAGAAATGAGAAAAAAAAATTCGCTTATTTGCAATTTAGATTTTAAGCCGCCATTTAATCAGCAGATGATTCAGTTTTTCTGTTTTCCAAAGTGCCCATTATTTGCTTACCATTTTTAGAGTATTCAACAGAGATTTGTTAGAAATGTCTTCGAACAAGTGTATACGCATTAATGAATCCAATGGAATGAAATAAAATGCTAGATATGCAAACTTTATCTATTATTTAATAAGTTTGAAGGAATTTGCATTTTTTTTTCGAAATTGCGTGAGCAAAAGATAAAAAGTGTAGGTTAGGGTGTCTCTTATTTGAGAAAAGTCAAAATTTTATGTCGCGCTCCCCCAGAATCGAAAGACTTAGGAAAAAAATGAGATCCCCCAAAGGACAGGTTTTTTTAAACGAATTAACCTGTGCCACGAAGACATTCAAATTTAAATGAAAATTAACATAGATTTTATATACTTCTGGTTTTAACTTGCTGGGAATCGCGTTGCCTGAAATATTTTTCGCCATCAAATGTGCATCTTATTGTTTTTCGGGTCGCTGAACACGATACAAGTGTCAAAATTAAATTTTGACAGCTGTCAACGGCTACACGTGTCGACACAACCTATCGGTTTAACCTCCATTTCTCGGTGTTTTGATTTGAAATCAGCTGTCAAAATTTAATTTTGACACTTGTATCGTGTTCAGCGACCCGAAAAACAATAAGATATACATTTGATGGCGAAAAATATTTCAGGTAACGCGATTCCCAGCAAGTTAAAACCAGAAGTATATAAAATCTATGTTAATTTTCATTTAAATTTGAATGTCTTCGTGGCACAGGTTAATTCGTTTAAAAAAACCTGTCCTTTGGGGGATCTCATTTTTTTCTCAAAGTCTTTCGATTCTGGGGGAGCGCGACATAAAATTTTGACTTTTCCCAAATAAGAGACACCCTAGTGTAGGCATTCATTCAACTACTGAGTGTTTCTTTGCGTAATCGATTAAGATATGGGTTGACATCTCCAAATTTTATGAAAATTGGTGAAAAGTTAATATTTGACATACGTATAACTGTGGTGAAATGAATTTTCGAAATTCCGAAAAAATCCAAGATGGCGGCTATATGAAGTTCGATCCAACTTTTAGATACTCACATGTTTGAAAATTCATAGCTCCTCGGATTTTCTTCCGATTTTAATAAAATTTTCCAAGTTATTGCAGCTGAATATGAACTTTTGAAAAAAACATTACACTGAAAAAAAATTTTATTCTAAGTGGAAAAAAATTTTTTTTTCTTTTTTAAAGCCAATTTGTGGCTGGGTGCATCCTTTTTATTTTTTTGAAACTAATTTTGTTTAAAAGTAATTTTTATTATAATTATTTACCAACCATCAAAATCGTGGTATCTTTTACGGTTATCATGTAATGAATTTTCGATGTTGTTTAATATTGTGCTTACCATAAGTCGTTGGTGCACGTGCGCCACCATATAGAGTTGCCGCCGTTCGGACGGTATTTTTTTTTTTCGGTAGCCCCAAGTAAAATTTTTTTAGAATATTTTTGGAGAATTTTTTAACCCATTATAATCAAGTTTTTGGAAAAAGGGGTCAAAAAGACCCTTAAAAAGAAGATATAATGGGTTAAAACGTCCACATAACGTGAAATCAATTATGGAACAATTTTTAGAGCAGCTTAACCCATTACGTCCCGTTTTAAGAGTCTTTTACTGCTTTTTCCAGAAACTTGGTTATAATGGGTTAAAATATTGTCCAAAAATATTCGAAAAAAATTTTTTTTGGGGCCACCTAAAAAAAATACCGTCCGGACGGCGGCAACTCTTTATGGTGGCGCAAGTGCACCAACGACTCATGGGACTTAAACACAATATTAAAAAACTTCAAAAATTCATTACTTAGTTATAATAAATATTACTTTTAAATAAAAATAGCTTAAAAAAAATAAAAAGTGTGCACCAAGTTCAAAATTGGCTTTAAAAAAGAAAAAAAGCTTTTTTTAAGTGGATAAAATCAAATTTTTTTTTTCAGTGTAATTTTTGAAAATTATTATTAAAATTGGATCAAAATCCGAGGAGCTATGAATTTTCAAACATGTACGTATCTAAAAGTTGGATCGGACTTCATATGGCCGACATCTTGGATATTTTCGGAATTTTGAAAAATCATTACGCATAGAAACACTCTACTAAATTTTTGGATTTTTGAGAAAAACTGTTGAAATTACAAAAATAAAAAGTATGCTTTCCTTTGAAGCAGAATGTCCTAACTAGAATGTGACTAACCGGCTTTTTTTTGTATCAGGAATTTCCTGGACCATGTAAGAATGATCGCAAAAGCCTCTAAAATTACACCCCGTTTGTGTATTCTAGGTCACAGGCTTGTGTATTCCACTTCAAGGCATAGCTGAATCATAATTTACGCATTTTTTTTTTGTTCTGATGAATTCCTAACACTCACTTACATAAACACTAAAAATTTTCATTTGAGAAAGTTTTTTAATTTTGAGCTTGTTTCATGTTTCCCTTGGAAATGGACTGAACAATTTAATACCTACATTATTTTCGTTTAGAATGGTAACCGCTACATACATATTTCACTATTGTATGTTGCTGTTATTGCATTAGCTGTGCAAGATTTCCTATTGGGAAATAAATGATAGCGGTGGTACTTGGGTACTTAGCCTAGAATATAAATGTATGTATGCAGTATTTTTCTGCAGCTTCTTACGATGGAATTACTATATTTCCTAAAAACGTGGCTGATCATTTTCGGAAGATATAGGAATATGATAAGAATCCCAGAAATTTGGTATTATTTTGATATGACGCAGTTTTCCTGAACCAAAAAAAGTATACAAACTGAGTAAGCATTAAGTTTGAGCGTCGGTTGAGAGGCAAAACTCACTAAGTGACTTTTTTTATTTCGGAGAAAACACCAACTTACTACAAAAAAGCATCTGAAAAATAGGAAAATTCGTAAGTCGACAAAATTGTGGCTTGTAAAAAAATAAAAGCTTTTTTCATTTTTTTTTAAAGAATACCATCCTTATAATTTTCAAAAATATTTTTTAAAGGTTAAGATAATTTGATGAAACTCTGCACTCTGCTTTTGTCGTAAAAATTAGCTTGGGGGATTGAGAATGAGCAAAATCGGTTAACGGACACGCCTACCGGTCATACAATATAACAATGTGAAACACTATACTTACATAATTTTTTACGGAAAAGCAAACAATACACATACCAATGCTAGAAACAGTACAAGCGAGTTCTTAACAAGGAATCAAGTACAAAGAAAATACATTTCTGTAGTCACTTAGTGAATATTAGTGATCCAGATCAGATCTAAACCCATTGGAACGCACACGGATTCAATTTCAAAAACTTGGTAGCATTGGCAAGAATAAACATAAATGTCAATTATTGTCATTGAAAAAAAAAAAAAAAAAAAAAAGAAACAATTAAATACAATAGAATTTTATTTGACACATGGCAAACAAATAGGTTTCCGGACATAATCCCCATTTACGAAGTCCGTTTCGGTCATAATCCCCATTTTGGTATTGGGGGTTATATCCGCAAATTTTTCGGACATAATCCCAATAGAGGTTATGTCCTAAAAATTTAATTAAGGTTGAACAAAATTTTTGCAATAATCCATTTAAAAAATTTATATAATTAGTGTTGGTTATTATAGACTAATACGCGGCCGAAGGCCGCTGCGAAGACGGTGTTGGATTTTGGGAGTTTTAAATCCTAAGCTGCGGCCGCCCACTTACCCCTACTCTTATGTAAAATTATATGGCTAGCAAACTATGTAGGTGTTGCATATATTATAGACTGGTTCGTAGCGGAAACGGTATTGAAATTTTTGGGAGTTGTAAATCCTGAGATGCGGCTGATTTCAATAACAAAATAAGGCGTTAGGAAATATCGTTATGGGGATTATGTCCGTTTTTTCCTAAGGATTATGTCCGAAAAACTTGCAGACATAATCCCCATTTTTGAAAAAAATTCTAGGTGCTCCCCATCCCAAGATATAGAATCGACTTTTCTGCTTTTTTATTTCTAAGTCATGCAAGTGGCGTGCTGCACTTCAACTTGTCTTCGTAGACTATAGCACTGCCTTCGACAGTGTCTCCCGAGAAAACATTTCGGTCTCACTGCAACGAAGAGGTATTGCCGCAAAGGCCATAAACTTAGTACGTGCACAATATGAAGGCTTTAAATGCAGTGTGTTACACAATGGGTTGTTGTCACCGACATTCACCACTAATTCAGGCGTACGGCAGGGGTGTTTACTATCACCATCACTCTTCCTTATCGTTCTTGATGATATCCTAGATAAAGCTCTTAATAAGGCCAAAAGGGGTATCTAATAGAACTTTACCGAACATCTGGAAGATCTCGACTACGCTGACGACATCTGCCTCTAATCGTCAAAACATTCAGATATACAAAGCAAAATTGAAGACCTTGTCTTGGAATCACAAAAGGCCGGCCTAAAAATCAACGTATCCAAGACTAAAAGCATGAAGCTAAACGCAAGCAATCACATCACGTTTAGAGCTGGCAGTGATGACATCGGAAACGTCGATAGCTTCACGTATTTAGGCAACATTATCTCCATGGATGGTGGAGCAAAAGAGATATCAACTCAAGAATAGCAAAAGGCTCGTTTGCTCAACTGAACAAAATATGGTCTTCATCCGTTATATCCACCAAAACGAGAGTGCGCGTTTTTGATTCGAATGTGAAATCGGTTTTGTTATATGGGTGCGAAACGTGGCTTGTTACTGAACAACTAACGAACAAGCTGCAAGTATTCGTCAAGAAATGCTAAAGGCGAATACTAAAGGTTTGGTGGCCTCGCACTATATCAAATGCCGAGCTACATCAAAAATGCAATCAGAGGGCTATAGCAATCGAGGTCAAGCTGCGCAAATGGAGATGGATTGGTCACACTCTCCGGAAACCACACAGCGAAGTTTGTCGCCAGGCTCTAGAGTGGAATCCACAAGGCAGTAGAGGACGTGGTAGACCCAAAACCAACTGGAAGAGGTCGCTGGAAAAGGAAATCCAAGAATCGGGAAAGTCGTGGCAAGAGATTAAAGTCATCGCAAGGGATCGTGACAAATGGAGAGATTTCATATTGGCCATGTGCTCCTCCTAGGAATTAAAGGAGAATAAATACATACATACATAATCCTTTCGAATTACTTATGTCCTTTTTCTCTCTGAAACTACATAAAATAACGAAAAACCGTGTTTTTTCCACTTTTTAAACAGCCATGCCCAGTGAGAAACTTAGTGAGACATTAGTTTGGCTCTCCATGTCTCCGCTTGAGGCACATTTCATTTAGAAGTGTGAAGTGTGAGTTGATTTTGAACTTAAGATTAAATTTGAAAAAGCAACTAAGACTAAATCAAATGTGACTTAATTTAAGCTGCATGATACTTCCCTATTCATTCTGAACTTAGTTACATACATATATACAAATTTGCTTTCAGTATTATTACATAATTTCTCTTCCTCAACTAATAACTTCGCGAAGGACTAGTTACCTTATCAATCATTTGCCGCTGCTTGCTTGGCACAAATCATTCTGTCAACTACAATTTATCAGCACAAATGGGAGCAGCAACACATTACGCTCTGCATTGTTTATGTGCATTTTACCCGTGGTACTCTCTTTTCTGCATTAAATTAAGACATCAGTTGACAGCGTTGCCAGTGATGAAAAACAGACGCGAGCAGAAAGATACAAAAACAACTGCAAGGACAGATGAACAAACTTATATACATACAAACCAAAACTGTGTTGGACAAACTCTTCTAAAAAGTGGTAATTTGGTAGCGCTAAAATAGTCAGTCCACTGTCTGATTGTTTGAATTAATTGAAACATTTTTCCAGCATCAAATTCTACAGCAAATTGTGTGAAAACAAAAGAATATGTTGGAAATAAGAATTAATTGACTGACAATTTGCACAAGGACATTGAACTGATTGTGGTGAGAGAATTCATGTTATGGTAAACTTGGACGACAGAGTATTACAAATGTCAAGATCACAATTTTATCATTACGATAATCTTACAGAATCTGTTCGATTTTTTTAATGGTTACACCATAAAAAAAAAAATTTTCTGTATAAGCTTCAAAATATATCAAAAATAACAGAAAGATTGCTTCATTTTATTGATTTTCTATAGAACCACAAGAATTGGAGGACTAGTAAGTTACACTTGTAACTTTGTTTACACAAAAAATAAAAAAAATCAAGATGACATATTGTGGGAAATTCAATTGAAAAAAATTTTTTAAGTATAAACTCTTTACAAAACTATAAAATTCTTTTTTGCAAGTTTGTTTTTGAAATCTGTATAAAAGCAAATCATTTGACACCTTATAATTGAAAATTTAGTGAAACAATTTAAGGTTATAGCCTAAAACTTAAAAATTCAAAGCCCAGATCTCCGTTGTTTTTATGAATTTTGAAAAAATATTTTAAGTAAATTTTTCCACTATGCCACTATTGTTTATGCCAATTTATATCCAAATTGGATTCCATAAAAAAATCTTGACTGGTTTGACATGAAATCATTTTTTTTTATTTATTTTAATTTAGAATTGTATAATTTTTTGGCTCACGGTATACTTTTCTGTGGAAATACTCATATGCATGCATTAAAAACAAGAAGAAAAGTAGAAAATCTTATGATTTTAAATACTTACACAAAAACGATAGCAATTCTCAGGGAAATCTTTTAGAATTTGAAATTGCAATTTTCACATCAATTGTTGCATATTCGTATTTTCTCGCTCGATTTGCGTTGTATTGCAAACTTTGCATGTTCATACGGAGTGTTTCTGAATTTTCTCTTTTTTTTTTTTTGCAATAAGTCCCTTATTTTGGTAATGGAAGCCTCTCTCCAAAGCTCTACACGAAAGTGATGCTACTATAAAAAATAAATTTTGCAAATACCAAGTTTGTTCATTTGCAACGTCAAGTTTTGCAGCCACTTTAAATACCCTACGAATTTTAAGTGTTTTCCTCTTTTATATTGTATTTTTGTGTAAATAAATAATTGCGTAAGTATTGTTATTTTAAGACAAACAAAAGCGTTCTTTACAATTTATCATATCAGAGGAAACTTTTACACTTTTACCGACGAAGTAAATAAGTACATCCGTTGAAACAATATTTTTCTCGAAAAGTTCAACACAAAGTTATAGAACGAACTTTTTTTCCTATTAAAATCGAAGATTGAGAAAAGTTTAAAATTTAACATCGAAGCAGGCATATATTACATTATTTCTCTATTGAAGCACGGAATCTGCCGATTTCAAATCAAAATATGTTAACACGCCAGTATTTTGGCGAATTCAATAAACGCTTTGAGTAGGGGAGAAGGAGGAGGTTAGAACTTATTTGAACATCTCTAAGTGTATCATTTAAAACTATCGAGTGATAACAGTTTGAAAAAATTTGAAACAATAGTTTCTTCACAGCTTCAATTTCTTTGCTCTAAATAAACATCTATTGTTCCATACTCTGAAACTTAGCAAAACCCCTAAGGAATTGGAATAACTTTTGTTGTTGCGAAATATACATATTTTTTTTGTTGTCATTGTTTAGGTGCTGCCAAGCATTTCAAAAATCTACATTTAGTTGTTGCATCATTTGAAGTGCTTAAAATTTTGAATGTGGTTTGAAAGAAGAAGTCAAAATGTACTGTACAAGAACTGCCATCTTCATTTTCAAAATGAATGGTAATGCTATATACAATGCATTCATTTTGAAAAACACAGCAGTAGCGGCAGCTTTTTGATGCGGTACAAAATACTCAATTTGCGCAAACTTATACAAAGTTACTATCTGGTTAAGTTGGAGCGAGAATATGAAAGTGCAGAAGGACAGCCAAATCGCGGGTGTTAAATTGAAGTATTAAAACTGCTTAGAATTGCTTAAAATATTCGTAGTCAAATTTTCAATTGTAAATTAGGTCTGAGAATATAATAGAAAAATTGAGCAGAGGCGCTGGAAAAAGTTTATATTTAAGGTTTTCTAACAGAAAAAGGTTTATCGTAAAGGCTACGGAAAAAAAGGTATTAGATACATAATTCACGCAATGTCGCTTATGGAAGTATGACAAAGTTTGCATGGTCTTCATGCTATCTGTACAGAGCGAAAAATTAAACTTAAAAATAAAAAGATTGTCGTATAAAGCTATTTTACTACGAATTTGGTTTAAGGTAGAAAACAATATGCATTTTTCGTAAATAAATCTCTATGTTTTTATACAGAAAATATTCTTAAAAATTTGAAAAGGAATATAACATATAATGATGTAAGTAACTTGAAAAACTTATTAATTTCTAGTTTTAACGAGAATATCGTATAAACTCTTTTTTTTCTACTGAAAGAACCTTATTCATAAATTTTGTATGGAGAATTACGATTGGATTGAGGCAGTCAAGAAACTACAGTGGAAGTCATATTAGGTTTTATGTTATAGGAATCATCTTTACCATCAAATTTATTCTAACAGAATAGAATATGAGGTGACGTGCAATCGTACATTAAAAAGTGTTTAAGATACGTACGAAGAGAATGGTGACCGAATTATGACCGAATAATGTAGAACAAAACTAAGAAGATTTTCATCTCAAAAGATAGCCACATCAAAACCATGTAGCAATCTTCATAACAAAACTTTTTTGATGACAATCTCATAATATTAAGAAGAAATCTAATAATTTTTCAAGAAGATTTCTTATAAAATTAAGATGGTTTTACATAATTTTTAGAAGAGTGAAAACATTAAGGGGATTCTTTTAAACATGTAAAAGCCTCAAAAAGCACCTAAGCCTCGAAAACTTTCGAGTCTCGTAAACAAAACTTAAAAATTTGTATGAAAAAAGTTTACTCAGGCCTCGAAAACTTTCGAGGCAAATTCGATGCCTAAATAGGTTCGAAAAATTATGAGAGCGATTGTTGTCAAATAAATGTATTGAAATAATATTTTTTGTTTTGCAAATTGAATTTGAATTGAATATTTCTCAAATTCTATGACAGCTAATATTGTACGTTGCTTACACGTTGTCAGAAATGTGTGTTCCTGAGAACAAGCTCGTAAACTTTCGAGTTTTTCATGGTATATAAGTTTTCGAGATTAAAGGAATCCCCTTACTGTTTCGCTATTAGATATCTTCTAACAATTATGAGGTTTTCATACAAATATTTAATTAAACTTAAAAATAAATTTTTATACGGTTTTGATGTGACTTTTTTTCGGATGAAAACCATAGAGACATCTTCTTACTTATGTTCTATTTTATGTGATCGATATGGCTCTGTGTAACAAATTTATCAAAATAGCTTGTCGAATCTTTCAATCATTTAGAAGTGGGCGTGCTTGTGAGGTATAACAAGATATAACACTAAGTGTCGAAAAAACTGTCGCAACCTTGAAATTTTACTCAAGGCTCAGTTAAAGATGTTTTACTTGAACAATTTTTGATAACTTTTTCCCACTTGATCAAGAAGACGTTTTCTTTAAGTTTTCGAATCTCGACTTAAAAAAAATCCTAATCGGCGCCATCTACAGCGGAACAAATTAACATAGAACAGTATGAAAAAAAAGCCAAAGACATCATGAACTTAACTACGGGATAGCTAAAAGTTAATTTTATGAAAATGATCTTTTAGCTGTTGTTGGAATTATCAAATGGTTGCAATTTAGCTAAAGTTTGATTACAATGCAGTGTGTTGTGTTGAAAAGCTGTCTTAACAATAACGATTATTGTAAACTAATTTATTGAGAAGTTTTAATTGCAACATAATCCGGAGGTCGGACTCTGAAAATCGAATATGAAAATACTCAATTTTATAATTATTTAAGTAAGCAATCCCCATACTCACAAAATAATTTTTTTGGCAACGGCCTTGGTTTTACCAAATTGAGTAAGCAAATTCAGATACACTACCGAAAGAGTTAATAAAAGTTACGATTTCAAGCGGCTAATCTGATTCGTGTGTTGTAACTTCGGACTCCCACTCCTTTTCTACTCCTATAGTTAAACTTTATACGCATAGCATATAAAAGTTGCTTGAGGACCTTCAGTTATTTTTCACAATAGAAGAAGGATAGGTTTTTGTTGTTGTTGTTGTTGCTATTGCTATTGTGCGAGTATAAGAGTGGAATTTGTGATGCTCTTCAGTTGAGCTTAAGAAAATTAAACGCTAAAGTGTTACTCATTACAAGAGTTTTCAACAACAACAAAAATAAGCATAGTATAAAAGGATAACAATAATAATAGAAAACAACAGTAGCAACAACAACAACAATGTGCACAATTAAGATATAATGGGAAGATTTATGCTCTAGCGAATTGATAAGCTCCGAAACAGCAGTTGCACAAGAAATAGCAAAAACTTTTGTAATTTTAACAGAAATATTCATAAGCAGCATATAAATATTTAACTACAACTCGAGGACCAAAAACTTAACTGTGCAATGTGCGTGAGAGTGCCATGGAATGCTAAAACTAATTATTTCGACTATTGTATTATCTGTTATTTTATGATGAATATCATTCTTAATAAAGATTTCCCCATGAGATCGAACGTGACAGCATAATACACGGCGTTAAGAAAGTAGCGTGGCATGAAATGACGTCTATAATCTCAACAGAGGTATAAATTAATTACCAAATTGTTATTAAAAATGGGGTACGTAGGACAAAATTTGGCAGAAGTTAAATAAGAGTGATTCGGTACAAAACATTTGTATGTATTTTTGCTCAAACATTTGAATTTATATTTTTGTTTTTTCAGATCAGAAACAAAGTTATTAGATGTTTTTAAAAATCTTTGTTTAAGATTGTTTTAAGGGGGACATTCGCCTTTGTAATTGAAACAAAAAACACTTTTTAAAAATTTTATTATAAAAAAAATATTATTTTTATTGACAAAATTTCTTTTGTACATTCTTAAATATTGTCTAAAATATATGAAATTTTTTTTTTTTGTTATTTTTAGTTTCCCTTGGCTGCTGTAGAGGGCGTCATCCAAAAGTTACTTTTCAAACTGGTAGGACATTTTTCTCCGAATCTACTCGACCGATTTTAAAAAACCATAGAGTATTCGATTACTCATAAAAAATATTAAACAATAAGCCTCTGAAAGTTTTAAAAAATACACCCCTTTTTTTACGGGGCATTTTTTGAGGGTAAGTCCCTCGATTTTTTCGCATTTTTCATAAATTTTCATACAAAAACTTCAAAATATACAAAAGTATGAATTTTAGAGGCTTATTGTATAGTTTTGAGTCTCAAGAATAAAATGCATTTTGAATTTTACAGAAATCTGTTGCAGGAGGTCTACAACATGTCCTACCGTTTAAAAAGTAACTTTTGGATGACGCAGCAGCCAAGGGAAACTAAAAATAAAAAAATAAAAAATTTTTCATATTTCTTAGACAATATTTAAAACAATGTCCAAAAGAAATTTTGTCAATAAATATAATAGTTTTTCATAATAAAATTTTTAAAAAGTGTTTTTTGTTTCAATTACAAAGGCGAATGTCCCTTTAAGTGTTCTGACGGTTTTTTTAAAAAGTATAAAAAACTTATCTTAAACGTTTCTTTTTGAAAGTTTTTTTGTTTTTTTGAACAACGTGAACTCAGAAATTGTTGTCTTAAAATTTTTTTTTTAATTTCCGATATCGTTGGCTTAATAAGAAAAGGTGATAAATCCATTTTATGGCTAAAGTTACTTCAAAAGTTTTTTTGAAAAGTTTTATTCAACTCTTATTTTTAAAAGTTTTTTATAAAAGTTTTTCTTGTTTTTTCTGAATAAAAACAGCATATTCAAAAAAAAAAAAAGAAAATAATACCTTGAAAAAAAAAACCAGTGCCTGAAGTATAAGAAATTACATACTTATCTATAGAGCTGGCAGATGAAATTTTAAACGATATTCTGTGATAAAAGATGTAGCTGGCAAATATGAATACTACAAAATTGGCACGACCAGATAAGTGCCACGCCCACTATTTAACGGTTGAACTATAAGATAATTAATATGTAGGTTATATCTCGCCGTACATGAACACCAATTACTGACCAAAAAGTAGGTACAATTAAACAGTGCTACGCTCACTCTTCAACGATTAAGCGTGGTATGATTAGAGGAATGTGTGGATAAAAAATGTTGGACGTGACCAGAATTGTCTCCGGGTCCTCTAAGTGACCGTTTTTGTACTATTTCTGTGAAAATATTTTCTGGCACCAATCAATGAGAAAAGTTGGTAAATATAATTTCAACATGGCCAGAGGTTTCTCCGAGCCCTCTAAGTGACAGTTTTGGGCAACTTTTGTAAACAAATTTGCTGCACCAGTCGATGGGGAAAGGTAGATATAAGACATGACCAAAAGTGCACCCGTGTCCGTCAAGTAACAGTTTTGCGATTTTTTTTATAAAAAGTTTATTGCACCAATCAATGGGAAAAGGTCAAAAATATAGTTAAGACAAGGCCAGAAGCGTGTTTTGTAATAAACTTTATTTTACAAAATTATGGAGACAAAATTATGGAGAAAGTTCAAAAATATATTTTAGGCATGACTAAAGGTGTTTTCGGTCTCTCTAAGTGACCGTTTTACGTGTATTTTTGTAAAAAGGTTTATTTCACCGATCGATGTGGATATAGTTTAGACATGGCAACTATTTAAGTTAAAAATTTATTGCACCAACTGATTTGAAATTGTCGAAATTATATAATAGAGGTCGGAGACGATTCTGGTCATGTACGAAATTTTTTTTCGGTGATTATCGAAAATATGCAAATACAAAAAAATCCAATAAAAAAACATTCAACAAATAAAATACAAAATAAAGATCTAAAATAAAAGTTCCAATAGTAAAAATACCAAAAAAAAAAAAAAACCTAAAAAAAAAATCATCGAAAATTTTAAATTAATTTTTATTAAGGTCAGTATTAAATTAAAAAATTGCTTTGAGGTTGTTTTTGTGTCTCTAAGAATCTTTGTATTCTGAATAGTATTGGAAGATATGTCCCTCGTGAACTATATCAGAATTTCCTTTCTGGGCATTTTTTTATTGGATATTTTTTTTTTTTGGATATTTTTGTTATTGGAGATTTTATTTTAGATTTTTTTTCACTGAATTTTATTTTTATTGGATATTTTTATTTTTAGATTTGTTCCTTTGGATTTTTTTCATTTGATTTTATTTTTTGGATGTTATCCTTCGGATGGACTTTTTGTAATCAATTGGTGCAGTAAAATTTCTTTACAAAAATGGGCCCAAAATGATCATTTATAGAGCCTCCTGTCATGTTTTACATTTATTTTCGACCATTGATATGTGCAACAAAGATTGTTTTGAATGTTTTGAAAAAATGGGCAAAAAACCAAATGCATAAATAAGAGCATTTTCGAAATCACCGTTTTTTTTTTTGCTTTGTTCACCTTTTCATGTTAGAATAGTGCCTACATATTTTTAAGATAATTCACTTCCAATGAAACTCTTCCTATTTCTGCAAGTTCATCGTTTCATTCACGTGGAATTTTAAGAAAAACGAGGTTAAAGCAATTTTTTTTGATTTGATTACTTTATTTCAGTTGGTATAAAAGGCAGAAGGACTGTCAATAAACTATACGAGAACTTTTTCCCTTGTGTATTTTTAACCCAGAGCTATCGCACATATCAGCGACATTTTTAATTGAATAACCGTCATGCGTTTAAATAAATGTCAAATTTGATTGATCAAGTGCACGTAGGCCATTCCATTGACTGGCTTACTCGGTTGTAGAAGGTACTGCGTTAGTAGAATAACGTGCTAAAGTTGTTTTAAACAAAACAAACTTGGTTTTTTTTTTACACTCGCACAGACTTTTGAATGCACATATCCCAGCAAGAAAGTTAATCAATATTCAATGCTCTGCTAAACCCAAAAGTCCTCCCACTCCTGTTTTTGTTTTTAATGCAAATATTCAGAATAAGTTTTTTTTTTTAAAAATCGATCAACGACTAAATCGATTTTCCGGGTCAACTTTCGGGTACCAAATTAATGGATTTCTTAAAATATCCAAACAAAAATAGTCATTTTCGATATATTTTGAATCCTTATCTGGCATCAGAATTGACCTATCTCGTATGGTTACTGATATATCCTTAAATGCTCAAAAATGTTCAAAACCACAATTTTTGAGGTTGTATAGAAGACGCACGAGTTAGTTTTGCTCTTTTCTATTACATGCATGACGGATCATTAAGTGCTGTCTTTTTTTTCAAAATGAGCAATCAAATAATTTTCTGTGCCTTTTTTTAGAAACTATGACTATTTATTTTAAAATGATAATGAAAGTCAAAAATCATATGCGGATTCTCATATGATTTTTCACTCAATGGTGTCATTTTCAAATGAGCAAAACAATTTCGTGCGTCTTCTATACAACCTCAAAAATCGTTTTTTTCAACATTTGTGGTAGGCTTAGGACCTCAGTGAATAGTTTCGCATAAATTAACCTGGAGAAGGAGGACCTCTGGGCTTAGCACAGTTCAATTGACCCTTAATATCGATATGGAAATGTTGGTAACGCAATAACAAGGATTGACTCTTTTTTCTTGTAGATCTGAACGTTTCACAAAAAAAAAAAGTATATGCTTTTATTACATATGTACGTATTTTGTTTGGTTTTCAAAATGAGTGATATCGATTTAGAAAATTAAATCGGCTTGAAAGATTACACTCCGTTTTACTCAACAATTTGGTCAGTAAATCATTGTGAAATACATATCAAAGAGGTGACACGTTCAAATTTACCTAACTGTTATTTAGATCAAATATGCCTTAGTATATGTATTGTACGAAACTTGTATGTTTATCCTTAAGTAAAGCTTTTAGCATAGCAACATTTTTTTACATGTGACGCATAACTGTCCCACCCCATTCATCTGCAAAAAAGGAAACACCAAACTTTGTACATATATATGTATTTATGTGGTGCGAGCATACATGCAAATCTGAAGTTTGTTTCAGTGAGTATTTGTACGCTTTGATTTCAGTATTCATGGAATTGATTTGAAGCGTAGTGCATTGAAGTGTCCGTGACAATATAATGGTGCAGATATATTTCTTTTTTTCCAGATATGCATATACAAGTGATACAGATAATTGGCTTTGACAGTTGCTCGTATTTTAAAATGCGATTTTCTTTATTCAATAGGTCGTTTCATCGTAAAATTAAAGGAAAGTCTGGTGGGTGGTTACTAAAAGTCAACAGATAAAAGCAAAAATTAAAATGAAAAATTACTGGAAAACTTTCGGAGGAAGTCCAAAAATTTCTCAAGTATTTCACCTTAGTACCTGTCCATTGAATTGCGAACGATAGCATTTTTTCGTAAAATCAAGTATAACTCGCAGATGGGTGTCAGATTTGATTTTTGAAAAGTTGTCTACAGAGCTGAAATGCAGAGCAATGCAACTGACCTTATTTTTGATTTTTTTAATGCAACACTTTGCGAGTTATACTTGATTTTACGAAAAAATGGTATCGTTCACAATTCAATGGACAGGTACTGTAGTAAAGATTTTTTTAAAAAAAAATAAATTTTTATTAAATTAAACATAGACCAGGGAATAGACCAGAGAATTAAAGAATACGTTTGAATTTTTCATAATTTTCGGACCTTTTTTTTTTGATCAATTTTTAAAAAGTTTAAAATGTCTCAGAAAATTCTATCATGATTCACACGTATTCTTTGAACAATTTCAAGTATTTTATGCCTTAAACACTTTTTCCTAAGATGTCTTGCTTTTCTTTACTACTAAAAAAAGGCTTTGACGGCGCCGCTATATTGTTAACTTTTGAACCAATATCGATTACCCCAATTTTTTCCCAGTGATATAGTTTGCAGAGAGTGCGCACATATTTTTTATAATATTTTCAGAGGTGAAAAATTGCTTAATTTTGTATTTATTTATTTGAAATAGGGATTTTCAATAATAAATGGCAATATTTTGATCCCAAAAAAAAGAAGAAAATACCATTTTATTCCCTGGTCTATTTAAATATTTAAAAAAAAAAAAAAAAATTTTTTTCATAAATCTTTATTAGTGCAAAAAATTTTTGAAAGCCGTTAAAGTTCTTAAGGGGACATTCGCATTTGTAATTGAAAACAAAAAAACCCTTTTTAAAAATTTTATTATGAAAAAACTATTATATTTATTGACAAAATTTCTTTCGAACATTGTTAAGTATTGTCCAAAAAATATGAAAAAAAATTTATATTTTTTATTTTTAGTTTCCCTTGGCTGCTGTAGAGGGCGTCATCCAAAAGTTACTTTTCAAGCTGGTAGGAAATATTTCTCCGAATCTGCTCGACGGATTTTAAAAAACCAAAACGCATTCGATTACTCATGAAAAATATTAAACAGTAAACCTCTGAAAGTTTTAAAAAATACGCTCCCCTTTTTTTTACGGGGCATTTTTTGAGGTTAAGTCCCTCAATTTTTTCGCATTTTTCATAAATATTCCTACAAAAACTTCAAAATATAAAAAAGTATGAATTTTAAAGACTTATTGTATAGTTTTGGGTCTCAAGAATAAAATCCATTTTGAATTTTTCAAAAATCTGTTACAGGAGGTCTAAAATATTTCCTACCGTTTAAAAAGTAACTTTTGGATGGCGCCCTCTACAGCAGCTAAGGGAAACTAAAAATAAAAAAATTTTTTTTTTTCATATTTCTTAAACAGTGTTTAACAATGTCCAAAAGAAATTTTGTCAATAACTATAATAGTTTTTTCATAATAAAATTTTTAAAAAGTGTTTTTCTTTTCAATAACAAAAGCGAATGTCCCCTTTTGGCCTATACGTACATCGATTTGCAAATTATATCCAAAATATTTCTAAAAAAAAATTTATTCCTAACTCTAAAAGTAAAAATTTTCAGAGAAAAAGTTAAAATAACATTGTTAGAATAATTAGATTTATTGGAATAATAACAAGATTTATAGGCAAAACTAAAATATTTATTGTGAAAATAACAAGATTTTCTATATAAATATCTAAATTTCTTGATTTATAGTAGAATAAAATAAAAAATAGTTAAAATAAAATAATTTTTTGTTTAAAAAACAAGATTTATTGTACACTAAGAGCATTCAATGTTAAAATAACAAGATTAGTTGTTGAAATAACAAGTTTCAACATAAAAATAACTAGATTAATTGCTAAAACAATAACTAATTATTTTACTTGACAACTTATCATTAGATATTTATTTATGCATATTTTTTTAGCACAGTGTAGTCTATCGATGATCCCGATCATACGTTTAACAGTCTATGACTTATTTTGTAGAATAAATCTCAAAATTTAAAAGTTTTTTTTATAGATTGACATTACGTCCCCTTTGTCAATTAGAGCTTGACTTTGATTCCAATTCAAATCACGGTATTTGACAATGACGCGCATTCATTGGATTGCCATTCAGCATAAAATTGTTGACATTTGTGCGAATTTTTTGTATTTCATAGTCAAAAAAAAAAAAAAAGGTTTGTATTTCAAATTAAAAAGTATTTCAAATAAATGTCATTGACAGTTTAGGATTTTTATTTTTCATTTTATGCTGTTTGCCGGAAGTGACCGCACTAGCCTGGTTGTGGCGTCACCTATTGCTGCGCTTCACACACAATTGGGTGTCGTAGCTATGTTGTAGATACCGCTGCATCTGCTGTCAATGTCAGTGACGTTATTTTTCCTGTCACTCTGTACATTGGCGGTGTCATCATCAATGGACATCATCGCTTTCAAGTGTGAAATTCATTAAAATTCAACTGACATCAAAGAGGTTGGCACTAAAAATGTGTCGTTATGCTGTCGACGGTGACAACTGTGTCAACATTTAAGCAACTATGTACAAAGATATGTATGCACAAGTGCATATGCGCAAGTACCCGTGTAGTTGTAGTGGTCTATTAGAGTATTAGTATAAGTGTTAGCAAATTGCATTTTATTTTAAAACTTCAAATTATGTTACTCTTGCACTTTGTTGTTCTTTGTCGCTGTTTTTTTTTTTTTTTTTGTTTGTAGCATCCTGACTTTTTGTTGTTTCAAATTCTGCATTCAAATTGAACTATGGAAGTATGAAGGCAACAAAGAGAAAAAGAACGAAGTTTTGAAAAAAGCACAACACAATATGTAGATACATAATGTTAGATACAAAAGAAAACCAATGTTTGGATCCGTCAGGCCAGGATATTGAAAGTCCATCTAGAAGTCTTAATTTGCGACCGTCCAGTGGAAAAGGTACTTCATCTTCAAAAAATAAATTTTAAATAAAATGACACCTCAATGAAAAACTTTAGTTAGTAGATATCAAAGTTCAAAGTTTGTTAATTATAAATTTTTACAGGGTAGAGGTTCAGTAAGACCGCTTTTATTGGTATTTCTGATTTGATAATCGACCACAGATCAGTTATAAATAAAATGTTTAGAACATGTCTAAGCACTGAATTCCATATTAAACTGAGGATCGGTTAAATAAACGTTATCTCTTAGTTCTAGCTGTACTGCTGTATTTTGTGAGTGAAGATAAGGTACCTTTTCCACTTGACGGTCACATTTAGTTCTCAAATGGAACTTTACTTGTTAGGTTGGTTCTGAACAAAAACACCACAAAAGTGTGGAAGTAAAATTAATCGCAAAATTATTGGCCGATATTTTTCTGCAGAAGTAACCATCACACGGTGGGAGATTTAATCTAGTGCGTCAGTGGATTATTTGGAAAAAAAATTTTTTGGTAACCTTTGACCTTGAAAAACTTCGACTTTTTTCGCAGAAAATTTCTTATTTTCCCAGGATTAATAAAAATCTACGGGAGCAAATCAATTTAAATTTTTTTTTTTTTGGGGGAGGTGGGGGCAATTGGTAAACTGGACTAAAAAATATGATTTCTGCGACAGGCTTTCTCTAAATGTCCAAACTTTACGATATTTGCTGAGCCTTATCGGTAAATACATTCGCCGATACTAAAGTACATACATACACATGAGGTTGGGACAATTGTTTTTCTCAAAAGGCGTATAGCAAAAACGAAATTTACGAAGGATTCTAAAAAAACTTCTCCAAGAAACTATGGGTCTAAAATCAAAACCTTACTACCGAGAGACTCTAAATTCAAATAAAAATGTTTATTCCTCAAAATCAAATCTTCATGTTTCCCGGCGGGAGCTAGGTTTTAACTTTAGACCCATAGTTTCTTAAGGGAATTTTCCGAGTATTTCATTGTTGCCGTGCGCTTTTCCCTTTTTTTTTCACCCGAACAATTTGACCCACCCTAATACATAAACTATGTATTCCCTTAAAAATCATCTCTAAAAGATACCATTAATCTATGCGAATGTTTGTCGTAAAGCTGCGAAATTAATTAGCTCATTTAGGCATTTCGTAGGTGGAGCACGACGTTAAGCATTTAATAACTTAAATTTTTCAACGAATAGAGTAAGAATGGTAGAGTGAGGGATTTATAAACAGCAAGTGCCTTAGTACTTTATACCAACACAAGGAATCTGTAAACTTTTACTCATGGGTAATAAAGTGAAAATGTTGTTTATTAATAACGTCAATTTACAATATAATATTCTCGATTTATACTAAAGGCTTGAACTAACGCGTACTAAAGATGTTGCAGGTTATTCTCTTACAAGAAAGCTATTTTGAGAAATAATTTAATCTAAATATTCATCATCTTCTTGGTATTCATTAGGCGATACAAACAAATACATACATATAAACTCTGAAAGATACATATTTATATGTTGATGTGCTGCTTCTTTGTGTAAATGCTATAGAGTACAAAACATACGCAGCCGCTTACGCCGCACCCATCATAAAATCTCACTCCAACCATGAACTTTATTTTAACTCATTTAAGTAAATGAGTCAACATTTAAAAACGTTGATCAACTACAAAACGAATTCGTTTAACTAGAAAAACCAGGGAAGGCACTTTACCATGAAGGACCCCTTTCTTTGTTGGGAAAGTAACCAGGTAGGAATTGGGCATTAAATTACGCTACGTTTTTTGAGAAGTTTTAAACAACATAGAGCATGAATGTATGCTATGTCTTTGTGAAATTTGTCCTAAAAACATATCGTGTGATCATAAAAGTATGCTTATATTTTAAAATGCAGCTTATTTATTATACAAAAACGAATTATATTTTTAGACAATATAAACGTTCGTTCACTAGTGAAAAGTGCACTTTTATTGGGAAACTCTTATATGCTAAAAGTGCTGTCATTTCCCATTGAGTATGTTTATTATATATTTGTGTATTTTCCCTGTATGTTTGTATTAGTGGGGGGTAAAAACGATGGTTCTGTTTAATTTGTATTCATTCGTTGTCAGTAAACAAGCGAAAATAGAAGAATTGAAGTAGAAGAAGCAAAAGAAGCACAGGCCGCATTTAATGAAGCAACACTTTTGTTTTTATTGCTCTTGTTGTAGTTGTTGTCATTATTTTTGTTTTAAATTGTTTATGCAAATTTCAATAAATAAACAAAAGGAAATTTTTGAAACAATTTTCTGCATTTTTAGCAGTTGATCAAAAGGTAAATTCATTAAGCAAAGACTATAAATGGGGAGGGGGGCAACTTAGACGGAGACATGGTGTAGAACAAAATAGAAAACTTTATTCAGGCTATGCCTGTTATTCCGTCAGAGTTTGTTACTCTTTTACTTTAACTATGTTTGCTTGCTTCTTGTTTTTAGGTTTATTTATCTTAGTATTTGTATTTGATGTACACACATACACATACTCATTACGCACAATATGCTAATAGCGAGTGATTATTAAATACCTTAAAACATTTGAAAATATTCAAAAATTTACAATGTAGAGCTTGTCCATGTTGTAGTAATTGGCCAAAAATTTCTCAGCTGACCCACATAATATTTTGATGATTGATGAAATTTTTCCATGGTACAAGAAAATATTTATGAGGATAAGATGATCATTACAATGTGTTTTTCCTTTGGCATGTCAAAGTGATAGTTCTCGTTCATTAAGGGGAAAATAATCTTTAAGACTCGGATTCGCAGTAATTAGTTAACCAATAACTAATGCTTCGTAAATTTGTGAATTTAGTGAAAATATATGTACACACAAAAAAAAAGTTGTAAAATCAAATGAAAATGTTTTTAAATCAAAAACTTTCCGACACAAAAGAGCGCCAAAGAGGTTTGAATTTAAATCAAAAACAAGAGTTTTAAAATCAAAAAACCCAAAAACATCGTCGTTTTTAACAGTAGAACGAATACTTTTAAATCAAATACAAAGTTATTAAATTAATGAAATTTTCTTTTAATTCAAAAACATTTAACATTTGTTTTTCAAACAGTCATGTTTTTATATCGAATACGTTTAATTTTAGAACCAGTTATTTTATTCTGTATATATATTTTTTATTTATGTTTGTTTGTGGTTGGGAAAATAAAAAAATAACAGAAAACGAAGTGGAAGGGCACAAAAATATAATTGAGTGCAAAAAACTGCAAGTGTGCAACACTGCAAGCGAAATCTGTCATGAAACTTATAGCGTCACAATTTTGGAAAAAATGCTGGCGATTTCTAAAAACTAGTTGCCGATAATCAACCACAATAAGTACTCCAAATTAAGTCAATTAGGTCTGTTCCATTATCCTTGTGGTTTTAATTACTTTTCATTGAAGAGACTTTTTCATGGAAATGGTGAGTCACGCGATAAAAAGTATCAGAATCTTTTTTGTGGAGAATTACATGTTCTACAAGCTTTATTGATTAGTATTTACGAAATAGTAACCATTTAGGAATTATTCTAAAAAAGCTGCAAAAGTCGAAAAATTCGACTTTATCGAATATTTCCGAAACAGTTACTTTTTCGTAAAAACTAATCAGTATTACTTGTAGAACATGTAATTCTCCACAAAAAAGATTCATATGCTTTGTATCGTGTGACTCGCCATTTTCATCAAAAAGTCTCCTTAATGAATAGCAATTGAAACCACATGGATTACAGAACGGGGCTGAATATCTGCGTCGCTTTCGATATCAAACTAACGGTTTTCTAAGTCTGAAAACATTTGTAGAATTTTTATAAAAATTACGTGGATTCTATTCCTTCAGCATCAGCTGTTGGCTTACTAGATAATGTTTAACCAATGAAATTTTAGAGTTAAGATAATTGCTAATTAATAACTGAAAATCAAATGTTGGTAAAACCTTTGTCGTTAGTTAACTTATTGGTCAATATGGACTTCAAAGCATAGAATTTTTATAAGTGACATGCGTTTGAGTTCCTGGAATAATCTGTTCGAACGGATGCAAATACCTTGGTTATATAAACAGACAAGGGCGTACGCATGATTTCATCTAGGGGGGGAGGGGGGGGGCGGGCCAAACTCAAATTTTGCGAACCTTTTCTTTTTTTTTTAAGAGCTGTATATTTTTGTACACTAAAATATTTAATAAAAGTTCATAATAACTTATGAAGGCACTTAGATAACTTTCTAAATAAACATTTGCTAAGGTATGTTATCTTTTAAATACATATCACATTTCTAAACTAATTTGAGATCGCTGACTTCAAAAAACGCATTAATTTTTTTTTCCGAGGAGCCGTTCTAGATATAATCGACACTTTCGATTTTTGAGGTTATAGCTCTCATTTTATAAAAAAATATTTCGAGAAACCCAATTTCGATCGAATTTTTGTATACACTATTTTAAAGAAAAATTCTTACGCTTTTAAATGTATCAATTACTAAGATCCTATTCAAATTGGCTGAGTTAAAGTTAAAAGTTAAAACTGAGCGAAAAGTTCATTTTCATTGCAATTTTTTACAATCTGGCAATATTTTTTATATTTGTATTTATAAGTGTATTTAATTTTAAGCCCAAATTTACTAAAATCAGATCATATTTTGAAAAGTTATTAAGGTTTCAGTGAAGTAAGACCATTTTGATTTTTCATCGGAAAATAAACAGTTACAATAAACTGGGTCGATTTTTATGAAGCAAAAAAATTGTATAATCAGGTATGTTCTGAAATCCGATTCACTTCGGAATCGGAATGAAAGCAATTTTCAAGAGCTCCGCATTTCGATAACTAGCATCAAATCAGATTAATGTTTCGGTAAATCGAAAAAGAAATATTAGAAAATTTTATTTGTTGAAAGACAAATCCGATTCCATATAATTTGTTCGAATGCAGAGCTCTTAAAAATTGCTTTTATTCCGATTCCGAAGTCAATCGGATTTCAGAACATGCCTGAATGTTTAAAATGCTTAGAATCGTACAAAGTACACGTGTGAATTTTTTTAGAGTTTTTGGAAATTTTTTTCTTTTTTTTCGTTGACCAATTTTTGAAAAGTTAAAAAAGGTCTGAAAAAATTTATAAAATACTTTGATACTTTGAACGATTTTAAGCCTTGTACATTTTATTCGTAAGAGCCTTCCTTTTGAATAAACGGATGCTTTTCCGACCACGTAATTGAAAAACATAAAAAAATCGACTTTTGGAACCGGATATTATCTATACTACCTGCACAAAAAATTTTGAATTTTCAACGCAGCATTTTTTGCAAAAACATAGTCTTTAGTTTTAAGGAGCTTTGGGTATCCTTTCTGAGAAGAAAAAAAGTTATGAGCAAAAAACATTTTTTGTACCTGTTTATTTTTCGATAAAAAAACGAATAGTCCTACTTCAGTGAAACCTTAATAACTTTCTTAAATATTATCCGATTTTACTTTCAAAGTGTTTGCAATTAAATAAATAAATAGTATAGTAAAGATAAAAAAAGTGTATTTGTATAAACTATTGTCCAAAAAATAGTGTTTTATTTGGCTTTAATATGAAAAGTTGTAAAAACTACTGTAAAAATAGATTAATATATTATATTTGGAACTCTAAAACTAGAGCTGCCCCCCTGCCCCCCTTGCGTACGACCTTGTAAACAGAGGAAAAAAGGTTTTTGATTGGACTCAATAGATGTTTGAGGGATGCAATTCAGAGATTTTTTTACTAGCTCAGATTTTTCTTGATGTAGAAAGAAGATTGATTTTGGATGCAAAATTTTCAAATTTTGGAATTTGTTTTTTCCTTTCAAATTAAATAATGTTGTGCTACTACAAAGAGAGTTGGAAATCTCCCACTGACACCTAGAGTAAGATTCATATGTGTAAAACTAAGTATTATGAGATAAAAACGTGTAGGCGAGCCATTGTTGAGGACTAAGAGGTTCCTGGAGAGAATGAAGTTTTCAATTGTAACGCCTCTAATGCTTACTCTAGGTGAACCTCAAAGCGTACCGCCAATATTGACTGGTAATTTTAATTCATGAATATGAGTTATCATGTCTTGCTCTGTAAAATATCATTTGTTTGGATATAGGTATTAATAACGATCAAATTTAAATTTAATTCGAAGTTTTTATAACAATATGTTGTTGATCAAAACAATATTACATCATAATTACATAATTCGAAAAAATTTGAATTTTTGTGAATTTTAAACACACATTTTACATGTTTGCTATGGCGCCTTTACTTATGCTTTCAGTGCTAATTCTCGATATCAAAAATTTATCAGAAGTCAATGGGCCTTATCGTAAACCTGAAGGGAGTTCCATTCTCTGCCTCCCGGCGAAGGAGCAGTGGAAGTAGTGAATATTTCATTAATGGAAACTCCCCTTCCTGCAGGGATACTTTTTTATTTTAATATCGTTGACATTTTCAGAAATAACCAGTTTGCAATGCTGCGTTTTTCTAAGAGCGTTGACATTTTACACAAAAACAACATCTGGCAACGCTGTGTCTTTCCCATATCTTTGACATTTTGCGCAAACAACCAGTCTGAACGCTGATTTTTCCAATTTCGTATACATTTTGCACAAAAAAAAAAAAAAACACGTGGCAACGCTTTTTTCCATAAATCGTTGACATTTTTTTCCATTTTCCACTGGATTTTGACAGCTGACTTAAAAAAAAGATAAATAAGAAACAGCAATTGCAAAAGAAGAAAAAGAAGCAATTGCAACAGTGAAATTTAAATTAATGCTTTGCTTTTTAAAGTAAAAAATGTATTTTAAATAATTTTTGTGGATTTGAAAAATCAAAAGTTTGCATCAAAAAGTTAATAAAAAAAAAAAAAAAAAATTTAAGTGAAAAGTAGTTTTAGCAGAACCAGTATAAGTTGGTAACGCTTGGATGGATATTAAAAACTTTAGTGTCATATGAAAGCTATTTCAATAATCTTTGAAATTGTTGCACTAAAGTTTTTAATCTGTCAAACGTTATTTATAATTATTCATTTATACATTAGTACTACCTAGCAAAAAGTTGAGGAGCAAATTTAACAAATAAAAGTGAAAAAACTCGCTCCCAACTAATTGCCGATTACATAATTTTTCCAGTGAATTTTCCTTTTCCACGAAATTTTTTTTGCGATTGCAAACCAGGGAGTTAGTGAATAAATTCTCTAGAATATTTATTTACGATAAGGCCTAATATATGTTGGTATTTAGACATGAGGTCTGAATATATGGAGGCTTCAATTAAATTAATTGAAATATATTAATTTTAACAATGCAACTGGAAAAATCTAATACATATGTATATTTAGGAATTTATGAAGGAATTTTTATGCAATTTAAGAATATTTTTGGTCCACTGGTGCACATCCTTTGTTTGTATCCATATTCAAAAATTGTAACTTGTACTGAGGACAACATTTATATTAAACAACTAACAAGACCAATTTTATTTGTTAGTAAACGTATTATGGAATATTGACTAAGACCGTCAATAAATGTGGCAAACGCGCGGTTACTTTTTTTTTTGTCTCGTTTTTTTACTCTCCACACCGATAAGAATTTTGGATTGAATCCAGACTTTGAACAATAAAACTTAAGGGTACTCTTAGTCCTTGCACACACACTCTGTGGATTGTCAAACTATATAAAATATTTGCGGCATGGAACAGGGGCAAAAAGCACGCTTTGTCACACGATAAAACAAACTGCACCGAACCAAAGCAAAGCAAATCAAATCAAAGCATTCAACATGGAACCGAAATCCCTTCAAGCTAATCGTGTCGCACATAAAAGTGAAATAAAATAATTCATGCTCCCGCATAACCGTCGGCAAATAAACTGTGAAACGCGCGCGCACAACCATCGGTATGCGAGATTTGTGAGAATACGCTCGAAGACCACGATGCGGTGTCGCTGTGTGATGTCAATGCAAATTCTAAACAGTGGAGAAGGAAGAGAATGGGTTCGACCATTATCTCCAGTGCTTGGCAACGATGCAAAAAATTCATCAATAAAACCGTTAAGTTGAATCGCAGAAGAATTGCAATGTATGTATTTAAGTATGTGCAGAATAGATGTGCGTGGATGGAAACTATCAATAGAATGGATTTTCAAAACAGAAAAAGTCAAGGGATGTGCATGCATATGTCAAAGGTATCTTTAAATAATAAAATAATTGGCCAAAGGACATACTACTTATTTCTGTGTTAATGTAATAGAGAGATACGCAAATAATGTATGAAGTATACCAAAAAAATAAATTTTTTGTCTCCAAATTCGCTCAAATTTGGCAATATGGTAGTCCCGGAGTTCAAAAACAATAATTCGGGAGTATTTGGCCCTAATACCATTTTTTGTTAAAATACAGGGTGTTGAAGTTGGCGTTTCTAGCCATTTTCATGCAAAGGACGTTTTTTCAAAAATATATAGCTTACACCAAAGATTCTAGGGATAGTTAGTGGAAGCTATGACCAAGACTAAAGAAACTTAAAAAGCTGCAAAAACAATTTTTAGTAGTCTTTTGAAATAACTCCGTCAATAGTCAACCAAATCATGAAATTTATATAAAAAAAAAATCACAAATGTAAAACCAAAATGCTAACCGGAATGGTATGTAATGCCTCATATATTGTACATAATGCAAAAATTTCTTATAAAAAATTTGAGTCACATCACTGTATGTGAACAATGAAAATAAAGAGCATATCGATACCTTAGAGCGCTATAGTCCTATCTCCATTTTTCCAATTGTTGGGAAATGCAAAAAGAAGATTTCAAACAGTGGTTATTTGAGATTGGCTGCTATTTCGATATAACGATATATGCAATATTTTTACCTGTAGTATATTTTAACATAATTTAAGTTTTTTAACCAATTTTATTAACTTCTAACGAAATCCCAGCCAATTTATAGTATGTCATTACTTTTGCCCTTATATAGAATTCCACTACTATTGAAAAAAACGATGTATTTAATACATTTTTTGAATTTTTTCCACTAAAATGTCGTAAAAAGTCATGAAACGCGTGGAAAACACGAAAAAACGAATTTTTAATTTTTATTTTTCTTTGAATTTTTGAATTTTTGGTTCCGACAAACAAGAGTGGAGCCTTTGGTGTAACCAAATTTCTTCACTTAAATGTCGCAAAAAGTCATGAAACGCGAAGAAAACGCGAAAAAACGAAGAATTTTCTTCAAAAATGTGACTTATTTGAATATTCAGTGGAGATAGGACAGTAGCGCTCTTGAAAAAATTACAGTTTATAGATAGGATTTTTTTTAATTTTCGAATATTTTGGTGTTTTAGTGGTATTTTGACATCACACAGTTTTCCACATGGTAAAGAAGCCCACAATGTTGCCATAACTGCAAAAATCTCAAAATCGCAAAAAGTGGAGATAGGCCTATAGCGTTCTAAGGTATCGATATGTTGCTGTCTATGCATCCCATAAGTAATGGCTAAATAAAATACAAATAATTGCACTGTGATCAAAAATGCAAGCAGCTTTTCACCATTGGTCATCCGATGTGCTATGCTTACACATGGGAGTTGTTACAACCAAAATACAAAAACATTTCAAAATCAACTCTGAAATTTGAACGCTTTTTGGTAACAATGGCAACATGGTTATTTATGCCAATTAAAAAGGATGTGATGCGGAACTCCCGATGCAACAAACTGAAGTGCAAAGTGACAACATCACTTACAAGAATGTAAAATTAGACAAACATTCGAGTCGAGAAATGTTTGATTCTGGTAAGATAAAACCCTAACTCGAAAGAACGAATTGCATTTTATAACTCTGTGCGAAAGCGAAGAGGTAACACTATAAAAATCAATTTCTATAAGAGGAGACTGATACTTACATTTTGTTGGTATTATGTACAACTTCGTTGCCAGAATCAGTTCACTTCTGGCGTTTTTTGTATAAAGTGTCGACCACGGCTGCGAAGAAAAGAAAAGTTGCATGCGGAAGAATTAAATTTTGCTAATGATTACCATCGCTCAAATTCCCATCGTTCAGAAGATTATTAATAAAAAATTGTTAAGAATTGATCAATATCATATAAGATATGCATCAACTAAACAAATTCAATACATTCGATTGTAAATTCTTGCATTATTTTTCACTAAATCTCTTTCTTCAATAAGTTTTTCAAAAGATTTAGATATTTAAAATTATTAATCAAATAATTGATGTGGCACTTGAACTTCAATTATTTGCTACTGGGTTATTGCTACTTTTTCACAGAATCCACGATACACAATTGTAGTTACATAACAACCAATATGGCAACTATGCGCCCATGTGGCATATGATGAAAATTCGCTCAATTTGTTCTCGTTGGTCCCTGGTGTAACATTTTAAATTTTATCATTAGATCGAATTACATTTTCAAATACAATAATACAACACAATACACAAAGCGTTTTATACCAAAGGACATTCATTGTACATACAATATAATGAAAGTTAACTTAAAAAAGGTGAGGGTGGAAGGGAAAAAACACTACACTTGAAAAAAAGCATAAAGTTAAAATTTATAGTAATCATAAAATATTATTTTGAAAATACTTTAAATAATTTCGTATTAAAAATTTTATCGTTATTTTGCCAAGATAAATACCAGTAGCAAACTTAACTTTCCAATTCATAGAATATTTCTATAGAGACGTAGACAACGATTAGAGCTAGACGCGTAGATTCTTATGGGTAAAATTTTTTCAACTGAGCCACCTAAATGAATGAAAAAAAATATGAAATTTGACAGATGGTTTGCGTTAGAAGCCCACCACAGGTAGCCTAATTGACGCATTTGGCAATATTTTGAACAACTTTCAAGAATACTACATATATTCACTCTTAAGCATAGACTTTTTGGGAATCACAGCGACATGAAATTACAGAAAAAGCAAAAATTCAAATTTTATGACCGTGTAGTTGAGTTTTCAAGATGCAAAGTATCGAATTGAGATATGATTTGTGACACACCTATTAACAATCAATTACCAAAACTGAAAAGCAATCTGGTCTTGATAATCATCGTGGCTGGTCTTGGACATGGTCTTGGTATTGGTCTTGAAAAATTACTAAGACCAGGAAATATAATTCTTTAAATGCTTTTTTGCTTAAAAGTTTCACTGGCCACCAGTGGTAGGCAAGGTTAATGTATATTTAAAAAAAGATGTCTCATCTAATTTTTCTATCAGCTTATACTTTTATAAAACTAAAAGTTCTGATTCAATATCATTATATTAGCTATATTTGAAGTGGTCGTGGCCTAGGTCAGATCATTCCTATTCAACCCAAATAATTTTTTCTCCATGTAAGCAAAAAACACTTCGCCCATTTTTGGTTGTCATAGCACATTGAATTCTTGTTGTCTCCGTGAACAATTGACAATTAAACGTCAGAACATTCCACTTCGATATTGTCATCATTAGCATAATCATCATCATCATAATAGTCATCGTCAGTTTGTAGTACAGAAGAACAGAACCCTTTGGATACGTACAACTTAATCGCTTTATCAAGCAGTAACTACAACAACAACAACAACAAATTAATGAGCATAACCACTTTTTCTTCTTCATTGGTTGACTTATTTCGGCACTGCTTTCAATACGTCCTACCTAATTTATATTCATGACACTGCGAACACATTTTAACCCTGATTCGATTTAACAATTATTTATAAATTTAATTTTGTTCCCCGTACAATGAAATTTTCAGTGCGCACCGCACGCAAGGCAGAAGAGTAGAAAAAAATATTTAAAAAAAAAACCGTTCATAATCGTTAAGGATTATAAGGATAACTTTTTAATGATATAATGTCGTTAGTGTTCGTTGTTAATCAACTCGTTTATATGTAAATTTGTTATTGAAATAAAGAAAAAAATTATTTTTAAGCTGACTCGGCTTACGTGTCGTTACATTTTACGTAGTCGTTCATTTTTATATCACGAAAATTTAATTATATCTACGTTTTTTTGTACGTAAATGACACCATACTCCTCTTCATAGCTGTGAGAAAATTTTAACTAAAATTTTTAGCTAAAATTTACAGCGTGCTGTTGTTCACGTAACACATTTCATTAATAGATGGCCAATGGTATCGTATATGAAAGGAATCTCAAATTTAAATATTCCATTTCCAAAAGATAACTTAAAAGTTTTATGGTTACTAAAGTGAAGAAAACTTAAATAAGTCTATTTTAGCACTTAAGTTTTAGGTAAAGTTATGCATAACGGGTACAGTGAACCAATTTTACATCTCACACCACATGTTTATTCATCAGCAATATGGTTCTGAAGTTAAGAGATGCAAATTTGTGGAAATAGAAAGCTCTGGTCCCTCTATTAAAAGATTTGTGTTGGGTTCCAGATAATTCTAACATTCAAGGGAACAAGCAGCTGTACTAAAAAAAAAATTGATACGGTAACCGAGAAAATATCCAAACATTCCAAACTGTTAAACATCCCGTTTCCTGTGGCTCACATGCAACCTTAAAAGAACAAAATCGCAGAGGACACTCCATCATTGACGAAATGGCCACCAGATTGCAGGTACCTCACAATGACGTCTGATTGTCGAAGCTGCGGGAACGTGGAAATGGTGGAAACAATAAAACATACTGTATGCGATTGCCCTGGACTTCCCACTTTACGGCTTACGACTTGAAATGAACACCACGAGATCATACAATCTGACTCCGTTTGGCTTTCTATGTAAGATTTACTGATCAATGCCAATAAAGCCGCACATGACTGTACTTCTAGATCAGAATTCTGCAACCATTAGTCTGAGAAAGTTTCAAAAATTTTAGGTTATTTTATCATTTTTAGGTCATTCTTCGATGTTTCTATGGGAATCCAAATTCGGACCCTGATTTTTTATTTAACCTTTTTTATTAAAAACTTCATGCTTTTCACTGGTATTTGCCTCATTTGTCTAAGCTTTTCCTTTCACGAGTCCTATACAAAACTGTTTTGAAAAGTAATTTTTACCGTAGGAGTTATACTAAAAACAAAGGAGAGTAAATATTAAGGGCTGTTTTTGCACCAGAATTATTATTTTGTATCCTTGCAACTATTAAAACTGTTTGAAAGCAAGAACGAGACGAAAACAAAAATTTTGAACAGGTTAATGTACATTAGGCCAGGTCAATGAAGAAATATTGGAAAACCACCCCCAATTTGAAGGTTTACCTTGAGTGAATCTGGTAAAGAAAAAAAAAATTTTTGGACTATTCTAAAAAGGGGTCTGCATAAGACATCTTGAAATAAAGTGTACTTATTTTTACACCCACATTTTACACCGAAATGATTCATTTGATCCAAAAAATTCAAGATTCAAATCATCATGTACACTGATTTCATTTTGACACTATTTACATTGTCTTGTTTTATCAGTGTGAAAAATAGACTTGGTTCTAAAAAATACTTCAGTGAACTCTATTTTATAAAAACAAATACTTCAGGTCACTGTAAATCGTGCGAGTAGAGAAACCAGTATAAAATTTATGATATGGTTACACTTGCAGAATTGTAGTAGCTTTCATGCATTTTCGCGAGAGAGAGAGAAAGCGTAAACAAAAAAAAGGCACAAAAAGAGAGCGATAAACTACTCTTATCACACCATTAGCATTTAGTAGTATACACTACTACTACAGTTTGCAACTAAAATAACTGAAACAAATCGAACAAGACAAATTAGCACAGTATTTGTTTATTTTCTTTCAAATTCTAGTTCTGTCAAGACATTTACACACGACACTGAACTGGAGCATTTGATAAATAAAAAACGGTTACAAAATATAACGTAGCTTGAAACAAAATGTCTTAAAACGCAAACAAGGCGTCTTGTGCAGACCCCTAATTCTAAAAATATCCAATATGGTATTTTTTTCTATAACTTCGGCAGGTAATGTTCGATGTTTAAAAATTATATATCGTTGTAAAGAGCTTAATTAGACCTATTTTTTCTTTATTGCCTTTGCTGTAGATATATTCTCAAATACTATTGTGATGAAAAAATTGCATCAAGGGGATACGAACCAGAGAAATTGGGTCTCACTAGGCGAATATGACCACGCCTGTATGTAGCTGTAATAGGTTGAAGAGCACTACTTTATATTAAGATTTACTTCGAATTTATATGCATTATTTGACCGATATCTGGTTTTAATAATAATCAATCTCACGAGCTACACTAGGAGATTCAGTAAATGTAGCAAATTTCTTCAAAAATTTTCTATTGATTTTCTCGTGATCGTGAATTGAACAGACGGACATGTTCACTTATAACGCTTAATGCCCCTGTCTTACGCCCAGCGCGAACTATTGGTACGGCCATGATACATCAGTGCTTTCAAGCTGAATGCTGCACACATTCATGTATTCATATCAAGTTGTGCAACAAATGCACTTGAAACGACTTTGTAACGCATATCTACCTGCCTAAGGGAATATGTTGGAAATGTTTGTAACCGCTAATTTTACAACAGGGAATTGCTGTGTGTATTTGATATAGATACAAGAAATACAATTGATATAAGTAGTTGCATTGAAATTGGTTACTCTCTAATGTAGCTCTGCAAATTTAATGTAAAAAAAGTCCATGTTGAATAACGACAAGAGGAATACACGTGTAATGATTGTATGGAAATCGGAGGTGCGTACACTGTTAGTTTTGTCATTCCTATAACGGAAAACTCATAGTTAAATTCCTGCAAAGAAAATTAGAAAAAGTAAGTATAAGTTTTCAAACGGTTACTTACCCAAGTTTTGGACCGGATCGTTGACAACGGGACTTGATCCCTTTTCGCCTTAAGCTCAATATTTTAGTAATAACTGGTTTTATACGAATTTAAATTTTTTTTTTGGAGTTTTTAAAATAATTTCCTTAATTTCCAAACAAAAATTTCCGAAGCACTGCAAAGCCAATCAACAAAATATATTTTGTTTATTTAGCGAAAAAAAAAAGAAAACATTTTCTGTACTTGAAAATGATAACCAATTTCTTGTTAAAGTTTTGGTTTGCATTAATTGCCAGCAATATAAAAGTACATTGACTCACGGTCTGTTTAACCAACATCAGAAACAATTAAAAGAAATGAGCTTACAAAAGAAACAAAAACAAGTAAGTGGGTTATGCTTGGCCATGGCAACAATTGAATGCCCTACCACACATTAGCAGTAAAAAGTGCATTAGAGTTTTGTAGCAATGGTGTCAGCATAGAACAAAACTGAACATCCATAATATTTCTATATTTTGCAAATTTATTGGGACTACAGCACACGCAACAAAACTTTTTTGTTGTCTTTTTTGGCTCGTTTACAAAAAACAAAATATTTCAAGAATATTCAAAATTTCTTGGAACTACAAGTTCATTTTATGGCAAAAGTAATGTCATAAAAAAAAAAAAAAAAAAAAAAAAATTGATTAATGGATAAATATTATTTTTCCAATTAAATTTCAGCAATTCTACATCACCAAATAAATTTTTTTGCGAAAGCTGTACCCAATTTTATTAATTTTTAATAAAATGCCAGCCAATTAATTTTATGACATTACTTTTGCCTTAAAATGGACTTTGTATCTTTTCCCATTAAATCGACGCACACTTTTTCAAAATCCTTAAAATCTGGCCAAAAGTCGAAAAAAAAGTTTTTTTTAAATTAACTTTTTTTGGACTGTATTGTCTAACTGATATACACAGACCTCAAAAAATCGATAAGAAAGATACAGGCATTCCTACAACTCTCTTGAAATCTCTCCAAAAGTACGCTTCTAAGACGCGAAATTCTGCGAGTTTAAAGTAAAAATTAAGTGTTCACTGTAAAAACTGTGTGGTAACTGTATGTTTGATATGAATTTTTCTGATGCGCCCATAGGAAAACTTATCTCATTTTGCTTGCCAAGTGTCAATATGTGTTGCTCGCTCGAAATGATAAAATTTTTATGTTAAGTATTATACAACTTATACTCCATGATAAAGGAATCTAAGACCCATTTTTATGTAGATCAATTTTTGTGTGTATTGTAGTTCCAAGATACGTATATGTGCAAAATATTGAAATATTTTGTTGTTGTAGACGATCCAAAATTCTACGCTTACTGCGCTCGGCTCAGAGATTTTGAAATACTGACACCCTTGTTTTAACTGTCAATTTACTTTGAGGTATATGTATGCCACATTTTTAATTAGAATATCTCTTAAGCTATAAGGCGTACGAAAACCATTCTGAGGCAATTTTTATAGGAAATTTTATAAGCTATAAAATTGCAGACCAACATTATAGAGGTAACCGTTAGCAAGATATTGTCAAAAAACTGCTTTAAGGCGCCACTTTTTAAACATGGCGGCACGGGCAGCAAAAAACTAAAATTTGGAAAGATCATTTTGAAATCTATAAAAATTATCCCAATGACTGTACTAAAGCCTTTTTGAGGATTTTACATGTATAGGAGGTTGAGGCCTCTGGCCCAAATTCACAACATGTATTTTCCATCAAGCATACTTTATCGATTCTCAGATTTTTTTCTCCAACGCGTTGCAATTTTGACCACGTTCTCTACTAAGTAAGTACCTTGTTAATTCCACTCATGGTCAAGGTCATCAAAGTACTTGTATTTTAAGTCACCATCTTAATGAGTGTAGGGTGTAAAAAAGTCATTACTGAAATTTTAGTAATTTTGAAAACAATCTTTTCCACTGCATTTAAAAGTGTTGTAGGAAGGAAAAACTCAGAACACAAAAACATTGACGATTTAAAGCAAGCACTTAATGGAAATGGGAAACATTTGGTTCAATTTCAAAAACACAAAAATAACCCTAATGTCAACCACTTTCTATTGTGCACTTAACAGCAGTAGCAAAAAATAGTTTTAAAAACTCATTAGTGGTTGTGGCATAAATATTTACTATATCTACTCCCCTTAACAGCCTGTGTAAAATTTAAGATCAAGTAGAGCTTTAAGAACACTAACAACTAAACTGTTTAACTTGATCAATTTCTATAACCCTTATATAGGTTGCCTTTACTTTGTCCTAAGGAAGGAACGGAACCCAATTTAATTGATTACTGACGGAATACCAGCCAAATCATATAGTGACATTACTTTTGTCTTTATAAAAATTTTTAAAATTTAGTATGAAAATAAAAAAAAAATATTGATGAATGGTACAATTTTCGATCAAAAATGCGCCGAACTAAAGTTGAACGCAGAGGTATAGTTCCTTGGGCAAATATTCATAGAATTGAATGAACTTTCACATAGGGGGGTAGCCGAGATCAGTTTTCAAATCGGCCCACCCTAATAAACATGTATGTTACTGTTTTGTGCATAATTTTATATCATACGACCGCTGATTATTTTAATTATAGAAATCATAAATGTTTATTTGTGTTTGCAAATTCAATCGTAATCAAATTAAAATCGCTTTGCATAAAATTAGCATTCAATCTGTTGTGACCTGGTACAAAATTGCGGCCACTGCTAATAATCTGGTCATATTATACAAATGCATTCCGCCTAATTTAATCCTTTGACATTAATTGGATGCGTAAATTTGTAATGTTTCAAAAAACAATACAGTAATTTTCAGTCAGGTGTTGTATTGCATTGTTGTTGCTTCTGTTGTTATTAATTTAAATTCGGTAAATGAGTGAAATGATGATAACTAATATGAATGTAATTAGCAACGTGAAGAGACTTGTCATAATACATCTTCTAGCTTAGGAGTTATGACTTAGCCAAGGTAAGCTATAAAAAAAAGTTATGCCGGTGCCACACCTACAAATACAATTTATGATCCAGAGAAATTTTTTAGTTAAAGACATTTTCACATTCAACCTCAGCGTAATCACTCTCATACACTGTTCACAAATTAAAAAAATTTTTATATGCAAGATTCCAAGCCCACTAATGATATCTCGATAATTTTATACAATATTTTTTGTCCATTATAAGAAATCAATAGTCAGTGGCTGTGTACCTAACTTCATCAAAATCCCTTTTATAATTTGCGAGCTATGACTAGATCAAATATAAAATTTATGGTGGTGTCACGTCTTGTAATGGCAACTACAAAGTCAAAAGCAAGTTCATTTTTTATTCTATGCTAATGTGCATAAATTTCCAAAGTTTCATTTAAATCGTGGTAAGATTGATTAAAAGAATAAATTTCTTAAGAATATAAATACATATTTAAGAATATGTTGTACATAAGTATATCTTTTTGGAGTTGCACAACTTGCTTATATTTGGTGAAATTACATCATGATAGATTTGTGACCAAGACACTTTAAGATCAAAGTGCCAAATTGAAATTTTCTTAAAAATGCCTTTAATTTACTAATGAAAATAGTATATGCAAAATTCAACTTTCCTGCTTAATAACCCCAAATGCGGTACATTTGTGTATTATTTACTACTGAAGTCATGACTTCAAAACCACATCAATAGGATTTTAAATTACCTTAAGAATATGAATGAAAATCATCAGAATTCTATAACAAAACATTCATTAAATCAACACTTTCACCTTTTTATATAACAACTGAACACAATTTCAAATAAATGACAGCCACACAAAGTCCAAAAGTTAACCCTTGATCTTCAAATAAACTCTTAACTACGTAAATACTTTTAATGTACTGGGTGTTAAAAAGGGCTACTTGGAAGAATGGTTATGCCACCACTACAGAAAAGATATGAAGCTACTTCAAAATTCTTCAAACTAAATATTAATGGATTAACCTTTTTTGCATCATTATTGGTGACATTGTACATACTTTGAATTTAGTTGATTTCTAGATGTAAACATGTTAGTCCGGGAGCCGGCAATACTAAAAGTGCCGTCATCGCGGATTCTGAAATTTTTAATGCAAAATGGTAGTTTACACTAAGACGAATAAGAAAAGCTTGGTCAGTATGGTCATAGCCTGGCAGAAATATTTTTAAATGATTTTTGAATTATTAAATTTTCGGAATGTTTTGCCGTCATCGCGGATTTTGATCAATCTTAATATTAATCGATAAAAATTTCATAACCATTCAGAAAAAATCCGGCCGACCTTTTTTTTTCCCGAAAGCTATATGTATTTTAAGTGGAAAAAAAAGCTTTTTTTCTTTTTTAAAGCCAATTTGGGGCTTTGTGCACACTTTTTATTTTTTTTTTTCAAAATATTTTTATTCAAAAGTAAATTTCATTATACCATAATTATTCGACGAGCTTCAAAATTGTGGTATCTTTTGCTGTTATCAAGTTATGAATTTTTAAAGTTGCACGTGCGCTAATAAATAGTGTTGTCACCGTCCGAACGGTATTTTTTTTCGGTAGCCCCTAGTAGAATTTTTTTAGAATATTTTTGTTGAATTTTTTAACCCATTATAACCACATTTTTGGAAAAAGAGGTCGAAAAGACCCTTAAAGTCGGGACAAAATGGGTTATGATGTTTTAAAAAATTGTTCCATGCTTGATTTCACATTAGGGTGCAGCAAAATTCAAAAAAATTTAGTGCATCAAAAATTATCATAGATTAATATCTTAAAACAAAGACTGCATACTTAGTTTTGGTCAAAGCACCCGAAAAGGTCGACCGCCCTGGGCTTGAATGAAGATCTAAACGACAAAAATCATTGATTTTTCACAGTTTTTTTAACTTATCTCAAAAACCACTAAATTATTTGTAATAATTCATTCCAAATCTTTGAAAAGGATTAATTTTCTGCATTTTTCGGTTTTTTCTCATTGCTCTACAGTGAAGTTTGCCCTATGTAAGTCCCGGTAGAAGTTAAAAATTTTTTATTCAAAAACGTGTTTGTGTGTGTTTTGTATCTTGAGTTATAGCAAAAAAACCGTTTTTTTGAATCAAAAACTTCTTCCGGAACTTTCATAGGGCAAACTTGACTGTAGAGCAATGAGAAAAAAATTAAAAATGTAGAAAATTAATCCTTTTCAAAGATTTGGGATGAATTACTGCAAATAATTTCGTGGTTTTTGAGATAAGTTAAAAAAACTGTGAAAAAACAATGATTTTTGTCGTTTAGACCTTCATTCAAGCCCCGGGAGAGAGATCTTTTCGGGAGTTTTGACCAAAACTAAGTATGCAGTCTATGTTCTAAGGCCTGCTCTTAAGGTAATCTTTGATGCAAGCTTTAATTTTACCATTATTTCGAAAAAGTGCTGCACCCTATTTCACATCAAGTTATGTGAACATCTTAACCCATTATATCGCGTTTTTAAGGGCCTTTTTGACCCCTTTATCCAAAAGTTTGGTTATAATGGGTTAAAAAACTCTCCAAAAATATTCTAAAAAAATTTTAGTAAGGGTCACCGAAGATGTGGAGTAAAAATTAATTTTTCTCCGTTCAGAGCCCATAAAAACTATTTCTTATAGGTCTCTTCTTAAAACCATCATCTCAACGAGTTAACCTCTATGAAAAAATTTTCAATACTCAGAATATTTGTAAGTGATTTAAAAGCGGGTTAAGAGTTGACAGGTTCGTTCTTCTCTTTTAATTTTACTACTTAAGGTCAGACAGCATACAAAAGTTATTTTATTATAATTCAGCTTTCATTCCGAAATCCAGACAGACCGAAACGGCCGAAAGGCAGATAGACGTACAGACAGACAAATTTATTATATTGCAAACCATTGCATAGGAATACCAGATATCTTCTTTTATGCTTTTGTGGGCTTATAATTTATTAGTGTGTGTGTGTGTGCGTGCGTGTAAGTCCTTTTCCAATCATTATGCGTAACATTTCAATTTAAATATTTGTGGAAATTGTCTTTTTTTCTTTTTTGCTTTTCACTGAAAAAGGACACAACAAGCTTACATAAATAAAAATGTATTCCTATATTTAAATACGATTTTTTTTTTTTATTTAAATGCATAACATTTTTTCTGAACATAAGATGTTTTTCTTACCAGTTGGATTGGATTCCTAGGGATAAAGTATTTTAAATTTGTTTTTTTTTTCTGTTATGAAATAGTTTTTGAATCATTTTTTGATAGTTTGATTAAGTATGCTTTAAATTCAGAATTATGTGAAAAATGTTGAAATATGTAGGTACTTAAATATTGTAATGAAAATAACTTGTTTGATAAGTATTTCTGT
This sequence comes from Calliopum simillimum, assembly GCA_951812925.1. Taxonomy (NCBI): domain Eukaryota; kingdom Metazoa; phylum Arthropoda; class Insecta; order Diptera; family Lauxaniidae; genus Calliopum; species Calliopum simillimum. Next base: position 148,431,443 of record OX638368.1, read on the forward strand.
TTGAGATTTAAGATTTTATGTATTTGTCATTCTGTGAAAATTATTTTTTCAGTTCGATTTTCTTCTTTATTAAATAAATACGTTTTTCTATTAAATTTGCTTTAATATTTTTAATTTCAAATTGTAACATCACAAAGGTTATTGGCTCAGAAAGATATTAAAATGGCTTTGTTGTACTCTATAAATAAATTGAAAGAATCCAACTACAATGGTTGGAAAATCCACATGCGGAGTGTACGCATCTGGAAGTATCAAGAAACTAAATGATGATTGTGGGTGTGAGGAATGGACTTATAAGGACCAGAAGTCGTTGTCAATGATTTTGTTTAGTGTAGCTTATATTAGTATTCCGGATGAACTCTTAATTATCATCCTGCTCAACAATTTACCTGAAGATTTTGAGAACTTTGTATTAGCCATTTAGTCACGAGATATTCTACCGAAACTAGAAGCACCAAAGAACATATTATTAGAGGAACATGAACGGCGAATCAGTAAACTTGAGGCGGAGGAAAATTTGCAACAGGCATTTTTACAGAGGTCCAATTATAAGCGTGGTACGAATTTTAGCAAAGAGATGAAAGACAACACTAGTCGAGGTAGGGTAAATTTTAAATATTTTAAATGCGGGCTGGCAAGACATTTTGCTCGAGATTGAACAAGGAAGTAGACAGCAACAAATAATGCAATGTTGTATTGTGCGCAGAACAAGACTATGCAGAGAAATGTATGAGTAACAAAAATATATCAAAATGATAACCAAAATATGTCAGTGACATACTTAATTTTGATAAAAAAAGGATATCGCAGTGATATACGGAATGAAACGGTTTGCGTATATCACCATGATATCAAAAAAAGATATCAAAATGATATCAAAAAAAAAAAATATTAAAATGATATCAAAAAAAGATCAAAATGATATCAGAAAAAGATATCAAAGTGATATCAAAATTATATACAAAAATTTTATAACATTTTGATATCCATTTCTGATACGAAATTGACATAACCAATTTTGAGTCTGAAAACGAAAGCGACGCAGATAATGGCGAAATTTTGCAATATTGTGGTTGATCGTCGGCAACAAGTTTTTAGAAATCGCCCGCATGCAGCAAATGAATGAAGTTTCGGTTTTTTTGGACTCAATTATATGTTTGCGTTTTTTCACTAATTTCATGAGAAGAAAATTATCGCAAAAAATTAAAAAACATTGACCAATAAAAAGTCACCATTTGTTTTATGATCCTAAAACAATGCCGCTTATTGTTTTATGCAATGGTTTATGAACCCGGCATCGTATTTATGATAAGCATTTATTCATTTCTGAATTAGAAAAGCATGAAGTATGCACTTTTTTGGGTGCCTTATTCTTTCGGCCAAGGCTGTATGTATTTGTTATTCTGTGAAAATAATCTTTTCAGTTCGATTTTCTTCTTTATAGAATAAATATTTTGTTCTATTAAATTTGGTGAAACATTTTGAATTCCAAATTATAACATAACAAAAAGTTCCAATTAAGGATAGTTACAAAGACAAGCCGAAGCATTTTAGGAACATCTCTATCGTACATGAAAATTTTTACATTAATCAGTTTTCTCAACCCCCTTTGAAAAATCATGCATAGTCTTCACCAGTTTTACATTAGCGCTATTAAATGATCATAACTTAAATCATGGATATTCATTAAATAGGGAAACAATAAAGTGGAAAACAAAACTCAAAGCAAATTTTCCGACCATTAACTGACGGAAACTTATTTTTGTTTTATTTTCTTTTTCCGCAACTACTTTGGAGATAAACTGCAATTAGAAACGTTATCACGTCTTTCATTTTGGCTTAAAGGCTCATCAAGCTCATATCATAAACTAGACGCAACAAAATTGTAATTTGGCCAAAAGATTTCATTTAGAACTGACTGACACTATCATATAAACGTGTATACATACACATATGTATGTCTATATACAGTTTAGTCGACAAACTTACACCCATATAATTACAAACGCACATTCATATACACATTAAGTTGCTATATAGCGTAATGAGCCATCTAAATCCAATCTGCAAACACTCATCTACTCAACAGTTGTAACAGCAACAACAACAGCTAACGACTGCGTAATATACGAACGTACTCTGTACACAGGTCAACAAAAATAAATTATGAGAATTTGTTTTGAATTATTTTTGACAATGAAACATTGATGACTACCACAACCCCAGCATCTGAGCTGACATCTTACATTTTGAACTCATTAGAAAACCATCCTTTTCAAGTTGGTACGCAAAAACAACAAAAAAAATACAAAAATGACAACCCTGAGAGCTTATGTACAGTTTTCAAAAAGATTAATTGACTGTTTTTGAAACCAAAAATTACAATTGAGTCAAAAACAGTATGACTTAAACAAAATTTTGTATAGTAAAATTTTGATGTAAAAGTGATTGCTGGATCTTTAGAAAGTTTATTTAAGGGTTTTCAGACTAAAATTTTAGTTTGTTCTTATGGTCTAAGCAAGACTTATAAAAAATGCTTTTATCTGAGCCTATTTGGAACCAAAAAATTCAATTAAGCCAAAAAAATTATTTAATGAATTGAACAAAATTTTGAAAATAATAGGCGGGCACTTATAAAATATGGATTTTAAAAAAGTTTATTTAAACGTTTGAAGACAAACCTTTTTTTTCTTTTACTAAATCAAGTGGTGACCTTGAAAGAACTATGTCAAATTCATGAACTTCACCAAATTCACCTGCTTGTGCCAACCTCAAATTCTTCTAGATTGGAGGTACGTGATTTCGTGCTCTTTTGTGATTTCGTACGTACGCATCACTTTCTCAAACAAATAGTTTGGGAATTTGTTTCTTTGAGTTTTCCGTTGCGTAAGGATCGAATATCAGACACAGACCAAAAAATACACTCACCCCTATTCCAAATTGTCGTTTCTATGTCGTTTTTGAGGCGTTTTAGTTTTTATCGTCGTCTCCTTTCTAAATTTGGAGTCTGGAAATTTCTTGATATGACGTGGAGTGTTTATCGAGGGGTTAGGAAAACGAAGCAATCACATTTATGCTTCGTAAAAACGTCTTGTCTTTACTATATACTACTTTAATATATTTTGAAATATATTGGAACGTCAAAATGTCCTTTTAATATAATCTATTCACTAAAAAACTGTTGATATGTGTTTATCTATATATTGGTATGTAAGAGTATGTATACGAACTGGACAAATAAAAGAAAACAAAAACCGAACTTTTGCTTTTCACGTGTCAAATCCTTTTTAATGAGTTTTTGTAGCATCAAAAAAACTTGCTAAAATGCATGTTACCGCAGACTTCATTAAGTTGCTGCTGGAAGCTTCCGATAAAAAGAAGTGGTCTCTTCCTTAGTGAAATATCTTTTCGAAGAAGGTGTGTATTTTTTGATGTTCCCACTGCAAACAAACAGGCATTTTGAACTTCACTCAATGATGAACATGAACGAAATGAATTTCTATGGTTTCTGAAAGGAAGGTTCAAAACGACTCCTTTAAAAAGCTGCTGCTGCTTTTGTTGATTAGGTTCGATTGTGGCAACTGATTGTAACAACTATTTTCTTTTCTTGTACTAAGAAGTTTTTCTCATCATAGCCCCTTTATAAAGGCATCGTAGGTGGACATTGAAAACTTTTTTTCCTCAACACTGAATGAGAAAAGTGAAAGAGAAACGTTAAAGTTAATCTTTAAAAAGCTTTGAGTTTTTTCATCATTTATGCATTTATATATTTTTTTCAGATTTTCTCAATAATTATCTATGTGACTACATAATATGTATTATGTTCCTGATTAGAAAAGTTGACTTTGTCATTACATCAGGAATAGCAATTTATTGATTTTATTTAGTTTTTGTTATGTTTATTTAAGCCAAAACATTATTTGCATTATGTAGTCATTGTTATTATAATTAATAGCACTTAGAGTACCGCTTTTGGTGTTAGAAAAGTCACTTTATTTTTATTTATAGACTTAAGCTTGATAAATAAATAATGCATTCTAATTATAGGCAAGATTTGGAAATGTTATTTATTTCATATACTGGAATGTAGTCTAATATATCTTGTAGTCTATATATTTTGTGGCTTGAGATATGACTTAGAAAGTGAACCCGCCTTCGATTTAAACGACCAAAAATTTCAAAAATTCATACTTCGAAAAGTTATAAATAAATTATATTTTTTTTTTGTGATTTTCGAGTTAAGGGGACCAAAGTGCAAAAAAAAAAAAAAAAGAAGCATTTCTTGTACATATTGGCTGTAAACTAGTGTTATTAGATCAAAAAACATTGGAAAAAGTCGAATGAATATACAAATTTCGAAAATCATAAAAATTATGAAAAAGTGAAGCTTTTGGAAAAAGAGAGAGTAGAAAAACTGTCAAAAACATCAGGAAAAGGGTAGGTCGAAATACGTCAGAAAAGTCCAAGGCTAAATATCGAATGGTGCCGGGAAATATTGAATAACATCAAAAAATATTAAATGATGTCAAAAAATGTAAAGTAATCAGAGAAGGTCAAACACTCTGAATAAAACGGTGTGAAATTTGACAAAAACTATAGTTTTTTAGACATATCTGTGGACTTTTGACAAAACAATCTAAGTTGAGATAAGACAATTCTCTAGGAATTTAGTCCTAAATATAAAATTTAAATACGTTTCTACTGGTATAATCGCCATGTCTCTATGGTTTCTTGTTCCAGAGATATAAGGGTGTCCCATAGTGCACGCAAGACTTGAACTTTGCGCCATTCGTGAGATGAAGCTTTATGAACCAAAAGTAAAAAATTATTTGACAGCTGACACCTTAAAATTAGTAAAAATATATGGAAAGAGGAGATTCAACGTTGCGTCAACGAAATTGAGCAAAATTATTTAAAATTAGTTAATCAGTTTTTAGGCTCTCCTGAAAAGTTGCCGTTTTCGAGTTAGGTTGTTTTGTCAAAAGTCCACAGATGTATATCTTTAAAAAATAAGATCTTTTAGCTGTTCGAAAATATTATCTACCACTTCCCTACCACCAGTTGTTAGAGGGGTGTAATTGAAAAATACCTTGTTGATCGAACATTTCTTTACAAATTATGAAAAATATAATATAATGCCAAAATAACATATTAATGATGAGGTTTTGTTTCATTTTACACGTCTAGGAATATATTCTAGCACATTTGGTTATTGAACATGAAAAAAAATTTTTCTTGAAACCTTTGCAATATAAGGGAAGATTATTTTCGGACATGCTCATGCATTAATGATAATTAGAAATGATATTTTTGGACTAAACACGCTACATTAGAACTTTACTTAAGCCAAAACGAAAAATTTCGTTATTTGGACTCCAGTTGCACTTTTATTTGTACACGTATAATTGCTATTTTGAAGTACAATAAAAAGAAATTAAATTCTCTTAAGCTCCTCTATTGCATAAAGAAAACATATCATTAAATTTTAAAAAAACTAGATTGGAGAGTATTCAGATGTATTCCTCATAAGCTTTTGAATACACATTTATGCATAACTCAACAATACTGCCCAATAGAGTGGAACGAATTGCAATTTTTTTTGAAAATTGCATGACGCTGTGGTTGGATACGTTAAAACTATGCTTCAGTAGTGTTATCCCAAAAATTAAGTTTTTTATGACGTCAGTCCAAATAAAGCTTACGGACTCCAAAAAAACAATGAGCTATTCCACGTTTTCATTTAAAATTACCTTCATATTTTCTGAAATTTCCAACTTTGCTTAATTTCAAGAAGTTGTTTTCATTTGAGAGAACGTAATATTGGCATGCATCATGCATTCCAAACAAAACATTACTTGGTAAAATTGAATGAAACTGCTTCAAAACAACGGCGTACTTCAAAAGCATTAACTGCCTACATAATTGAGGTTAAATTAAAGAGACTAAAAGCAGCAAGCTGGTTGTTTTATGGTAATCTTTGTGCTGCATGCAGCATCAACATGAACTGCCATGGTTTATGGTCCATAGTGCATGGGTGATTTCAGCACCATATGTTCATTAGAAATATACCCGCGGTGACCACAGGTTCAAGTTGGTTGCTATCTGTGTCAGTGAATTATGTTTTGAAGGTGAAATGGTATGAAGCGTATCTTGTAATACACTAGTGAGACTGCTGTTTTTGTAATTTTAATATCCATTTTGCTGGACATGATGAGAACTGTGGTAAAAAGTAGCGTGCTGAGTAATATCAGTCAAAGGTTGGTGGCTACCGCTAACGAATTTTCTGTTGCGTTTATAGATATTGATCATACATGCAAGAATTAGTGTTGAACACTTAGAAAAAATATACTATAATACTCGTTACATTTGAACTTACAATAACATCAATCAGTTTTTACTTTTAAAATTTGTCAATAGGCTTTGTACTATAAAAATAATAATTTCCAAACAATAATGCTGATGCTACGATTGTAAGATTGTCAGAAAATATTGAAACAATATACATACATACATGCCTATGTAGAATCAGATCGCACATTAATCATAAGCGCCATTTTTATGACGGTACACTCATGACACTATTTTACTGCCATCGCGTTGCATCAATCTGAAATTCTGCTCAAATAAAAAAAAAAAAAAAAATAATAAAATCCCCACTCATCATAAGCATTGAAGTTCATATCACTCTATGCATTATCTGCCTATCTATACTACTTAGTTCGATGACATTAGCATCGAAATATTAATTATGATGACGGTTAGTGACATTAAACATACAAATTGAATAACTTATATATGTAGAATACATAATTTATACTTTTACATTATTAAAATTAATGTGAAGATTTACAAAAACATACGCACAAAATTATTATATTAAAATTTTAATGAAATTTCTACATCAACAACTTCAAATAAGTCAAATGTGTATATACATACACATACATATATACAAATAAGGGTGGACCAAATTGTATGAAAAAAGTTCTATTGACTTCGGCTATCCCCTACACAAAAGTAAACTACATTCTAAGGTGTCGACTTACCTCGATGTTGTCCCTCTCCAGGTTTTTTTTTTTGCAAAATTATCCACTGGGGTCCAAATATACAGAAAAATTTTTTTTTTTAAATCGATGTCAGGATCGAATTACAGTTCACACTGTTTCTGCATCAAAAAAAAAAAAAAAAGTTTGAAAAAAATTAACTAAAAAACTGAGTGTGCAGTTACCATTTGTTTGAAGATTCAAAAATGGTCTTTTCGAAAATTTTAGCCGATCTCATTAAAGAGACATTGTATTTTTTTACTTTTTATTAAAAAAAAATGTATTTTCGATGTTAATTTTGATGTTGATTTCAAATCTGGCCTCAGGATAGCTATACCTCATATGGTTTTCGAAATTCCACAAGTTTTTCGAGATTTTTAAGGGTATGTAACAGAACAGCAAAATCCTAAGCCACAAATCCTGATAATGCACATTAAAGCCACAGTCTTTTTTCAAAACTCATCGTTCAACTAGAATTTTCGAAAATACCGTTTTTGAATCTAAAACTTATAAGGAAACTAACTGCACACTCAGTTTTGTTGTTATTTTTCGTCAAACTTTTTATTTTTTTTTGATACAAAAACAATATGAAGACCATTAGGTAACTGAAATTCAACTCACAAAATCGATTAGCTATTTGACCGATTTAAAAAAAAACGATTTTTGTATATTTGAACCCCAGTGAATAAATTCGCATAAAAAAATTTGGAGTGGGACGACATCGAGGTAAAATCGAGTTCAAACAAACCGTATGAATCTATGGGCTGAAAAAATGTATTAAAATTAATGGAGGTTATGTAGAGAAGATAAAAACAGATGAAGATTGAAAATAAATAAACAAAAATTATTTTCCTCTTTTTCTTCTAACCTATTCAGAGAACTTTTGTTAGATCCTACGTTAAGGTTCTTAATAAAAATAGATAACTTTTGTTAGAACACTAATTTTACTTCCTTAAATATTTCGTTTTTCTTCGTCTCTTGAACGAAGATCATTATAACTTACATCGTATAAGATTAAGGCCGACATTCCGCAACAAAAAATTTTCAAGCCAAAAAGTAGCGACCTAAAGTTGAATGTAGAGGTACGATTTTTTGGGCGTTTTTTCTTTGAATTGAATGTTCTTTCATATAAGGTGGAAGCCGATGTCATTTGGAAAATCGGCCCACCCTAATACGCATATATGTATGTATGCCGCTACCACTACAACAAAATAGCAAAATTGTCAAAAACAAACAAATGCGATTAATTAATTAAGTTGAAACGCACAGTAGAAGTTTGCTGAAAACTAAATCAAAATCTTTAAGGACTTATCACTTCTACCGCAAACCTCAAAGCTGATTATGACATTTACCAGTAAATGATGTATACACATACGTGTGAGTTAGTTAAATGTATGTTTGTATTGGTGCCGTAATTTATACCTGTTTACTATGTATGCAATTTCAATTAATGTTGACTATCAGGCTAATCAAATTAAAGTGACTTGTTACCGAGGAAAATCAAATAGGCAAGTGATTAGATAAGCTGACATACAGTGTAATAGTTTTAAAACATATACATACATATACAGAATTTATGCTTACTTAAGTATGCACTAATCCAGTTGAACTGAGTGTGCTTGTTAGTAGGGAGAAGGGATATGTGTCCCTGGAAGGTTAGGTATATTCGACCTAGAATGAAACTACAAAAGTCAGAATATTGTCATTTTAGCTGAAGTCCAAAAAAAAAAAAAATTTAACATACTTGGTCCGAATTCTTTGGTTTTTTAATCGTTAAGGGTTAAAAAACAACCAAAAGGTCTATGAACTGGATTGGTTCAAAAAGCGCAGGTGCTGAGATGCAAGGCCAAGGTTCGGAAAAAGTGTTGCACCATTAAAATCCTCCAGCAATCGGGCGGAGATTCAGAGGATTCATAGAATGTTAACGCAGGGGCATCTCCGATACCGATATATGCATTTGCTCAATTAAGCGACCCTTAGGTCTTTAATGTCGTTTTAATACACTCTAATTCAGCCTTGGAGTGTCTTATGAACTTCTCAGGGGGAAAAATGTGACTCTAATCCATGAAAAATAATAGCTTCAATAACTTAATTTTGGATTGGAAGAATAGTAGTCTGATCAATTACTTACATAGCGATGCATGAGACGAAAAGTATTATGATTCATTTGTTCTACGAAAACTAAGTTATCGTTGATTCTTGGGCGAAAAGTAGGACATTTCAAACTAATTTTGATGAAAACTAGGTTGTTTTATTATATATGACGAAAAGTAGGTTTCTACGAATTTTTATGTCGAAAAGTATGACGTTAAAGATTTTATGTCAAAAAATAGGATGTTTTAACATTTTGGACGATTCGATGCCTTGGACGAAAATTACGTTGATTCACTATGTATCTAGCATGAAACATCCTACTTTTCGTTAAAAAATATGAAACATCCTATTTTTGTTGAAAAGTTTGAAACATCCTACCTTTCATTCAAAAATATAAAATATCCAACTTTTCGTAAAAAACATGATACGTCCTACTTTTGATTAAAAAGATTGCAACATTCTACATTTCGTTCAAAAACATGAAACTTCCTAGTTTTCGTGGGAGAAATGAAACACCCTACTTTTCATCTGGAGCATTGATAGTATCCTTAGCATGTGTAAGGAGAAAAAACTAACAAACCCAAGATGTATTAAGGCATTAAATCCTTCACGGCAGTAAAAACTGGACACCATAGATGGATCCGATAGACGATGATCCCTGTAGATACTTACTCTCAAGAGGATTATGCATTTTCTTTCCAGTAATAAGACGCAGAGTCAATAACTTAGACAAAATTAATCCCACGGAAATCACGTGTTTTATAATAAGTTTACAACTATTTCAGTAGAGAAGGAGGAAACACCAACAATATTTTAGGTCATAGTGTATAGCCCTTACACATTAATAATAAAATACCAGACGGCATGCAGAAGCACTTTGAAATAGGCTTGACTCTTTATTTTTTAAGGTTATATTTAGAAAAACTAAAAACACCTCATGTTAACAAGTTAGTTCTGGAGGACGTAGCGCACAACTCCTAACATATGAAATAACAATAATTTAATATCAGACATCTGCGCACTCTTACTTTGGTTTATTATTCCAATAAAAAAAAAAATACTGAAGAAGTACTCCAAACAAATTTCATCATATTTGCCACTATAAAATTAAATTTAACGATATGCTCTTTATTTTTACTTGGTAACTATATCAAATTTTATCAATATTAAAGCATCCACTTAAAGTGTGTGAAGTGAAATTCTGCACATTTAATTAAATGTGTGCCACTGCCACTCTGATAAAAATGAAGAAAATCAATTTTGGGAGCCTTTTATGAGTACTTGGAAATTCGAACGTGAAAGCATTTAACTTATTTGCATATAAATTCATTTCGTGTGTCATTGCCAAATGACATGCGATTTATCTATACAAACATACAAACACATATGTATGTGCATTAGGGTGGGCATTAACATAAAAAAATAGTGTGTAGAGAGTGTAAAGTTTCTTATTTAAAAAGAAATACAGTAAATTTATATATTTGGTAAAGTTATTTATTGGACTATACGTAGTTACCTTACACAGCTCAACGTGGTGTGTAGTTCTCCTTTTTGGGGTCAGTTTAAGCAGTCTCAATAGAGGAAGATCCATTTAAAACTGATGAGGAAATTGATCCGTCATTTGCTAACTACAAGACAAAAATGCTAACGAGAGGTCAAAATTTTAACAAGACTCTAATGCCTGGTCTTCACTATGTCAATTTCAATGTTAAATGTTATCAAATGTTGTCAGTATAATGAAAACGGGTAGTCTAGTAGCGCTAGTTGTCAGTGAAAACACATGATCAAATGTTGACAGTTCACTATGACAGTGAAATTGAAGTAGTGAAAACCAGGCACAAGGAATGGACTCATTCCGTCTCTTCATCAATTTCATCTACATTTCATCAAAAATTTTTGATGCCGATACCTTTAAACAACTGTAGTATATATGGGGGGTGCACAGCGGGCTTAGCCCCTTCCAAAATTGTCTACTTACCTTATAAAAAGACGTATGAGGAACATTTATTTCGTAATTTTGAATAAAATATCTTGTCGGCCCCCTCCCGAAATAAAATCCTATATACGCCCCTGGTATCAAGTGTTACTAAAACTTCATGGGATTACTTCTGAAAGTCAAAACGATCGAGCAAAGCATAGGAAGGTACTTTAAAACATGAATAGGTACAACCACAGGTTTGCTGTAGGCTTAAAAAATCTTAGTCAGATATGTGAACTCGAGTGGCCCAAAAGAGAAAATATTGGAAAAGCTCAAGTTTTCGCACGGCTAAAAATAATTATGAATTTTTTTGATCTGAGATCCATTTATTCTAAATCCACCCGGGTTGAGCTTCTTTATCACGAAAAATGCCAAAAACTCTCCTTTTTCTTTTCCTTCTTGTATTAAATAAATGTATTGTACATAATGAGCCTTAATCAACCTCTCTAGTATATTTTTGAAATGCTTCTTCACCCAGAAAAATTCCGAAATCGGTACATTTTTGTTTTTCCTAATATATACTATTTACGATAACAAAGCTCAATTAATACTTATGGTGCTCCCGAGCCGATTTAAATGAAATTTTAAGGTAGTTCAAATCTGTCACAAAGAAATTAATATATAGGCCCTAAAGAAGCTAAAAACATAAAAACTAAAAAAATCCACTAATCGGTTTTTTTATAGGGGTTATCGTGAATCAAGATTCCCGGGGAATTTTTTCAAACTGCAATAGAGAATGCACGGCAGTCTAAGAATATTCCCCGGGAATATTTATTCACGATTACCCCCTAAATATTTTATTATCTCCAAAAACAAACTGAAAAAAAAAAAAAAAAAATAGAGTAGAACGGGGTAATGCCGTGCAGGGGGTAATGTCGTGCACTGGCTGTTTTAGCCCAAAGAATTGAATGATTTACCAACTGTTCGTAAGGTAGGGACTAGGGGTCTGCATAAGACATCTTGAAATAAAGTGTACTTTTTTTTACACCCACATTTTACACCGAAATGATGCATTTGATCCAAGAAATTCAAGATTCAAATCATCATGTACACTGATTTCATTTTGACACTATTTACATTGTCTTGTTTTATCAGTGTGAAAAATAAACTTGGTTCTAAAAAATACTTCAGTGAACTCTATTTTATAAAAACAAATACTTCAGGTCACTGTAAAACGTGCGAGTAGAGAAACCAGAATAAAATTTATGATATGGTTACACTTGCAGAACTGTAGTAGCTTTCATGCATTTTCGCAAGAGAGAGAGAGAGCGTAAACAAAAAAGAGCCACAAAAAGAGAGCGATAAACTACTCTTATCACACCATTAGCATTTAGTAGTATACACTACTACTACAGTTTGCAACTAAAATAACTGAAACAAATCGAACAAGACAAATTAGCACAGTATTTGTTTAGTTTCTTTCAAATTCTAGTTATGTCAAGACATTTACACACGACACTGAACTGGAGCATTTGATAAATAAAAAACGGTTACGAAATATAACGTATCTTGAAACAAAATGTCTTAAAACGCAAACAAGGCGTCTTGTGCAGACCCCTAGTAGGGACCTGCTGACCTACTGAGCTTATGCATATAATACTAGCAATTTTCACCAGTTCGTCTCTACAGAGTAACCTTTTTTTCAAAACGCACGCTTTTGGGACGATAAAAGTGTTTTTTCATCGGGTCAGAAAAATAATTTTCCTTGCGGGAAAATATACCAGGTAAGTGTTTTCTGAAACGAAATATCCTGCCAAAGGAAAGAAGTATTTGGTTTTCGAAAAAAATTTTGGGCTTCACCGAGTTATCGAAGTTGACCTTTAAAACGACCATTGGGATAATGTCGTGCACATTCACTTACACAAACACAATTTCTTGCTACACAAATGTTGTTGCACATGGATGTAACCAATAAAATTATCTTTCGATCGAATGCTTACTCGTTGCATTCGCTTGAGATGTACGGCTTTACGAGCATGTCAAAGTTGAGTGCACGAAATTGCCCCGTTCTACTCTACACAACATATTATGTACTTCACATTTGTATAATACATGATAATGCTAAATCTCCTCTAATAGAACCACTACCTATCACTTCTCACACATTTTGGTACCTTTACTTTACTCGGAAAACAATGCACGACATTACCCCACAAATTTTGAGGTGGGTAATGTCGTGCACATTTTTTTTTTTCTTCACTTACACAAACACAATATCTCGCTACACAAATGTTGTTACACATGGATGTAACCAACGAAATTATCTTTCGATCGGATGCTTACTCGTCGCATTCGCTTGAGATGTACGGCTTTACGAGCATGTCAAAGTTGAGTGCACGACATTGCCCCGTTCTACTCTACTACAAATAAAAATGGCAATTTTCGATGTATTCTGCAATGTTAAATTCGAGTCCAACATCAGAATTGCTCTATACCTTATGGTTTTGAGATAAACGTACCTAAAATTCGAAAAAACGCTGTTTTTTGCTGTATTTGAGGTTATATAACAAAACAACGTAATTTCTTTACATAAAACTTGATATAGTTGTCAAAAGCATTAGAGCTTTTCTTTGAAACCTTATTTAAAGTTTTTCGATATCGTAATTTTTCTCCGAAATATCGTAAAATTAAATATGGAAAAAACGTGTTTTTGCACTTTTTAGCTTAGGATATCCCTTAGAAAAAAAAAATCCATCTAATAGTGCTATTCTGGCAACAATCTTACGGCTGCCAAACTTCTCACCACAGTCTTAACTGCTACGAAAGTCGTAATTAAGATGTTTTGGTATTCCGGTAGCAGTAAGAAAGCTCTTTTCCATCTTAAGAAATATCTTATTTTATTGCTGCTTAAGATTTGGCAATTCTTAAATTTATGTTTGTGTTTGTGATAATAAAAATATGAAAAACTTAACAAAATTATAATCATTTTGGTTTAATTTTTGTTCAAATGGTTAAAAAAGAAAAGAAAATTTTGTGAAAAAACATGAAGCAACAATTTCTGCACAATATCATATCGTTCCGTGCAAGAAGAAGACCTTATTTTGCACAATTTGACAAGTTCACCACTAAAGCTTTTGTGAGCTTTTTCTGCTAGAATACCGAAAGTCTTAGTAAGTCTGAAATGTATTACGAAAGACTAACTGCTATCTTAACCAGAATAGCCCTACCCAGCCCTATGTCATGTCTGGGGAAAATTGTGGCTGCACATCAAAACAAACCGATCGTTTCAGCACAAGAATGGTCTTGTGATTCAATTGGATTGCTGATACAAAACATCAAAGAGGTGGACTTCGTTCTTATGTTAAATGTAATGCATTTGTTCGACATAAACGAGGATACAAAAGGTATGAAATTCGAGTTGAATTGTCAAAAATGTCTGTTAAAGCTATTTCTTGATCTTTGCAGCAAAATAGTTTGATTATATTCCCGCAACATTGCATGACAAAAAAATAAAAATAAACTTAAGATCCTCAATGTAGTCATCTAAGTTTTTAAGTACAATTGAAGCTTCAAAAACTGATTTTTCCACTCTCTTAGGCGTGCCGGCGCAAAGTTCCTGTTCGCCCTCTTTAGCTATGGCACTGGTTTTAACGCTGTAGCAATTACTAGTAAGAAAGTTATATTTCGTTTATTTTGCAAAGCTTTATAGGAAACAAAGTACACCCTAAATACATAGATACAAACCCACTCTCAAAATTTAAGCCCCTTATTACTAAGCTAGAAGCCAAGATCGATGCTAAAAATTTTCGATTGCTCGCTGTCAGGCGACGACAAAAGGACTTTGGCAATTTCTGACACTCGACTGAAAATGACATCGACAACGACGATTGTTTTTCTTTTGATCAATCAACTGAAGAGATTTCACTGATTGAGTTGAGAAGATAACGTAAGACAACGGCGAACCCAACACAACGCAATGTAATGGTTACGCGAATTGACGTTACGCTGTTGTTGTTTTTGTTCTTTTATTACGATGCTCAATGTCAATGGATTTTGCATGCATCTTATTGTGTAAGGCTTTTTACACCCTACACAAGGGTATACTAACTACGCACTGCCATTTTAAATTAAAAGAATGGCATATTAAGTTAACATACATGCATAAAAATTGTATATTGTTGAGAAATTTTGTCTTTAAATTATCATATTTATTACTCAAAATATCGACCACTGGATGCAATCAAAATCACAGCACTTTCTAGGGAATTGCAATCTTCGGCTAAAATCTCGAAAGTTCTTTACCTCTTTGACGCTTCTTATCACTGCTTTTAAGTTGATGAATCGGATAACGTTTACTAGTTTTGGCAGCTCTATATATGGGCTCGCGACACTCTGCAAAGATATTTTCCAGAAAGTTCTCTTGCAATGCATTGTAACTGATGTTTAGGAAGTCAGTGATATTCAGCATTCATCCGTAGATTTTGAGGATGAAAGATTTCGCGTTATCGACTGATTACGCAGTGTAGGGTATCTATTTTTTTTTTTTTTTGTATGCAAAAATGTGCGAGTCTTTTTTGAAATTATTGATTATACA
This sequence comes from Calliopum simillimum, assembly GCA_951812925.1. Taxonomy (NCBI): domain Eukaryota; kingdom Metazoa; phylum Arthropoda; class Insecta; order Diptera; family Lauxaniidae; genus Calliopum; species Calliopum simillimum. Next base: position 148,447,092 of record OX638368.1, read on the forward strand.
CTTGTGTATGTGTGTGTGTGTGTGCCTATAAGGGCATAAATGTTAAGGTGACGATGGTATTTTAAAATGTTTGCTTCCTTTTCAGCCTCTTTTGCAAACACGTTATTCACTTTTGCATATTTTGCTAGCTGCTCCTCCTTTTTCCTTTTCCCCACGACTCGTCCCCTCTCTCGCACTGCTGCTTCACTGATTTTATCTTACTTTGTTATCCTTATATCTAAGGACATAACGTACGCTTTTAATTTCATTGGCTCAAAGGATCTACTTTTTTGTTGCTCTTGTTGAATTTGATTGAATTTCAATTTACATTTGTTTTCGTTGCTGCTTTGCTTCTTGTGTCTTTTTTTTGTATTTTTTCTATGGCGGTTCTTCTTCCTATCACGGTTCATGTTTTTTTTCGCATTCTGGCTTTGTTAAGCTATCGATGTAACGATACGTTGCGTTGTGTTATTTGCATATGTATGTATGTATGTATGTATACAGCAGTATATGTACATATGTATGTGTTGGTATGTACCCTTCGGGAAACAGAAGTGCGTCGGAGAGACTTCTGATGAGTTTCCAGTTAGCAAGATGCTGATGCCCAAGTCATTCTCATGGGTTATTTTTTTCAAAAGAGAACGTCATTTTGGAGCAATCACACAATTTTCTAATCGGCTAACATGTTATGACTTATTATACTAAAAGTAATGACATTAGCTGTGTTTCTTTTGACACGTCTATACAATTGTAGTAATTTTCAAATTGCGATAACTTATGAACCGTGAGTCGAACGATAAAAAGTACAAGGGTATTTTTCATTGAGAACCACTTGCTCTACAAATAATTTTAGTCTTTTGTAAAAAAAAAATAATTATTTAGAAGTTATATAAAAAAAATGATTTTTCGCCGTTTATCGGCGCTTAACCTGTTTTTATAGAATAACTCCTAAGAGATTTTTGTAGAGAACGTGATTCTCCTTAAAAAAGTTCCTTAGAGTTTTATTGAGCGACCCACTGTTCATGAGTTATCGCAATTTAAAAATATCCACAGTTGTATATACGCGTCAAAAGAAACACGGCTATAATATAATCTTATCCGCTTACTTTTTAGCTACCAAACAAGCATGTGTCAAATGTCATTGTTGGTTTGAGCTTACTGTTCCATGTTTTTTAGTAAAAACCACCAACATAACTCAAAAACAAAGCGAAATACATAAAGGAAAAACAACAACAAAAAAAAATATTTGTTGGAAGGCTGGATTTCGTTACTAGTTTCGTTGATTACCACAATACATTTACAAAAGCCACTAAAATAAGATTATTATAATTAAAGAATTATGATATGCTACAAAAGATGTACATCTTTTCCATTCTGCATGGAAATAGTTTCCATTATTTCCCATTGGGTAAAGCTATCACTCACATCATGTATGTATGGAAATGCGTTCCTTTGCTTTTCATTAATTCAGTTTGTATTTTTTTATTTTTATTTCTTTTGCTTCGTTCATTTTAAAAATATTTGTCATCAGGGCACTTAAAGATTTTTCAACCGCTAGAGATGATAGTAAAAGAATTACTCTAAAGATTATGGAATCTATTTCAATGCTATAAAAACACGATTTTTCAAGGTCGAAAACTCCCATAACGCACAACTTGTACAACTCGACTACTCCATAAAACAACAAAAAAAAGAAAAGAAAAGAAAAGAAAAGAAAAGAAAAGAAAAGAAAAGAAAAGAAAAGAAAAGAAAAGAAAAGAAAAGAAAAGAAAAGAAAAGAAAAGAAAAGAAAAGAAAAGAAAAGAAAAGAAAAGAAAATAAAAGAAAAGAAAAGAAAAGAAAAGAAAAGAAAAGAAAAGAAAAGAAAAGAATATAAAAGAAAACAAAAAAGAAAAGAAAAAGAAAAGAAAAAAGATAACAAAAGAAAAAAGAGAAGAAAAGAAAACTGAAAAACTAAGTTAGCCTGAGCTTAATATTAATTTTAAAGGTATAAATTCTCACACTTAAAGTCAATTGAATCTGTCATTTTCAAAAGGGGGTATGTGTCGCCCGTTCGAAAATTGTTTCTTTTTTTTTTTGCTTTTTTGGCTTTGTGGCGATGGTGCTGGTTTATCTATCCTTTTTCTAAGTACGCGGATTGCGGCTTTACATCAATCTTAGTTAACTTCCATCACTAAAATTGAATTAAAATCAGATTTACCTGACTTATAAGGGTTTTTCCTAATTTTGTCACATGTAAAAATTTTGTTACATATCCCCTTTTAAAAATAACTGATTCAATTGCTATTTGTACTTGCTTATTTAGAACGCATCGTTTCCGTAGACGATTAGTATTCATTCGAAAATTTCAAATCTTGAGATATTGCATATCAAACCATAGTCAAACACCGAATTACATTGAAATTCATATGCTCATACAAATGAGACTGGATCGGATATAGAAGAAAGCATTGTCAATCGGGAAAGTAGTCAAAGTCATTCCAAACAATATGAGTCAATTGAGACGCTTCAATTTGGACCAAGGGTGTTAGCGTAGATCAAAAGTGAGCCAATTTTGGCTCGCCTACAAGAAATATTTCAATAATTTTTAAAATTTCTGAGAGCTACAACACACACGAAAAATGTTTGTTGTTTTTTTTGAGCTCGTCAAAATTCGCGGAATTAAAATATTTATGAAAAATTGTTTTTGTTGTTTCCCTTAAAAAAAAAACAAAAAACATTTTTCGTGTGTGTTGTAGTTCTCAGAAATTTTAAAAATTTTGAAAAATTGTTGTTGTTGCAAACGAACCACCAATAAAACAACAAAAAATAGGTTTTGTCATTGTTGTAGTTCGAGGAATTTGAAGTTTTTGTAAAAGCGAAAATTTTGCGCTGACTGCGCTTGGCTCAGTGATTTGAAAACGCTGGCACCCTTGATTTGGACCTAAGTTTCTCTTAGAATTTACGGCAAAAGCAGAAGGGGCAAAAGATTAACTAAGAGAAATAAGAAAATCCGACCTTTTTGATCTAATGGAATGAAAGAATCGTTACATTTTACCATCACCAGTATGATGAATTACATTTGTATGAACATGTGCTCGTGTACTAGAATAGGTTGAAAGTTCATTTATCATGAGCAAAACGGATGTTCAGTTTTTCTGCTGTTTTGCTGCTGCCGATACCGATGCCGTCATCACCGTCACCATCAACAGCACCAACACCGACACCTACACTGATGCCATTTCTGCAATGGCAGTCAGTCAGGCTGCCAGCCGCTGTTTCCACAGCTATTTAGATTAATTTTGCGCTTGAACAGTTATGCAATTATTTTAATTTCAAACATTTTTGTTGTTGTACTTTTTACCGTTGTTGTTGTTGTTGCGGCTGCCGCCGCTGTTACTTCGCATGCATTGAAGCATTTAAGTGACATTTAGATTTACATTTTCATATGAATGTGAATTAATTTCCGGTTCCGCCTCTTTAAGAAAAATCAAAATTTTTATTTAATTTCTTCTTCAGTTTTTTTTTGTTTTCTTTTGTTCATTTCGTCCTCTCTTTTTTTGTTTTCTTTTGTTTTGTTTACTTTTATCTTATGTAAACTTAAAATATTTGCACTTTTTTCGCTACAGAAATAAAATTTTGGAAATTTTCTTCTCATTGAATTATTTATTTAGCAGCGTAAACTTTTTAAATAAACAACAGCAACAATAACAAAAAGTGCACCCTATCGCTTTGCAGGGCGCAAAGTTTTTATTCGCGTACAGATGGCAACGCTGCTGTTGATGTTATGAATCTCAAAAATATTGCTACTTTTTTAGTAATTTTTATGTGTAGAGTTGCCAAGTCATAGGACTATTGTAACTTCAAATTTAATATGATTTATGTAAACTAGGATTTAGTTTTATTTTGACTTTTGCAGTGCGATGTCCCGAGTGACGTCTCAATTTCATTAATATTTTAAGTTGCAAGTGACGTCACAATTTACAAAAGAAAAATTCACAAATAGTTGAAAATATAAGTTTATAGGCAGCAACAAGCCGCGATTGATTAGAACAGGTGGGTGATATATGGTCTCAAACATGTCATAATTTTGATGTTGATCATATTAATTCTTAAAGGTTGAAAATTGTCATACAGATTGTATAATGCATATAAAAACAATTATGTCGGTCAGTCAGTTAAACGTTAGAACAAGGCTGGTCAGCAGCCCCGTGGAAGGAATAATGCTTTTTTTACTCAAGAGGGAGGCATCTTACGAAAAAAGTGTACATAACATAAAATGTTTAGAATCGTTCAAAAAATACGTGTACATTTTTTTTTTTTTTTGTTTTTTTTTAAAAATTTTTAACGTTATTTTTAATGTTTTTCAGGAAAAAAATTCACATTTGTTTCTTGGATGATTCTAAGCATTTTATGCTATGTGCACTTTTTTCGTAAGATGCCTCCCTCTTGAGGAAAAAAAGCGTATTGCCTTCCACGGGGCTGCTGACCAGCCTTGTTCTAACGTTTAACTGACTGACCGACAAAATATTGGGCTTTATCGTAAATAAATATTCTCGAGAATTTATTCTCTAACTCCCTGGTTTGCAATCGCAAAATAATTTCGTGGAAAGGAAAAATTCACTGGAAAAATTATGTAATCGGCAATAAGTTGGGGGCGAGTTTTTTCACTTTTATTTGTTAAATTTGCTCCTCAACTTTTTGCTAGGCAGTACTAATGTATAAATGAATAATTATAAATAACGTTTGACCGATTAAAAACTTTAGTACAACAATTTTAGAGATTATTGAAATAGCTTGCATATGACACTAAAGTTTTTGAAATCCATCCAAGCGTTTCCAACTTATACTGGTTCTGCTAAAACTACTTTTCACTTAAATTTTTTTTTTAAACTTTTTGATGCAAAATTTTGATTTTTCAAATCCACAAAAATGATTAAAAATACATTTTTTACTTTAAAAAGCAAAGCTTTAATTTAAATTTCACTGCTGCAATTGCTTCTTTTTCTTCTTTTGCAATTGCTGTTTCTTGTTTATCTTTTTTTTAAGTCAGCTGTCAAAATCCAGTGGAAAATGGAAAAAAATGTCAACGATTTATGGAAATAAGTGTTGCCACGTGTTTTTTTTTTGTGCAAAATTTCTACGAAATTGGAAAAAATCAGCCTTCAGACTGGTGTTTGCGCAAAATGTCAAAGATATGGGAAAGACACAGCGTTGCCAGATGTTGTTTTTGTGTAAAATGTCAACGCTCTTAGAAAAACGCAGCATTGCAAACTGGTTATTTCTGAAAATGTCAACGATATTAAAATAAAAAAGTATCCCTGCAGGAAGGGGAGTTTCCGTTAATGAAATATTCACTACTTCCACTGCTCTTTCCCCGGGAGGGAGAGAATGGAACTCCCTTCAGATTTACGAAAATGCCCATTGCTTTTTTATACATCATACAATCTGTACGTAGGCTGCTATATATATTTCTGGCCTTGGCAACACTAATGTCAATAGCTAAAATCTGGCAACACCATAATAAAGTTTGACATTTTTTAGCATAAACGTACTCAGAACGTTTTGACGTACAACCATCATTTGTGTTGTTTACAGTGACTTGAAAAAATCAATTTTGCAAAAAAATGGAATTAACTCGTGAACATTTTCGTGCGACATTTTTCACAACATTCGACGTGGATTATCACGACAAGAGTGAATCAATGATCTTAAATCTTTGAATGGCGACGAAGAACCATCCTATAACACTGTGAAAAACTGGTTTAATGAATTCAATCGTGGCCGACGCTCGCTCAAAGGTGAATTCCGCGAAGGTCGTTCAAAAACGCCCGTTGTGCCAGAGATAATGAAAGATCGTCTTTTTCCTACCATTACATTTGATTTTGCATGAACACTTAATTGTAAAAAACGTTTGTTCTCGTTGGAAACCCCATAATATATCAATCGCTTAAATTATTAATGGAAAAATTAATTTTCTTAACTCACTGTAAACAAAACAAATAGCACTTGTACATCAAAACGTTGTGAGTACGTTTGTGCTAAAAAATTGTCAAACTTTATTATGATGTTGCCAGATTTTAGCTATTAACATTAGTGTTGCCTAGGCCAGAAATATATATAGCAGCCCACGTATAACAATTTTCAGCCTTTAGAAATTAATTTGATCACCATCGAAATTATGACATGTTTGAGACCATATATCAGCCGCCTGTTCTACAGTTCGTTTGGCTAAACCACAGTTTATTGGTGTACACAATTACTATAACCAACTGTAAGAAAACCAGCTTTAAGAAACGCAAAGTTGTTTTTGAGCGCTGGCTCCTAAACTTTCATGCATTTTTATTATCCTGAAACTCTGAGCTGTTAAACTGTTTTCTTTTTGATTGCCAATATTTGAGCGCAAATTAAAGAGACATGTTCTCAATTTCGATTTCGATCGGAATCAGAATGGAATCAATCTTAAGGTGCTCTGAGTTTCGTAAAACAAAATGAAATCAGAATTTTATTGCAATAAATAAAATTGGTTACTGGTTTCAATCCGATTTACTGAAAGGTAATTCCGATGTGGTGTTTATTATCGCAACGCAGAGTACCCTAAGATGGATTTTATTGCAATTCCGATCAAAGTCGGAATTGAAAACATGCCTGATAATTTTTGCGAGTTTTTTATACATTTTGGTGAGGGGTGTAAAGATTACAAAATCGGCAAATAATGACAAATACTGCTGCACAAAATTGTCCATAACTTGGACATTTATTAACCGATTTTTGGGATCAGAACAATTTTGGAAAGGCATTAAATCAAGCTATAATTGTAATATTTCATTTTGTTCGACTAAAATTTATCATTCATTTTAACTGATGAAAGATTTGTGAGTTAAAAAAAAAAAAAATAAAATAAGGTTTCCCATAATTTTAAACATTTTACATCTTGAAGCAAATATGTAGATGTTCAAGATTTTTTTCTATATCGTCGGCTGAATGCTATTTTGCTCCATATACACAAAAATATATTTCAAGGAAATCAAACAAAGGAAGTTTGACCATTGATAACAGAAAATTTCCGTGATAGATTTTTTTCTAATTTTGGCAGAAAATTGATAGATGATTTGGAGTAATTTCTCCCAAAATTTTGAAGGAGTTGTATTTCTCCATTTGCTCGTTATCATGCATGCAAATCAAGTAGTCAGCTTTTATCCATTGAAATAAAGGTTTTTCAACTAATACAAAGGACTTTATTGCATATGTTTGAATGGAGTTTGGATACCTGTACTGCAATGGATGATAACTCCGGAAATAAAGATCCAATTGGAAAAGTTTGAAATTAAAAAAGTGTTCATGGCTATCCGACGCAATTGGCTAAAATAAATTACCATTTATACTGAAAGTGCCCCATATTACACTGCTATGCATGGAGCAAATAAGAGTTTTCAAACAAAAAAACTGTAATTTCCATGAAAAAATTTTTCTTCATTCACAGAATAATGACGTTTGGAGTAGACAAGAATAATATAAGTATAAAAACATGGCTTATAAAGCAAAAACTGTACTCTGTATCTCGAAAACAAAAGCAGTTACCTGGAAATATATATGTAAGTGCATTTGAAAGTGTTGGTCTTGAAATCTTCAAAACCATCTTTAGGTGAAAAAGTGTAAAAATGGAATTTGGAGCGAAAGAGCATTCAGCCAACGATATGAAATCTAATATGTGCGGCTTTTTTTTATTGAATTAAAGTTTTCATATGGCAACTCTAACTGGAATTCCTTTCCTACATTTTAGCATTCCGCCCCTTTTGTCCTCACACACACGCAGCTGCAGCGTAGCTCAGTTTCACTTCTGTTTGCATTCTAAATGACTTTGTGCGCTTTTTCACAAGTCAAACTTTTTTACAAGTCGAACTTTTCAAACTTTGTCATAAACTATGAAAGTGATAAAAAATATTGCAAATGCATAATTTTTCGTTGGTCCTATGCTGCATACACCTGAACTCTTAAAGGGTTGTTTTCTCTGTTTTTTTTTTTTTTGTTTTTTCGTATGTTTTTATTTATTTTTCAGTGACATAAAGTTTTCAGGTTTTCATATTTTATGATGTCCTGTCTTTAGTTTTTTTTGTTTGGTTTTGGTAGATACCTAAAAAGTTTTTGTGTACGTGAAAAAGTAGTTATTTACACTCTAATATATGTCGAAAGTCGATGATGATAATTTGAATGCAACATTCTATATGTATATTTGTTAAGGAGGATGACTTATTGTTCTTTGCTTCAAAATTTCGAAAATTTTATTCTTCGTAAATTTTACTCCTAGTGTCATATATGATGTTTTTAAATTTTTTGGCTACATATATATACAGAACAAAAAATTTTGGGGACACTTAAATCCTTAGCTTTAATCCATTGTATGAAAACTTGAACATTTAAGTCACGTTATTTATAATTTTTTTTTTTAATTTTATTTGTGCTTAGACTTTTTAAGCATAAAACTTACTAAAGCGAGAAATACTATAATTTCTTAAAAAAAAAAAATTATTAACTTAAATTTATAAAGCCCATGCACGACGCATCATCAAGTCAAAGTACATATCATTGTCGATAGAGGCGCTAATACTCGCATAATAGTTGATGAACTCTTCTTTCGTTATCTGAAAAACAGAAGTTCATATCATATTATAAATGAGCTGCTGTTGACAACTAAACTTATTTCATTTTGACAAACCGTTCCATCATTGTTACCACGTCCACCCTCAAAATTATTCATAAAATCGGAGAGAATTTCATCCTCTGTCGATTCACCGCTTAGAAACCTCGGATGCTGTTTAGCTGAGTATACATTCTTTAAGTCTTCCAATTTTATGACACCATCACCGTTTTTGTCCATTTTAGCGAACGCTTGATCGATGATGTCTAGACGACATTGTGACATTGGTGGCTATAAGAAGGAAGACAAAAATGTTTAATTTAAATGAAAGAACAATGAATTGGAAAAATGGCTCTTACACGTAGTTTTATTAGAAATTCAGTCATGTCGACGGAGCCACTGCCATTTTCATCAAAGCTTGAGAGAAATAAAAAAAATGTATTTTATTAATAACGTAAATGTTAATCTAAAAAGTCTTCCTTGTTACCTTGCAAACATTTCTTTAATTTCTTCATCGCTTACTTCTAGGCCCGAATCATGAATTCCAGTTATAAATTCTTCTTCATTGAGTGCTTTACTACCGTCATCGTCCATTGCACGAAAAGCTCTATGTTTGTTAATTGTTCAAAGAAGTGATTTTGTTTTTATTTTTTGAGATTATAAAGTAAATATGTTTTATGTATACTAGCCTTCCCAATCCAATGATGCCGGTTGCACCCCGACTAAAGCATAACAGACGAAGTTTTGTAATGGGATCCACCGGTTCGCCGTTGGATAAAGTACGAACTGATTTATTTATGAGATTTGCTTCTAATGTGTACAAGTCGTCATTTCCATGCTAAATTATGAGAGAGAGAAATGCTTAATTGGATAGAATTCTTTTTGAAAAATTGAAAACCAAACCACTCTTTCGATAAAAATTTTAATTTTTTATATAAAACTTACTACCCCAGTAAAAACTTAATTTCCCCGTTAATTGTACCCTTTACAGACGAGTTCATATCCTCACCTCAATTGTACAATTAGGTCACTTAAGTTTCCTAGTTTTGAGATAATTCATTTCTAATTTTTTTGGAAATTTAAATTTTCATTGATTTTAGACTTTTTAGTTTTTTTTTCTTGTAACTATAATGTGCAGTGGTAAGAGCACCAAATAAGATGAATATTATAGGCCTCTACTTCCAAAAATTATAATTTGGAAGTCACCTAGTTGTAGTGTGCCATCTTGTCAAAGCCACCAACATTTTTTTCTGACAACAAACACACATTCATGTATCAAGTTCCCTAACAATACATAGTGGACCAAAAGTGTATGTTCTATATCAAAAATTTTTGCCTGTAGAAAGATTTCAATGATGGGGGTATATAGGTAACTGAACAAGGAAAAAATAAGCCACCGCTTTTTTAAACAATCTTCGTTTTTACCACCGGGATACTAAAATTTTTAATAACTCGGGAAACTTTAACCCGATTTGAATGATTTTTTTAATGGGTAGGTATGTTGAACGGAGGGGTTTTGTGGCATTTATTTTTCAAAGTTTCCTTGGCTTTTTCTGGGATATTAAAAAATCTTAACAACACGGAACCAGTAACCTGAGAGAATCTTTCCAATAAAATAAAAATCACAAAATGCGGGAAAATGGCTTTTGAGGTATGCATTTTTGTAAATCTTCACCCAACGATTTTTCGGAATTGAGCTCCCGGAACTGGGGTCAAAACAAAAATTTTTCAAAAAAGCGGTGGTTTATTTTATTCCTTTTTGCCATCATTGGAATCTTTTTGCAATGCGTCCCCAAGCGGGCAAAAAATTTTGACATAAAAAGCACACAGTTTTGGTGCACTGTGCGATACCAGCTTAATGTGCAGGGACTTAATTTGGTATGTTTTTTTCAATTTTTTTTTTTTTGTATGTGGGAATCGACTTCCTTCATAAGTAAATTTTGGAAAATTGCGGATTCATGGAGGTCTGGAATATAACTAATTGCAGCAGTTCATTATTTTTAAGAGTGTTCGTTGCAGTTAAAATAAATATTGCGATAACGATAGCAATATTCACATTACATATTTGAGAAAGTTCATAAAAAAATAATATTTCTGAAGCAAATGTACCAATAGCAAATATAATTTTTTCGTAGCCAGTTTGTATTTTTAAGCGAAAATTTCGAGTGTTGTTAATCAAATTAAAAAAGATAGAGTAGATAAAGAAACATCTGATAATTGCAAAAATCTAACAAAAACAAATCTCTGTTGCGAGAAAGTTTAGTAAATATGAGAGAACCCACTCTCAGGCAGTACACTCATTCAAGATAGAGAGTTAATTTGTGGGCATGAAGTCCGTCTGTTGGTGATTCAATGCGACCGGCGAAGTAACAATGAAATGAGATGAATCAACTTGCTTTGGTTTATTTTTATCTTGTATATGAACAATTACTTTATTTAGTTACTTAAAAATTTTCAGCAATTGCTGGCATTGTGTATATTTTGCATGTAAGTATGTACATGTGAACATTAAGATGTGGAAGAAATTATAACTTTTTCTCTGAGACTAAGCGTTTCATCACTTTTTGATGATTCCCGCATTATTTCGGATTTTTCAATTAGGTACTGTTGTGACCAATTGGAAAGTTTTCAAAAATTCTCAAAAAATGTTATTGTATTTGTATGGGTGGAGAATCAAACCGACAATTCCTGCATTTTTAAAATTTTACAGAAATTGAGGAAACAATTACATAAAGATCTCTATGGTTATTTTGAATGCAAATTGGTAAATTTCATTGGATAATGCACTAGGCATCTGCATGAATGCATTCATTTCTTTTGTGACATTTTTGCATTCTACTTCAGTACAGTTCATAGTCAAGTACATTAAGTAACAGATATAAAATTTATATTTATATTTATTCATTTAATGAATGCCCTACCCAAAAATAATTTGTACTCAGAGAGAATTCAGTAGACTCATCAAATATTTTGACCTTTCCACATCGATAGCTGCAATAATATTATTTTTGCAAAAATGGGCCCAAATCGGTTATTTTGAGGGCCCAACATACCTCTGGTCATGTTCAAAGTGTATTTTGAACTTTTCCTTAAAAAAAAAAAATTTAAACCTGGGGTCTCATTTTGAATTTTAGATTTTTCCACATACTTATATTTAAATGTTTGAAACTAAATCGTATATGGTATACGATTTAGTTAATGGTAATGGTTACCATTTTTTATTTTTTTTTTATTTAGGAAAACAACAAATTATTTTAATTACTTTTTAATAATTGAAAAAAAAGAGTTATCTCAGTAAAATAAAAATCCATCAACTTTTAAACATCCCTGAAGAAACAGAAAATTAATTTTCCCCAAGCAAAAAGAATTTTTGTTTGGTTTGAAAAATTGATTTTTGACCAAAAATGTGTGCCTTTGGACCTATAGTGCATGGAGCACCAACTGTCTCAAAACGTATTGTAATTTGTTGATTAGCCCAAAAAAGACCTACTTATTCACGTACATAAATATGATCGATCTCACTAACTTAAATCGTGTAGTCCTCATATTTGGAACTATTTAAGTATAACTAATATCAACTTACGTCTTCACTCATTTTATCACAAGCGGTGAATTTCAATCACGAAAAGCAAAATAATTTCAAAAAAAAACTTGTTACTTCAACAGCACTAAAATTTCAACTAAAATTGCATTCAAAACAAAATCGATGGAAGCAGCCTGCGCTGACGACCTCAACCGTGAAAGCCAGTCATTCAATTCGATGGCTGTACCAACGTGGTACCATCAAATTCGGTGGGGTGGCACGTAGGGAGGCTAATTCAGATTTAGCTCAGATATCGTGTAAATTAATGTAGACAGTAATAACTGTGGCAAAAAGAGAACAAAGTAAGGTGGCAATGCGATAGAGCAAAATGATATTAGAGAGAGAGAAAAAGGGAGAGATATTTAGAGCAAATGGGAGCAGACGAAAACATGTTGGTAGCCATTTACTTTAGGTACTCCGTACTAATAGTTACCGAACATGTTAGTCACTATGAACGAACGAACGAACCATCGAATGACACAATTGACAGTGGGACTGACATGGCCATAGTAGTGGTGAATAATAAATGAATTGTGATTTCGTGAACAATGCATGTGAACAACAACATACGTTCATTTATAATTTGTTTCTCGTGTGGTGGACTGCGGCAATTGTAGGTATGTAGGCAGAGATGTATTGTTGATAAAAGTAGTAAATTTAGTATTATTACAAATATCCGCCCATATAATGTGTGCAACCCACTAACTACTCGCTTGCTGGTTGTTGACTACTCAGCAAAATTGAAATGTTTTGAGAAATTTGACATGAAACATGTTGATGTCAATAAAGTATAATAAGTAGGTAGTACTTTTACCCGATATAGAAATTGGGTCACACGAATTAATGCCATTACGGTGCAATTTTAAGTAATACTAAGTACAATAAATAAACCGAGGATAAACTAATTTTTTTTTAAATTATTTTTTAAATCGGAATAATTTCGTGAATAACACTAGTTTACAAATAATTTTTATTTCTGTGATCTGATTACCACTATAAAATTCTTATGTAAAATGACTCATTGATTCTTGTTTTTATGAACTTGAAAAAAACATTTTTTTAATTGTAAAATATTCTTAGAAAAACAAAATAGCAAAAAATAAAAAAGAGCTTATTGACAAACCAAAGAGGAACTAACGGAGAAAATCTATGGATAAATAACCGATTCAGTGAAAGAAAGAAAATTCAAATTTTACTCTATTTATGGTAATTTCTCCTGCACAGGCTTACAAATTTCATGCAAAGGGATTCATGTTTAGTTTTTTAGTTTTTGGAACAGATGATGATTTACATTATTAGCTACCAACAATGAAAATACATTGATGGTCGGAGCTTACTATTCAGTGTTTTTGAGTAAAACAACAATAAAAACACAAAAAACAAGGCAAAAATGCACATAAATAAAAAAAGCAAAAAAATGTATCGGAAGGCTGGTTTGCGTTACTAGTTTCGGGACCCACCACAGGTCAAAATTGACTATAATAAGTCAAGAATTCTGCAAGCATACTTTATTTAACATTTAGAATAGATTAGACGAGAATCACAGCTACAAGAAAAACACAGCACATGCAAAAATTCCAATTTCTTTGTTTTTTCCTTTTATATGCATTGCCCTGCCGTTGTGAGTCATCGATATTATACTATTTTTGCATAGCGCTTCGTTTGCAAGGTTTTTTGCCGAGACGAAACGAAGTAGCAAGCGCATTCGTATGTTTATCAGTTGGCTCTCTGATATTTTCTAGTTTTTTAGTTTTTGGAACAGATGATGATTTACATTATTAGCTACCAACTCAAAAACACTGAATAGTAAGCTCCGACCATCAATGTATTTTCATTGTTGGTAGCTGATTCATATTTATTTTGATAAAGTGGACTCATACACTCATGCGGCGTATGAGTGTTCATAAAAATATGTTGATTTTCAAATCGCGATATCTCATGAACGGTAAATTGAACGAATTGTTCTACAAAATGCATGAAAAACATTTTTTCCTCGGCACACAATGCTGCGATAGAAGGCATTTGCGTAAAAAATTTTTGTTCAAATTTAAATTTTTTTTTATGCTATTCTACAGCAAATAGTCCAGTTAAGAAATCCTCTGAAAAAAATCAGTATGGTAAATCTTGTTGAAATCGAACCAAAACTGTGGAAATGCCGATCCGTTCTATGGAGTGACAGCACTGTGCGGCACATCGTTTCGGAGATATCTTTTTAAAACTGTTTTATTCTTAATTTTAACATTGTCAAGAGATATCTCCTAAAATATTTGTCATACAAAACAAAATCACTTTTTAATTTGTAGCGCAAGCAATTCACTATAAACAGGTATTTATTTAGCTGCGACTCTCCGTTCATGGGCTATCACAATTTAAAAACCAACACATGATTATGAAGACTCATACGCCAAATGGACAATTGACTAAATTCTACCACATTTTAATTAAGATATCTCCTAAAATATAAGTCGTAACAAAATAATTCGAAGGCCATTTTAATAGAAAATTAAATAAGCTACTCAAATTTTTCCAAGAAGTAACCGTAAGCAAGATATTTGCAAAAAATGGTTATAGGCGCCATTTTTCCAACATAGCACCACAAACGTCAAAGATACGAGGTGGCAAAGTTAAAATTCGGAAAGAGCACATCGAAATCTATAAAATTACTCATATTCAAAAATCACGGAAAACTTTGCAGGTAACCCCATTTTATTCTCCCAAATGACTGTAGTATAACTTACAAAGGTTTGTATGAAAAACACTTTTTTTTAATGTTATCATTATAGTATTTACATTTGGCGCCGAATCGTTAGAGTATATTATTTAATTATATGCGTTTTGTAATTTTTTGTTCTCAGTGTATGGAATATTAGAAAAATTTTAACTTTTTTGTGTTGTTAAAATTAATGAAAATTCGCAATAAATTCAAAAGAAGTTAAAATGGGAACACAAGCTAGAGTTTTTTATTCGTTTGTTTCTATTTTAGTTATACATATTTTGAAATTACAACTTTATTTAATATTTTCTGCGAAAAATCAATATAAATACTATGCCACCCATAGAAGTAAATTTTTTTATTTTTAAATAGCATATATATTACTTTTTTATTAAATTCTGACAACAATAACGTACTTGTTTTTACATTCACACTTATGCCTAAAACTATGCAAATACTTTTTAGCGATTTTTCAATGTCTTGCACAGACAAGCAATCTTTCGTTGACAAAGGGTTAAAACTAACAAAACTCGATACAATTTTTCACTTAAACTCATTTATGAAAATTTAGTTTTATATAAAAGTTATAAGTAAAAAAACACATTTCATACAATTTTTGTATTTCCGTTTTACCCGTTTTCGTAAGAGTTTTCTTTTCCTTAGCAACATGTTACTACAGTTGAATAATTAAGACTAACAACTTGTAATTGTGATTGTCAAAAAATATAAAACTTAATAAAAATGCTACTGACATAGAAACATACTTATAGCTAAGGTTACCATCCAAAATAAACAAGAGCCACAACATAACAGAGAAATAGGCGCGGTAATTTAATCATTGACCTTTAAGACACAAAATGTCATGAACTTTTGTAGTTGCCTTAAACGACTAGTAAGTATGTCACAGTGTTAAGGAACTCTCGGTTACTTGTACAATGTACGATGTACATGTAAGTATATGCGGAAAGAGTGCAGTATTAAATATAGTAAATAATTACAATTTAAACTTTTCGCGATGTCGGTATCAGATGACATTAATACTAATCGAGAATGTTAGAATTACGGGAAAAATTATTTCAAGTAACATTCCAAAATATAATAAATAAGTTAATACTACCCGAGTTTTTGATGACGACTTTGTAAGAAAATCTATCTAGGAGTGATTTCACTAATTTCTTAATATAGTGCGCAATTTTCACAGAGATTTTGAGGAATTTAATGTTCTTAACTTCTGCAATGTTTTCCAATCTATTAAACATTTTCTATCTCTTAAATTTTTCCAAAGATGTTGAACTTTTCTCGACTTCTACAATATTTTTTCACTTTAATTATAAAAATTTGCAAAATTGTTTGACGTTCATCGACTTTTCCAATAGGTATTTAGTAAAATATTTCACGACTTTGATATTTTTCGAAATTAGAAAAATATCTCTTGCTTTGAAAAATTGAAACAGATACGACCTATGTATCTACATCACGACTTTGTCGGTCTTCTCATTAGTGAATGCACTTATAGCGAATAGAAAATATATTTGAAAAAATTTAAATGTCATAGGGGAAAGTGAAGAACATTGTCTTTCCAGTTTTTGGTGTGAACATTAGATAGTATCGACCCCCATACAAAAAAAAAATTACGAATGACCGCCCCCAGTTTGAAAGTTAATGTTGAAAGAATTTTAAATTTGAGGGGGTTTTGTTTTTTTCTTATATCTCCGCCATTTGACATCTGATTAACAAGCATAATATATTGTTGTAAATTTCTCAACATGGACCACATTTCGTTCATAGAAGTCATTAACCTCAGATTTTTTTTTCGACTAGTTGTACTCATTATCTCAGTTTTTACCACCCTAAGGTGCCAAGGACACCTTGTAGAATGGAAGCCCACAAAAAATCACAAAATTCATCTCTACAAAGTTTCCTCAAATTGTTGAAGTTGAAGAAGTTATAGTGAATCTAAAACATCAGTGTATTTTGTAAAATATGAAAAACAGGATGTTTCAAAAACGAATATCGCCCCCTAAGACTATGCAATATTTTTATTTATTTATTTGCATGCTGTTTGAAATTTCAAATGTTAAAAAAAACATTGCATAGCCTTTGGGGCGATATACGTTTTTGAAACATCCTGTTTTTCATATATTTTACAGAGCTATTAGATTCGCTGTAACTTCTTCAATTTCCACAATTTGAGGAAACTTCGTTTAAATCAATTTTATGATTTTTTGTGGGCTTCAATTCCATAAGCAGTGCTTGGCACCTTAGGGTGGTAGAAACTGAGATAATGAATACAACTAGTCGAAAAAAAAATCTGAGATAAATGAATTCTAAGAATGAAATGTAGTCCATGTTGAGAAATTTACAACGATATACTGTGCTTGTTGATCGGACGTCAAATGGCGGAGATATAAGAAAAAACAATACCGAATCGAATTTAAAAGCCAAAAAAAAAAGTTTTTTTCCTTAAAATTCTTTCAACAGTAGCTTTCAAACTGGTGGCGGTTATTCTAACTTGTTTTCTTTTTTTTTTTGTAAGAAGCGTCACGAACTTTGATAGTAATTTTTCAAGTACACCCCCGTAAACACGTTTTTTCTCGGTTTTTGCGATTGCTGTTGTATTTTTCAATAACTTGTAACCTGTTTTGCAAATCAAGTTTAATTGTTTTTTTTTTTATAAGCGAATATCAAATTCATTTAACACTCTAATAAGAGTTCGTTTTATGAAGGCAAGATAATTTAAACAAAAAAAAACGAATACCAGAAAAATATCCTCCAGAAGTTTTTGGGTACTTAAATTAAAAAAAAAAACATGTGGCATATAACACAGAACGTGAAACGTGCTGTCCCATGCCTGAAGCATATTTTTAGAGATTAAATTTTTAAGAAAAAATATTTAAAAACTAAAAATTGTTATGCAGTTTTATGGAATGGTTCTTCTTTGTTTAATCTAGAGTAATCAGTTTTTTGTGCTATACAGGGTGGGTAGAATACCAAATTCTGGTATTTTTCTCATTTTTAAAATTCATAATGGCGGATCCAATATGGCGAAAAAAAACTTTATCGTTGCCGCGAAAAATAATGAGGTATAGGTTCAATTTAAATTTCAATACCTCCGTTGTACTGACTTACTTATGTGCACCCCTTTTTTATTTTAGTTTTTCGCAAATGTCACATATGTCCCTTATGAAGTAATACGTGCAGCGTGCAGTTATGACTTTATTTATTTTTGGAAAAATATTAAAAAAAAAAATCATTGAGTCAGCTTTTATGCAGTTTTTATTATTTTTTTCAGTTTTTATCTTGATTAGTATATGCAATAGTTTACGAAAATGCAGCCCTTTTGAAAATTAAGTGTTAAAACTTCCCCAGTTTCCTCTCTACCTGTAAACATGGTGGGTGGTATTCGATCGAACACCGGAAAATGTATGATTCATGGGACCATTCTGAGCAACTTTTCTTAGTTCCGTTTTTCGAAATTCGCAAAATTTTAGCAAATTTTGGCAAATTTTAGAAAATTTTGACCAGTTTGCTTTTGTTTTTTAACGAATATGCGTATGGGGCAAAAGAGAACTCAGGCGATGAAAATTGAAATTTTTGGTTGCAGAATCGCTCACATAGACTTTGTTAAAATTTTACATAACTTTCGGCTTTGCCACTTGGTTTTTTTTCCTGTTTGTTTCACTTAAGCCATGTTCTTAAAAAAAAAAATTAAAATTTAAAATACAAATAAATAATTTTAGCAAAACTTAAAAAACCAGCATATGGCAACCCTGAAATTTTTTTTTACAATTTTAAAAAGTTTATCTGTGCGTTTGAGTGTTATGACTAAATTTTAATATTTGTTTTAAATAAATGGTTTACGCGAAACTTTCAAAAAAAAAAAAAAAACATATGGCAGCCCTTAAAGCTAATTTTAATTTTTTATAAAACAGTTACCTAATTAAATCCATTAAAGAATAGGTATTTTTTCATGCGATAATTAGTAAATTCTGCTAACAATTGATGTTTTTAACGAACATTAACAAAACTTTCATCCTACAAATTCCAAATTTTCACTACTTCAGCAGAATGTTATTTTCTTTAAGTTATTTCCAACTTGTTATTGAAACTTTGGCGTGGCATGTTGTAGGCTGTATGTGTCATACGCCAAACGATATGACATTCAATTGCGGTAACAGAAACAAAAATGTTGAATATCAAATTTGTTAAAACTTTTATTCGTTACTTTAAGTTTTTGCTCAAAACATTTGCATTTCGATATATGTATGTTCATTCTTACGTATATAGTACTTATGCAGTCAGTCACATAAACAGACATAGTAACCCAACGGGAAATTGTGATATGTACTTTGAAATCTTAAAACAGTTTATCTTTGATTTCTCGTTGGGAATGTACATATGCGTCGAAGAAATGTGCATTTAACCTTAATTTCATATTAGATGTTTAAAACTTATGTTATTTCTGTAATGCAGTATTCACATGTACATTAAGGGTATGACATTTTCATAACATACCATTTCCTGATGAGAAATGTTAAGAAAATATTGAAACCAATATTTTTTGATGATTTTGCTTTAAAAGCCTCACGTAAGAACCTTTGAAATGGTCAAATTCTTTTTTGGTCAAAACTTAAATTGTTCAACGTCTGATACTGATTTTGAGCCGCTAGATATTAATCTGCAATTTATTTTTACGTAAGTTCTGTAATTTCGGAGGTATTGTTCATACCAAAGGAAGAATATAGATTTTTTAATTTTTTAAATTTTTCAATTAGTATGAACAGTCTCTTAATAACTGCAGAACTTTCGAAGCAATAAATTGCAGATTCTGATTAAGCGGCTCAAAACCCATATAAGACGTTGAACAATTTTAATTTAAAACAAAAAAAAATTGCCATAAGTATATATATAACGCATATATGGGTATTTCCACAGGTTACGGACGCGACATTCGTACGCATATTTTTTAAAAATAATCAAGTCCAGAGGAAACTTTGACTTTTTATTTGGTGCATAATTTAGTACTAGAGGAGTACTATTATTCGAAAAAATCACGAGGTCGGTCGGGCATGCAGTACCAAAATACTAGCCAATAAAAGTCCTTTTGGAAGTACTCTTGATGTGCATGTACGAAAATTAAAAATTCTGCGAAATAAGTAAGCAAATTTTTTTTTCTGATAATGTCAAAACTATGCTGAAACATGCTTCTTCATAATGCACTTTTCCTTAATTATATATCCTCTTTAGTTTCACTTACATAAGCTAAAATGTAATTACGGACGTGACATTCCGGACGCGACAAATTTTTCCTTAGCAATAATTCAAGTGGTTAAATACATAATTTTAGTTGTTTTAATGATATTAACGTAGCTTTTGATGAAAAGTGTCTAACCTCTTTTGCATGAATATAAAAGCAATTAACTTCATGAGTGTTATGATTACTTAGCGCATTCGAAAAACAAAAGCATTTTGTAAAATAAATTTTTGACTTTTAAGTCGTTTCTGTCAAACTTTTCTTTTTTGTACGAGTCCAATTTTATCGTCTGTATGTAAGTACATGTGCGAAATTACGAAATCTAAGTATTTATAGCCAAATTCAATTACAAATTTACCAAAATATTGAGGTGATGTAATGAATTTTGATTTTGTGGGCGTGGACAGCCCAATTTTCCAGTGGATGCTATTTCTCTCAGTACTCTTTACATATGTACCAAATGCCATCCATCTGCATTAAATAGTTTCAGCCTTATGACGAATTATGTTAGGAGGAGGTCGTGACAACGCCCATTTTTTCAACATATGATCGAGCATTACCCAATACTAACAAACGCACTGTAAATGTTTGATGAATTCAACCACACATTTCTAAATCGTAAGGGATATCCAAAGATACATACAAAGTTTCAGTTTTATTTATATGGATTTATTACATATAATTGCGGACGTGACACATTTCAAACACTTATAACTTTCTAGATATACTTTGTGGAGACTTACTAATTACGTATTTTTTTAGCGGACTATGATCTTACTGAAGATATAGAGTTTCGATCAGGTGTGACTGCTAATACATTAATGGTAATTAAAAATGATATTTTTGGACTACGGACGCGACATTAGAACTTCACTTAAGCCAAAACGAAAAATTTCCCTTATTTAGACTCCAGTTGCACTTTAGTAATTTTATTTGTATAATTGCTATTGTGAGGCAAATTTTAAGGTAAAATAATAAGAAATTAAATTATCCTTAGCTCCTCTTTTGCATAAAGAAAGAAGACTATTAAATTTGTTAAAAACTAAATTGGAGAAAATGTCATTTTTGCAGCTCTTTTTTTTGGACTACAATTGAGAAAAGCTATTTATATTATTTGCATATATAAATTTGAATATTTTTGCATAACTACCGGTGGTTAAATCAAACTTTATAACATATTTAATTTTTCACACTCGGTAGACTTTTTTTAAGAAATACCCATATGCGTTATAATATGAAAATTTTTTTACATTTGTAAGAGACCCTGTATGAGCAGAAATATAATTGTGCCACAATGTCTTTGCTGTCTAATCATAAAACTGTTGACCAACTTTGCTACTGTTGTTGTTTGTTTAGCAAATTTTGTTTTGTTTGGAAGTCTTAAAATCACTTGAATCTTATTGCTATTCAATTGCATTTGATTGCAATTGTTTTGAGAATTTCTATCATGGAATATTGGCAATAAAATTGCATCATTGTATATATTATATACAAGTATATTTGTGTGCTTGAAACTATCTTTCGGAATGCAATCTGCTATTTAACTAAATTGCTTTCTTTAATGGCTTACAGACATTTTATTGATTTTTTTATTTTTGTTTTCAACATCTTTGTTTCAGATACTCTATTTGTTTCCTATGGTTTTCTTGTGCAAATGAACCTGATTACAATTAGTTTTCTATTGATTTCCGTTTGGCGTTTTTGTATTTAATCAGACTCTGTGTTTCTGATGTGGTTGACCGCACTTAACAGGTGTATTAATCGCACAAACGCTAGCAAAAGTGCAAACTAATCGTTTGTTGTCGTAGATTGAAATCATTAAATTGTGGTGAATGTGTTTTAGGTGTAATAGTATGAACCTTTTTAGTAAGATTTCTTTAATCGAGCCATTCTGTGGGATTATGAAATGAGTTTCCTTATATTATTCAGGAAAGACAATAAGCAGCTGTGGCGTGTGAAGTACTCTAAAAACTTTAAGGTGAACTTAAAGCGATTAAGAAACTGATAAAGAATAATATATTGGAACATAGCGGTATAGTGTAAAATGAGTTACTCATCTCAAGCATATTTGGTATAAACAAACCGAATCCGACGAGGAGATATTCCTACCACAAACTTACACTTGAAATGAAGTATATGATACATATCTGTGGACTTTTGACAAAACAACCTAACTCGAAATTGGCAACTTTTCAGGAGAGTTTAAAAACTGATTAACTACTTTTCAATAATATAACTCAATTCCGTTGTTGCAGCATTGATCTCTTTACATTTTGTCAGCTGTCAAATTATTTTTTCCTTTGGTTCATAACACTTCACCGCACGAATGGCGCTAAGTTCAAATCTTGCGTGAACTACGGGACACCTTATATCTTTGGAACAAGAAATCATAGAGATATCGCGATTATACCAATAAAAGCGCGCTTAAATTTCATATTTAAGACTAAAATCCTGGAGAATTGTCTTATCTCGACTTAGGTTGTTTTGTCAAAAGTCTACAGATATGGTACATGATAAATTGGTCAAAAATTAAAATTTTACTGGATTTATGGAAAGGCGATATTATTTTTTGATTCGATATTTTTACGAGAAAATTATATGGCAAATGCGCCTTAACGGAACAGGATTCTTGTAATGCTAATATGTAGCAGATATCACACCAAAGCAGAAGTTCCTATTTAGCCGCATGGTTCTCGATGGTACCCAGTGTGCCAAATGGACTCGTTTCAAATCCGTAACGGGTTCATATTTTCATACTTTTTATCCGTTACGTATCCGTTTTTGATCCGTTTGCGGGAGAAATTCCTAAAAAAAAAACGAATCGTTTTTTCTACCTTTATGGATCCGTTTCGAATACGTAACGTACATCAAAAACGAATTCAAAACGGATTCGCTTTTAATAATATTAATGCTGCTTATAAATAAAAAGAAAAATGGTGAAGCGCTTATTTTTAACTAAAAAAAAATTACCAACCCAGGCTACCGGGGTATTACTTTTCAAACACTAGACGTTAGACAACTAGGCTATTGACCGATATGATGTAGACTTATCTGATGTAGACTTATCTGATATTGAGATTTAAAGTGAGTATATTGAACAAATTTCTGTTTTTTTTTTATAAGTATTGGGTTCTTTCTCTTCCCTTATTTTGATAAAAAATATTATATGCTCAAATTTGGAATCAAAAACGTTTCTTCAAACAAAGTTTGAAAAGTTTTCAAAAAATCATACACAATAAAATAAAAAGATAAAAAAAAACAAAACAAAAATGTTTTTTTCATCATCATTAACATTAATTAAAGCAAATCCGTTTTGAGTTCGTATTTGAAGTATTTACGGATTCGAAACGGATTTACTCAGGTTCGAATTCTACCACAGGTTGATTTTGATCCTTTATTTTTCTTCTTTTTTTGCTTTTTATTTTATTTTAATTGTTAATAAGCGCATCAAAACGGTTATTTTCTGTAAATATACAGCATTAACATTTTTAAAAGCGAATCCGTTTTGAATTTGTTTTTATATACATTTCGGATTCAAAACGAGTCCGTACTGAGGAATTACCCGGGCTCGAATCCTACCATAGGCGGATCGATAATTTTTTTTCTTTTTATTTATTTTTTTTTTTTAATCGCTAAAAAGTGCTTTAAAATGTTTTTTTTTTATTTGAACACAGCATTAACATTATTAAGAGCAAATCCGTTTTGAATTCGTTTTTGATGTATGTTTCAGTTTTGAAATGGATCCGTTACCGCGGATTATGTTTTTTATCCTTTTACGAACTCGTAACGGGTTCGGAACGGATCCTCATCCTTTTTTGTGCACATTGGGTACTCTCAACTGTCTAAACAGCATGTCTATAGAATAGCTTCATGAAATGAAAATATGTTCGATAATAGTATTCAAAATTTTCTTGTAAGAGGAAGATGCGGTGAAATAGGAATGATGTCAGGTCTTCTAACACCGCCAGAAGCCATACTGCCTCCACTTATTTCTTCTCTTCTTTTTTCTATACATTTTAGGCAGATATTTGCAAAAAAATTCATCTAAAAAGTATTTACTGTGTTAAACCTCAAGAAAATGTTTTTCTTCATCAAGTGGACTTATGAAAACGCATTTATTTCTCACTCTAACCAATTTGAGTGGCCCTTAATAGGTTTGTTTGATTTCTTTTGTTTTCTAACTTTAAATTTCTCACCTTTAATTTGAAGTCACATAATTTCATATTACAAATTAAATACAAAATTACATTGTTGCTGCCTTTAATTTAAGTGTTAATTAAATCCATTAATCTTAAAAATTAAAAAATGAATTAAATAAAACAAGAAAAAGACATAAAGCTCATTATTTTGTGTAAACAAGTTTTTAATATAAATTTATATGCATGTATTTTCAAAACCCTTCACTCTATATATATTTTTGTACATATATGTACCTACACATACTTACATTACCTACATATACTTTTGAAAATACAAATGAAAAAGCAAATAAAATAACATAAAAAACGTGTAAAAAATACGCAAACAACACTGGAAAGGTGCAGAAGTCAACCGAAATATTTTACGTAATTAATTTAACAGAAATTTTTAATGCACCGTTAATTGGCTGCTAATGTTTTTAATGGAACACGACAAGCGTGTGTGTGCTCCACTGTGCATATGCGCGAATGTATATGTGCATGCTTATACTCCCAGTGAACATTTGGAAGGTTTTTGAATTTTTTAAATTTTTTGAAACTTCTGCTTATATAGTAGGTGCCTCGCCCACTTCCCCGAGTTTTCTTGTTTTTGTGTAGAGCTTGAATTTATTGTCCTGAGAGTTGGAGTGAAATTTCGTAAGGCTATCTCTAAAAACGCTTTTAGTATAACATTTTGAACCTTTTGCTTATGTGCCATGCCCTCTATTCTGAATTCGCATAGTTTTGGCTCAGGTCTTGCAATTAATGTTCTAAGTGTTTAAGTAAAATTTGGCTGAGTTATCCTAAAAAACGCTTTCAGTATAGCGCTTTAAAACTTTTGCTTATATGGGAGATGCCCACTTTTCCGATTTCGTCTAGTTTTTGCTCAGATCTTGCGCTTACCGTCCTCAGCATTTAGTATTACGGTTGCATTGTAGTGAAAAATAGTCCTAAAGTTGCATTTTGAATATATTTTTTATATGGGCGGTAGGCATGTCCGTTGACCGATTTCGCTCATTTTCAATAAGTCGAGCTAACTTTGCAATGGACGCAACGTACCAAATTTCATCTAATTAACTTGCTTAGCTTTTCCGTGAAAAATATTTCCACAGAAAGCCAGCTAGACAGGCTATATCGACTCAAGAGGTGATGTAAATGCTTTTCCATACCTGCCACGTCTCGTTCACTACATTACAAACGACAAGAGAAAGTGAATATACCACGGGTGTAGGGTATAAAAAGCGCACTGTGAGGAGCGAGAGCGATGAGCAGTTGCTGTCAAGAAAAACATGCAAACAAACAAATCAGCTGTTTACTTAATGCAGAAACTGTCAGAAACTGCGCAGTTTTATAGTTTTTATAAATTACCCTTCTACATTTTATAAAAGCAATCGATATACGACTATTCCGCTATAAAAAATGTTTGCTGGGCTTGTGCGTGTTTGTGTGATAATACACTCACGCAAACATGGACATCATTGGACATTTAATTTATGTTTCATGTTCAGTTTGAATTTATTTATTTTTAATTATAATGAAAAACATAAAATAACACACACAGCGTAAATTCACGCGTGTTTTTTCTTATGCTATTTACACGCCTGATTTTGTCACACTACTCGTACTTGGTTTAACTTTACATGTAGGAATTTTCATTTATTAGGGTGTTTCAATTATTTATCAATTACACTGTGGAACAATATCGAACTTTTTTTAAAACACATTAGAAAATCCAAAAAAATTCTTAAAGTAGACGTTAAAAGAAAATACCCGTTTCTCGTGGTTTTTCTCCAGCACGTCACATTGTTTTTCAATCGATTTTTGAAGTTTTTTTATCCACCGTATATGAAAAAACCAAAAATACCATTCTTGTGTTAAATCGATGAATTTAACTATATGATCCTTACATCTGAGGTGTATTATGTGTTCAGCAAACTTATGCAAGATATTGCGGGGAATGTTTTTGTAGAAAATTTTAACCCTTGTTGACCCCCACATGGGGATCATTTTGCCCTTTTCTTAAAAAGGTACAAAAATGACACCCAAAACAGGGAAATATTGAGTCAGTACTGAAATATTCGCTATAAAATTTCACTACTAGTTTTTAAAGGTCGAAATTTGAGCCCGAAACCAAAAAAATCGTTTAAATCAATTAGGACTTTTCACATTGCATAATAATTACATCCCTAACACGCTAAACTTAAGTTTTAAGAATTTTTCGTCTTTGGCAGCTCTTAGTGAAATTTTTTGTAGGATATTTTTGCAAATTTTTTTAACCCATTGTGGCTTAGTTTTAGAAAAAAGGGGTCAAAAAGACCCACAAAAACAGGATATAATAGGTTAATGAATTCTAGGAAAATGATCCTTGTGTGTCTTTGTTATGATCTTGTGAGAACGAGTTTTGTCCAAAATGTAGTTTTAGAGTTTTACAGTGGGGTGAAATTTGGAAAATATTTATTTTTAGAACTGCTTACTAATTTTAACGATTTTTTGCTTTCGGGATAAAATTTTGCTTTTTTAGTGTTCAGCAACTAGTAGTGAAAT
This sequence comes from Calliopum simillimum, assembly GCA_951812925.1. Lineage (NCBI taxonomy): Eukaryota > Metazoa > Arthropoda > Insecta > Diptera > Lauxaniidae > Calliopum > Calliopum simillimum. The sequence continues at coordinate 148,473,960 of OX638368.1, forward strand.
CGTATAGCAAATATTTCTGTAGTACATATTGACTCAATATTGCCCTGTTTTAGGTGTCATTTTTGTACCTTTTTAAGAAAAGGGCGAAAATGACCCACATGTGGAGGTTGTGCAGGGTTAAAATGTTCTACAAAAATATTCCCCGTAATATCCTACCTAAGTTTGCAAAGCACATAATACACCTCAAATGTAAGGATCATATAGTTAAATTCATCGATTAAAACAAGAATGTGGTATTTTTGTTTTTTTCATGTACAGTGGATAAAAAAACTTCAAAAATCGACTAAAAAAAATGTGACGTGCTGGGGAAAACCACGAGACACGGGTATTTTTTTTGACGTCTACTTTAAGAATTTTTTGGATTTTCTCATGTGTTTTTTTTTTTTGTGTCGAGCGGTGTTATTTATAAATATCTTATGGGTGCCAATTGTTTTCAAATCCTTTAAATGTTAGTTTACAACATACCAACGTTCAATTTTCAAACACTACTGAAGATCATTGTATACGCTTGAATAAGATATTCAGCATTTGTTTTTGCAGCTAATATAGAGACTTAGGTTGTCTTTTCAAACGGCCACAGTTATATATGTGAGCAAGAAAAAGGACACTATCTTCTTAAAACCAAAATAAAGTTTTTTTTTAGATTTAGATTTTTATGTTTTTTGTTCAGATTTCAAATCTGTTAAAAAATTTTATCATATACTTCACTGCTACTTATGTTAAATAATAAAAAGCATTTTCCAAAACTAAGTCACAAAATGTGGCCGTAGTGCTCATTTCAAGTTTCTTATCAAGTTTCATCGAAATAAGTTTAGCGTGATATAACATTATAAACAGTATAGTACAAGTTTCAAATAATCAGTGAAAATCTGAAAGATGGTGTAAAAAAAAGTGAAAAAAGAAATTTTTACAAAATTTTTGAAGGTCATTTAGGTCACTGTCACATTCGGTTTGTCTTTTAGGACTATCTCATTAATGCTCGGAACGAATTGCGCGATATCTCGAATTATTCGTCTTGTATGTAAAAAATTATTATATCTCAAATTTAACATCAACCATATTCATCCAAAACAAGTGTATTTTCGATACTTCACCCTACTGTAAAAATGTAAAACTTCAGTTTGGATAAAACCATTTTAAAACATTGTATGGCAGGGTGACGTGAAGGTTAACCGATCATTCCCATTTTAAATCCGAGAAAGCTTAAAATTTTTGTTATCTGTAAAAATTTCATGCATATAGACACATTTACCCAAACACCAATGAAGCCTCAACAATTTTTTGTCGTCATTCGAAGCCGATTTTTCACCATCCATCTTTAATATCTTTAACTCGACCGAGAAGCCACTTAACGGCCACACTTATGTATAAAGATTTGATTAAAACCGATAAAATTTACCATTTCTTTTATTTTTAGCTCTCTTGTAAAATTTTTCTTTATGTAGTGTTTCTTTACGCATGTTGATTACTTTATTCAAAATTCAAAAATTATATTTTATCTTTTTTGGTAAACCCTAACGCTAGTACAATGGTAATTTCATTATAAAATTAATGAGAATGAAGGCTCTTATATTGGGCCACAAATTTCTCAAGTGAGCCACCTCAAAATTTATGCCTAAAAAAGGCTTATCAAAAATTTATTTTTGTAGCAGCCAGTAAAGACTTTTAAAAATATTTTTTTTAATATATTAAGCAAAGACGAATGAATAAAATGATATCTATTTTGGGACCAAAATGTTATCATTTAGTATTGGAAATCCTTATTTTAAATAAATAAATAGAAAATTAAGCATCTTCACGGCCTCTGTGAAAATTATAGAAAATAAATATGTGCCGTCTATTTGCATATCTAGGAACTATATGACAGAAAATTTGGCTATTGGGGTAGTCGATAAGGGTTGAAAAGTTATTAACAATATAGTAACGCTGTAAAAGTCTTTTTTCAGTAGTAATGAAAAGCAAGGTTTCTTACGAAAGAAGTGTTTAAGGCATAAAGCACTAAGAATCATCCAAGGAGCACGTATAATTTTTTTCAGAATTTTCCGATACATTTTAATAGTTTCAAAAGTTGGTCGAAAAAACAAGTAAAAAAGTTTAAAAAATTCTGAAAAAATGCACAGGCAGTTTTTAGATCATTCTAAGCATTTTATGCCTTATGCACTTTTTTTGTAAGATACCTTGCTTTACTCTACTTCTGAAAAAAGGCTTTCACGGCGTTAATAACTTTGAACCCCAATTTTTCATACAATTTCTGAATATGCGAAGAGTGCGTATATATTTTTTATAATTTTCTCAGAGGCAAACAAGTTGTTTAATATTCTATTTATTTCTTTAAAATAGGGACTTTCAATGAGATATGAGAAAATTTTGGTCCAAAAAAAAAAAATTTTTTTTCCCTGGTCTATGCTTCATAAACTATTTTTTTTTTTTTTTAAAAAAAAACTTTTACTAGTTGCTAAAACAATCACTTTTTTGTGAAAGTTTTTTTACGTTTAAGTTCTTAGATGGCTCACTTGAGAAATTTTTGGCCATTGGTGACTGCATCACAGGTTCTTGTTTCTTCGTGCATTTTACCACAGCCTGCGTACTTAGTAACTATTACGATATTTGTATGATATGCCCTACATTCAACCGCGATTAAAATTTTTAATTTTGGTTTTTTTTTTAACACATTGTTAGGGGCACGAGAGGATTGGAAAGCAGGACTTTAACACGAAATACGACTGTTTCCAACCACATATCCGCTATCGATTGGGAACGCAAGGGAACTCGATGTTTTCGAAATACAATTTTATGAATTTGCTGATATCTTGCTTCTTGTTATCCACAAAGAAATAAAATTTATACAAAAGAAGGTAATTGATTGAACGTAGAGTATATTATGTTTAATTTGGATAAATAAAATGGCCTGACTTACTTATTGGTTATTTTTTAAAATATTTGTTTTTTGCACACGTTTTTTTCCCCATTTTACTCTCAAAATACTAAGTAATTACATGAATGGCCTGAAAGGGCGTGTTATATATTTTGTGTTAATGACAACGTAATCGATTAATTAACATAGACACTGAAATAACAAATACATAAATATCACGTTACACAAATGATTTGTAATTACTAACGCTTAAGTTATATTTTAAATAATTTACATATATGTACTTAATTAAGCTCTTTATTTTTTAAGAAAGGACCTCTCAAATGGACGAGTTTTATGGCAAATATTAATATAAAAAAAAAAATTTTAATTAATCTAAGCGTCGTAATATAAATTTTTATTTTTGTTTTTTGAAATGTATGTAGTACGCAAAATTTACAAAAATAACCAAGTAGCAACCCTGAAAGTTTTTGTACAACTTTTAAAAAGTTTATCTGAGCGTTTCTGAGCTGAACAAACTAACGATCAGCTCAAAACTCGCGGTCTGATCGAACCAACGAACTAAGTTGAGCTGAGTTGAGCTGAGCTAAACGAACTTAGTTCGGTACTGAAATTGTAGACAAAGCTCGTAGGTTTTGAGTTTGATATATAAAATACACACAAAAAACGTACTTTTGAATTTTCACCCTAATACAAAGCTCTTTATCTTCATTTTGGATAAAACTTATTGTTCCAAGGTCATCACGAAATCGCGCAATGAATTTTTTAAACATCTTAATGCATTATATCCTGTTATTATGGGTCTTTTTGAACCTATTATCAAAAAAACTGGTTTGAAATAGATTCAAGTGTTCTACAATAATATTCTATGGACAATTTTATTAGGGGTCGCCAGAGATGAGAAATGCTTCAAGTTTAAGAATAATGATTAACACGTGGGTTCCAAAATGAATGAAAAAAATGCTATAATTATAGGCTTATTATATGTTAATTTTGGGCCCAAACGCCGAACTTAAGGCTCTTCATTTTTTTAAAAAAAAAGTTTGCTCTACTAGCTTAAGCCTTCGGCTACTTAAGTATCTACTGCGCTTGCACAAGACTGATCCGCGGCCGAAGGCTTAAGCCAGCAGAGCAAACTTTTTTATATAAAAAATGAAGAGCCTTAAGTTCGGCGTTTGGGCCCAAAATTTACCTATAATAAGCCTATAATTATAGCATTTTTTTTTCAGCTCTGCCATTTTCGCTCTGCTAACTTAATGGACGTCTGTCAGATTATTGGGCGTAATGGTGGAAATTCCAAAAAAGTTTTTTTTTTTTTAAATCAGTCTAATACATAAATACATATATTCACTATTGTTATTATGACCTTTCTATTAATTTAATTTTTTTTCCTGTGCTAAATTTATTAAAAAAAAGCAAAAGAAAAAAATAAAAAAACGTCTAAATAAGCTCTAAAACTTTAAAAACAAAAAGTTTTCATTATTCTTTACTTTGTTACCCAAGTCCTTCACTTTGCAATAAGTGCTGTACACTAATGTGTATAAGAGTGTTGGCAACACTGCAGCTTTTGTCACGCGTCAGCTTAATACGTCATAAAAAATGTTGCAATTACCATCGTCATCGTCGGGGCATATGTATGCAATGAAGGTATTGCGCGTAAGTAAGTGTCATAATGTAAAAGCTTATGAGCTGAAAATTTGAAGTAGGAAAAATTATACATATATGTACTTGTCATATACTTTCCTATCAGCAAAATTACACACATTAAAGCTCATACTGTACGGGTAGGGTTAATTTTAAAATTTTTTGTTTAATAAACAGTTCCTGGAGAACGATCTGACAATATAATCTGAGTTTCTGCATGGGTCGGATTGCCACAAATTTTCAGGTTCAAAATATCTTCGATAAATTTTTGAATTCAAAAAGTCAAAGAAGCAAACTGTCAAAAGTTTTTTTTTTAATTTTTTCAAAGCAGATTTTTTTTACGTGAAATTTATTTATCAGCGTTAGGGGTAAAATTTCCGTGTTTTTTTTTTTAGCAAGTAATATTTTTGTATAAAAGAATACTTAAAAATGAATGGGACCAGTTACTTATATATATCAATTTACAAACTTTGGTGTAAGGTATAAATTTTTGAAAAAACACCCTTTTCATGAAAATGACTAAAAACGCCAACTTCAACACTCTGTATTTTAACAACAAATGGTACTGGTCTTCCCAGATTATTGGCCCGCGGACATATTGTTCAAACATTAACAAGTATGTGCATTCACAAAAAATTCACAAAAAATCATTACTATTTGAATTAAATGTATCTAAGGTGTTTGACGCGTGTTTGACATCAAAACTTGACGACAACTATAGGTTAAAAGTTTCTGAGAAATGCCCATATACGGTATTTTTTTTAAAGGTATAGAATTTTTAAGAGGGACAGGTGTCAAAACAGTTGTCTAAGTAAAGACTTGTGTTTGATATTAATGTTCTTTATAATTGAGCAACTTACCATGCAAATTCTTAGACCATTCGGCGCGTTTTTGGCGAGATAAGTCTGTCTCTATGCTGGAAAAATTGGTGCAAATTAATAAAATCAAAATAATCAAATAAATTTTTCTGTGTTTTATTTGAAAAATGTTAAAAGAAAAACTCAAATCATGATGGATAATAAATAGGGGCTATCGATAACTTCAAGTAATGAAATTGATTTTTTTTTAGTCAGTTTTTTCAGTAGATTTTAATTTGCATGTACATCAATCAAACAGATCTCCTCAAAACCCTCGAAAATCCTCATCAGAACTTCAAAAATGTATTCAATACTTGAGCGTTTAACATGAATATATAATGATAACGTAAATACATAAATTAAAGTCATCATCATCATTGTCATCGTTATTTTTGTATAGAAATTTAATTTTATTTTGGTCACGTTTTAAATGTGAAAATCGCCACGTAAAATACGAAAACTCACACACATATGCATAATGCTCTCCAACTGTGAAATACTTAAACAAAATTCACAACGATATAAAAAAAGGCCCAACGTGTCCTTACCAGAGCCATAAAATTAAATACACATAGACACACACATGTGTGAACATACGGAGAGGGATTCTGTAGCAGGTAACCAAATGATATTGGTTCTTTATTCGAATACACAAAAAGGGTCAACCGGGTATAGCCGTCGGTGACTGATTTGCAAAAATAAATAAAAAGAATGAAAATTGAAAATGTAAACTCAATGAAATTTCATTTTAAGGCAGCATATTTACGAATATTGTGGTATACACTTTTCCAATGCAAGCCCCATCGCACCGTCGCATTACATACTCACAAAACTGCATACAAAGTGCAACAATTTCCGTTTCCGTATTCCGTTGGCATATAAATACAATTCGCATCCTGTCTATAGGATACCAGTCTGAATGTGTCTGAAATCACTGGATTTATTAAATGAATAGCTTATGATGATGTTGATAGGGAGCTTTTTTTTTGACGAATTCATTAATGGAATACAGTAATTTCTGGTTAACTGCGTTAGAAAATATGTGATTACATAGACAATATTGCGCAAATGAAGACAGTTAACAGATCCATGCTTTTCTTAATGCTTGAGGAAGCGTGTATGTTTTTGTTTGTATGAACACCTTCACCCAAAGTTCGCTTAGTCATTGTTCTAAAATTTGTAAGAAGTACCCTGAACAAGAATAAATTGAATTTTTCAAATATTGCAATTTTTGCCTTTAAAGTAGGTTTAAATTGGTGTTTGAAATGTAGAGTTCTTGAGAACTACTTACTTGCTGATTTTACCAATCTTATATTTTGATTTAACTAAACATATTTTTGATACAGAATTTCTACTCCAAGATAAACCATTTTCAACCCAAATTGATATTTTTTCAATTCAATTTTAATATTTTCCAAATCAAAATAAACTTTTCCAATTAAAAAAAAAAAAAAAAAACATTACCAAATCGATTTAATTTTTTCTACTTTAACACGTTCTCGTGTTAAATCGACATATGAAACTATCATGTATGATATCAATTCCGAGTTTGATCAGAGTCGAAATGGAATCAATTTTAAGGTACTCTGCGTTTCCAAAATCAAAACGGAATCGGAATTTTATTGCAATCAATAAAATTGGCCACTGGTTTCAATACGATTTACTGAAACGTGCTACCGATGTGGTGCTCTATTTCGAAACGCGGAGCACCTTAATATTGATTCCATTCCGATTCCGATCGGAATTGAGAACATGCCAGTATAAGTATGATCCGTACGTCTGAGGTCTATGAAATCTAACGTGTCGATTTGATACAAGACCGCGTTAAAAGAATAGTGATGAGCAAAATTAGTCTTGGTCTTGAGTCTTGTTCTTGGTCCTGGTAATTTTTTGAGACCAACACCAAGACCTTGGACCTTGCAAGACATAACAGTTTTGGCCTTGGTCACGATAATTGTCAAGACCAAGACTGCTTTTCAGTCTTGGTAATTCATAGTATGACGTGTTTCACGCCCGTTTCGAGTATAAAACCATACCTCAATCTGAAATTTAGCATCTTAAAAACCCAACTGCTTTGGAATACTTAATAATCTCTACAAATTTTTTCAAGACCAAGACTCAATGTTCAAGATCAAGACTGCTGGTGTAAACCATGTCAAAACGATCAAGAAATTTGTTCATGGAAACCGATTTGACTATAAATTGACATAAGCAATAGTAGCATAGTGGAGAAAATAAAATTACTACCAATTATTTTTTCAAAATTTTAAAATATGGCGGAGATATGGGACTTTGAAATTTTTAGGTTAGCTTTCTTTGAGAAGCTATAACTTTAGTTGCATTTATCCAATTCTCAATTTTATGGTGTCAAATGATTTGTCTTGAAATAGGCTTTAAAATAAAATCTAGCAAAAATATTTTTTTTTATATAGTTTACACTGAAAGAAAAAAAAAAAAAATTTTAAATTGAGTTTCCCAAAATAAGTCATTTTTGATATTTTTTATTTTTCTTGTAAAAAAAGCTGCAGGTGTAACTTACCCGTCCTCCTAAAATTGGAGTGGGCCTGCCAGTGGTTCTCCAGATAAGCAATAAAACGTAGTATCTTCCACAATTTTTCAGTACATTTTTTCAATTCAAAATTCTTATTATTGTAAATAAAATTTTCAAATTCAAATTATAGTACAATCATTTGGGAGAAAAAAATGATGTTGCCTGGAAAGTTTTGCGGGATTTCTGCAAATGAGTTATTTTATAGATTTCGATGTGCTCTTTCAGAATTTCAACTTTGCTACCTCGTAACGTGTTCGCTCGTGCCGCCATATTGGAAAAATGGCGTCCAAAATCAGTTTTTTACAAATATCTCTTTAACGGTTATATTTAGAGAAAAACTTTTTAGAACAATGTTGTAGCTTATAAAATTTTCTATAAAAATGACTTTTGAATTGTTTTCGTACGACTTATAACTCAGGAGATATCTTTATTCAAAATTTTAGAAAAATTAGTAAATTGTGAATGCCACTTATGAGTAGGCACAGTGATGTGTCAAGCTTATAATTACGATAACTTATGAACGGTGAATCGCACGTTTAAAATAAAAACAGCTATTTATAGGGAATAACATGCGCTACAAGTTACATATTATTTTTTTTTCATATCACCTATAGTTAAGGAGATATTTTTCCCACAAACCTACGATTTTGAAAAAAAACGTTTTTTCAAAATGGCTCCTAAACGGTTCATTCTAGAAAAAAAATTGTCCATGCATTTTGTAGAACGTTTAATTTCCTATAAGGGTCTCTTCGAGCTGTTTTTTCGTCAGACTTACCCTTCATGAGATATAGCGTCTTGAAAATCATTCAAAATTGAATATTGTTCTATGCGCCCTACTATGTTCAATTTTGAATGATTTTCAAGTCGCGATATCTCATGAAGGGTAAGTCTGACGAAAAAACAGCTCGAAGAGACTCTTATAGGGAATTGAACGTTCTACAAAATGCATTGACAATTTTTTTTCTAGAACGAACCGTTTAGGAGCCATTTTGAAAAATCGTTTTTTTTCAAAATCTTAGGTTTGTGGGAAAAATATCTCCTTAACTATAGGTGATATGAATAAAAAATTATATGTTGCTTGTAGCGCATGTTATTCCCTATAAATAGCTGTTTTTATTTTAAAAGTGCGACTCACCGTTCATAAGTTATCGTAATTATAAGCTTGACACATCACTGTGCCTACTCATAAGTGGCATTCACAATTTACTAATTTTTCTAAAATTTTGAATAAAGATATCTCCTGAGTTATAAGTCATACGAAAACAATTCAAAAGTCATTTTTATAGAAAATTTTATAAGCTACAACATTGTCCTAAAAAGTTTTTCTCTAAATATAACCGTTAAAGAGATATTTATAAAAAACTGATTTTGGACGCCGTTTTTCCAATATGGCGGCTCGAGCGAACACGATACGAGGTAGCAAAGTTGAAATTCTGAAAGAGCACATCGAAATCTATAAAATAACTCATTTGCAGAAATCCCGCAAAACTTTCCAGGTAAAACTACCAAATGACTGTACTATTATCATTTAATTAAAAATTTCAAATTCAAAAAAAATTGTATTGAAAAATTGCGGTAGAAACCACATTTTATTGTTTATCTGGAGAACAACTGGCAGGCCCACTCCAATTTTTGGGGGACGTGTAAGTTACACCTGTAGCTTTTTTACAAGAAAATAAAAAATACCAAAAATGACATATTTTGAGAAACTCTATTTAAAATTTTTTTTTTCTTTCAGTGTAAACTATATAAAAAATTGTTTCAAGACAAATCGTTTGACTTTATAAAATTGAGAATTGGATAAATGCAAGTAAAGCTATGGCTTCTCAAAGAAAGCTAACCTAAAAATTTCAAAGTCCCATATCTCCGCCATTTTTTTAAATTTTGAAAAAATATTTGCCAGTAATTTTTTTCACTATGCTACTATTGCGTATGCTAATTTATAGCCAAATCGGGTGCCATTAAAAAAATCTTGATCGTTTTAAAATGGTTTACACCTGCTATGGTCTTGCTCTTGATTTTGTGTTGAGTACCAAAATTGACCGACTAAAATTAAAAATCCTTCATTCCTTTGAAATCAAATAATAATACAAATTTTCTCACTTTACCCCGCCAATACATTTTGCAAAAATGTGAGCGTCATTAGTTCACTCGTTGAATCACATGGTATCCTTTCGCATTGTTAAAATTAAGACTTTAAAGAATTTTTTTAGTGTACTAACAATCGGTCTATCTCCAAAAATAGAAAAATATTGATGTCGAACAAATTTAAAAATGATATTTCAAAATCACTTAAAAATTTTACAAAATTCCAGAGGGCACAAAAATACGTCTGCACGCTTCGGTATACATGTCAGTAGGGCATGACAACTATACTTTGGGACATTTCTCACTTTATCCCATTTTACTTCACTTACCCCTACATACGTAAATAGTGTTTTTTTAAGCCCGATAGAACTTGAAATTGTAAAAAATAACACAAAAAATTAAATTTTACTGAACATTTTTTTTTGTATGTTTCAGTAGAAATACTCTGCCAAATCATTATGAATAGACTCACGCTTGATCAACGCTGCGAAATTATCTAAATATTGGTGCTTTAAGCAGTTGGCAACTGACCCGTTGCTTTATCGCCAAATTGTGTTCAGCGATGAAGCTTATTTTTGGCTTAATAGGTGTGTGAATAAGCAAAATTGCCGCATATGGAGTGAGACCAATCCACAAGAGACCCTACAACTTCCATGACATCCAGAAAAATGCGGTTTACAGGCTGGCGGCCACATTGGACCTTATTTCTTCAAAAATGAGGCCGGATACGCAGATAAACCATCAACAATTGACGACTTGTAGGCCAGCATTGTTCATGTTATTCGTGACAGTGCTCGCAGTCCAGAATGCGCTACGTCAAGATCAGCCGCGGTACCCATATGCCCGAAATCATTTTCAAATGTTAATGCCATGTATTGGTCTTTCGGATGAAAAAAAATTTTGGACTACAATTTAATTTTTTGTGTTATTTTTTACAATTTCAAGTTCTATCGGGCTTAAAAAAACACCTTTCATAAATATTGTCAGAAATGAAATAAACAATGAAGAAAGATAAAAACTTGCAAATGAATGACTAACAGGACCTCATCAAAGGCTTAAGGAAACAGAAATATCCTGCTAAATGTGGAGTTTCGTCATTCTAAGTATTTGCTTTTTTCGTTTTCTGAACCATAGTGCTTAGTTTAACGGAAGACTACTGTATGTATCAAGATTAATTTTATTCAGAAATGAGCGCAATCGAGTGACTATTGAGACTTTGTTTTAATTTTCAGCGTTTCACAGAAAAGCGAATACAATTCAGTATCGATATGAAATTATTATCATCTTCTATGTATTTTTAATATTCTGCAAAAATAAACTCCAAATATGTTTTATTTGTACAGGACAGAATAAATTATGTATATTACCTTGTTCCTTGTGAAATTAAAACCACACATTGGTGATGGCGTTTAAATTCTACGAATTCGGCTATACAAATGTCCGAACCTGTTCACCTTGTAAGGAGCTGACGCAGAAACGATTAAATCAAACAACCACAGTTGTGCTTATGTAAGTTTTTAAATCAACAGAACACTTTCAGTTAATAATATAATTTCAAATTTCAAAGAATTATGAACTTTTTAATTACAAATAGCAAAATACTTGTTGTTTTTAGACGTTTTTTGCAATGCTTTTCAAAATATTCAAAATTATTTTACGGCTTTTTCCATTTCAAGTGACGATATGCATATGAAAAACGTTTACGAAATCTTATTGCAATTACTTCCGTGTGTTCCATGGGTCAACTTTAAATTACGTACGGGAAAAACAAATGATTCTACTGCCAATTTTGGCTAAAAAAAACATGTTCTTTGCCCATAACTTTCTTTTCCAAAAATAAAGATTATATTCTTAATTTTTTTGGAATTTTTTTTATTTTTTCAAAAAATTTATCAAATTGAGTTTACAGCTGTTAAGCTCACGTTGGTCAGCAAAATGCTAGGTTTACTTAAAACAAAGATTTGTACGAAAAAATTTCATTAGACGTAAAATGCTTAGAATCCTTCAAAAAATTGGTGTGAATTTTTTCAGAGTTTTTGCCATTTTTTTTATTTTTTTGACCAAGTTTTAAAAAATTATAAAATAACTCAAAAAATATTGAAAAAATTCACAAGTATTTTTTGGATAACTTTAAGTATTTTTTGCCGCATACACTTTTTTCGTTAGATTCCTTGTTTCTGAGTAAAAAATCCGACCTCCTTATTGAAAAACGTAAAAAAATTGATTTTTGGAACCGATTATTATCTATATATCTATTTTCAACGCCAAAGTTCTTTTATGTAAGAACTTAATCTTTATTTCTAAAGCACTCTTGGGCATCCATTTTCTAATGAAAGAAAAAAGTTATAACCAAAATCATGTCTTTTTAGCCAAACTAGGCATTCAGTATAATCAAAAGTGATCAATTGGTTTTTTAGATTCGCAAGACTTATTCCGAGCATCTTCTCTTCTTATCTTCTCTTCTTATACGAGCTAAAATTGTACCTTGTAACAAAAAAGTGAGCGGGATCAGAGAACTGCCCTTGAAAATTTTGTTTCAATATTACTCGAAAATGAATCCAACAATTTTAATGAAAATTTATGTTACCTCTGCAAGCAAGGATTAATATGTGATATGCCGTTATATTAGGAAAACTCGTTGAAGGGCGTGGCACCGCCCACAAAAATATAATACGCTTTTAGTAGAAAACTAAAAGTAATCTTTCTGAATTTAACTGCAGGGAGTCTACTTGCTATTAGGCAACTACGAACAGAAACTTGGCAAAATATCGCGTATGGGCGTGGAACCTCACATACAAGTAAAACACATTAAATGCCATTTCTTGCAAATTGTACAACATATTTCGATGCGGATCTGGATCTTGAGTATTTAAAGCATAGTAAAAAGTGGGCTTTGTTCAATAATTGCCACGCCCACTTTTTACCAAAATAAAAAATTTAGTTAATAATTCAAGCACAAAAAAATTGGAATGAACTTTTTATTTCTTATATGCAGTCTTATCTAATTTTTGACGCTGAACCCGTCTTCATCAGCAGAACTGTCATTATACCTGCAGGATTTGGAAATATCCTTGCTTGCAGTTAAAGATAATGCTGTGTTCAGTCTTACAGCATAGTTACAAGAAAAGGTGAAATTCTTTTTTAAGTATTAATGGCATCGAATAGCCAAATTCTTCCTTATCAAAATTCTATTTCACAAAAAAAAAAAAATTTTGAGTTTTTGATATTTCTATACCATTCGATACTTTCCTAGTTTTTATATCCTACACTCAGGGTATATTCACTTTGTCCTTCCGTTTGTAACGCAGAGAAGGAAGAGTGGCAGATATAGAAAAGTATATATATTCTTGATCAGCGTCACCTCCTGAGTCGATATAGCCATGTCCGTCTGCCTGGCTGCCTGGCTGGCTGGCTAGGTGGCTGTCTGTGTGTGGAAATACATTTTTTGGGAAAACTAAGCAAGATAATTCAATGAAATTTGGTGCACAGTCTCCATCGTCAAAATTAGCTCGAGAGATTAAAAATGAGCGAAATCGGTCAACGGATACGCCTACCGCCCATATAAAAATTATATTCAAAATACAATTTTAGGAATATTTTTCACGATAATGTTTGGTTGCATATAAATACTATGAATTGTAAGCATTAGCTCTGAGCAAAAACTGGACGAATTCGGACAAGGGGCGTGCCACCTCTTACATAAGCAAAAGTTTCAAAATGCTATACTGTAAACGTTTTCTAAGATAATCAAACTAAATTTTACTCAGACTCTTAAAACTATAAATACAAGCTGTAAGGAAAAACTGAATAAAATCGGACAAGAGGGCGTGGCACCTCCCATATAAGCAAAATGTTCAAAATGCTATACTGAAAACATTTATTGAGATAATCCAACCAAATTTCACTCAAATACAATACTAAGAACTATAAATTCAAGCTCTAAGAAAAAACTAGGTGAATTCGGACAAGAGGGCGTGGCACCTCCCATATAAGCAAAATTTTCCAAAGACGTCTGTTTAGGGTATTTAATGTTTGGCCAGGCCAAAGGTATTACCCTTACTAGTTTCTTATTGTTATTCTCATCGGTTTATTTATCATTTTGAAAGCGTGCCCATTGGAGATGGAAGGTTACGAGTTTCATAACAAAAAATAGCTATGAATAAAAACATCGACTAAAATAATAAGATCAGATTGTTGACCGAGCAAGGATCGGTCTCCAGGTACTTAAAACTATAGTATAAAATCGGCTATGAGCGAACCCTTAGGTCATTTACATTCAAAAATTTTTAGACAATTCTCAGCTAACTTTTTTTGCACCATCTTTCAGATTTTAGGGGATAATCGTAGAATTGGAATCAGTCTAGTATACATGCATACATGTATGTTCATTTATATGACTATACTTGCTTAATATCAAACTAAAAGTCATTATGAAAATTTGCTCGGTAAATACAACGAGTGAATATCTCTTTCTTCACATTAATTTTAACATTTACGTTGTTTGATACATATTTCCCTGCAATAAGGTAATACAAAACCTGTGTAAAATGTTGCTGAAACTGCATAAAGACATTGACGCAATCCACTCAATGGCACGTTAAATTGGGGGGTATGTACATACATAGGTGTGCATGTACATATAAGCAATAGTATGGGGATTACGAAGAAAAGACGATGAGATGGTCTCTTTTCCTTTTTAGGATGGCAATTTTCCACTTGAATTACACCGGAGTTCATGCTTGGTTTGTTAAAAAGCAAATTTCCATTTAGTGCTGTAGACTGCACGATAGAAACATAATATTAATGTTTTCTTTTTTTATTCTTTTAGTAGTTAATATAGTTGTAATAGAACACACAATAATAAAAAATAAAAAATATAGTATGTGTGTACATAGAAAAATTATATACAAATAAGGAAATTAAAAATAATATGGTGATGTACAAAAAGACTTATTAAAAGCTTTTAAAATAAGTAACAGTTCTGAAGTATTGCAAAACTATTAAAATTATCACTTTCTTTTCATGAAAAAATATTTGAAAAAATTCTGTTACACTAGTTTATAAATTAAAAAAAAATGTGCAAGAAATGCCACTATTTTTACCAATGCAAAGTGGTCGACTTAACTCGAAAATCATAAAAAAAAAAAATTTATGGATAGGTTTTCGAGATACGAGTTTTTTAAATTTTTTTGATTTTATCGAAGGTGTCCAAAAACTTCTCAAGTGAGCCACCTAAGAAATTAAACGTAAAAAAATTTTTTTTTGTTCCAACTATTTGGTAAAAATTTTTTTGTACCTACATATATGTATGCCAGGAAATCAAATAATATTTTCTTCGGTACCGAAATTTGCTCATTTATTATTGAAATTTCAAATAAATAAGCAACTCTCCGCCTCTGCCTCTGCGAAAATTATAAAAAAATATACAACTTGAAAAGTATAAGGTACCCCAAAAAATGCATACTTCATATTTTCTAATTGAGAAATGAATAAATGCTTACTTTTTTTAAGATCGTAAAACAAATGGTGACCAAAAACAGAAGGCTCAGTTTTTTCGCCTTTTTATTGGTCAATGTTTATACAATTTTTTCGGAACTCCAAGTAGTAAAAAAGCTTCTATTTCTATTTTAGTCAAAAATTTGACAACTAATTGATTTTACAATGCCAAAAATGAACCCGTCATCGTATTTCTGATAAGAATTTATTCATTTCTCAATTAGAAAACATGAAGTATGTATTTTTTGGAGTGCCTTTTAATTTTGCCCAAGGCTGTATGTGTATATCTAGAAACTTATATCAAAGAAAATATTTTGATAATCGATATTTGTTCAAAGGTTATTAACAATATAGTGACGACGTGAAAGTCTTTTCCGGAAAAAGAGAAAACCAAGGTATCATACGAAAAAAGTGTATGTGGTGGCTTAAATTTCTTAGAATCGATTACACAAATTTTTTTTTGAGGTATAGCTTCTGGATATGCAGAGATTGAGCACATATTTTTTCAGAGGCGGAGAAGTTGTTTATTTTTCTATTTATTTATTTGAAATAGGGATTTTGAACTATAAATGACCAAATTTTTGTCCCAAAAATATACCATTTTATTTCCTGGTGTTTACCTAATTACTTTAGATACTACATAAAATAATTTTTTTTTTTTTTAAAGCCTTTTTTTACGTTTAAGATCTTAGATGTCTTAGAATTTTTTTGGCCATGTGGGTTCACTTTTGAGTCATACATATCTCTTGTCATAAGTGGTTGATTTGACCGTACAAGTTATTAAACTAAACGTAATCCAATTCCAACAAACGTTTTGTACATTATTTTCCAAGCAAATCAGTCGATTTACTAAAGCTACCAAAATTTTAATTTTACTCTATTTTTATATTTTTCTATTGCATAAGACTACAAATTTGAAAAAATTTTTGCGATTCATTTTTATTTTGATATTATTTTGGATCGTGATTAGTAAAAAAAAAAATGTTTAATTTATTTTCGCTTTCGCAGTGTTGCCGTATTCAAAAAAAAATTATTTTTTGAGGTGTGACTTAATTTCACTGATCTGTAACAAGAACGTATTGTCCGATTCCTCATACGAATAATATTTTGGAAAGGCAAATAAATAACTTTTTGAATAATGGGCTATTTCTGGAGGTCAAAAAAAAAAAAAAAAAAAAAAATGATAATCTGTAGTGATTATAGTTCAAATTTCACCTTAAATTTCGATAGTTTTCAGAACCTTGCTTCAAGCCCGCTTACATTTTCTGGACCGAACACATAAAAAAACTCAAATTTTATGACTTTTTTCATAACATTTTTTATTATAAAAATTTTCAGCCCTTGCGGACAAGATCGGACTTTGAATTCGTTCTTTATAGGGCCACGATTATTCTTTTTTGTAAGTGCGAGATTACTTAAAATTCCTGATGATATGAAATTTTTCCATTATATATTTCGAAATAAGCGCTCCATTTTTACAAATTTTTCGACATTCATGTGATCAGATATGTGTTAAAAAAAATATTTGTATGTAAAATTTTGCAATAATGCAAAAGTCGCTTTGGGCTACTCATTGCATGTTTTCATCGTTGCGTTGGAAACCAATAGTGCCAAATCATTCAATTACCTTAACGTTCTGCAGAGCTTTCATAAATGCGAATCAAAAAGTCAACTACTTAATTACATAATCATTGTTGGCATATTTTCCGCCAATATATTAAGCCATAACTTTTAATATGTAGTAACAATAGCACATTATGGGAACTCATTCAAACAGCAAAAAATAAACGCATTTCTTACTTTTCCACGAACTGAATGAGCGTTGATTTATAATTTAAAATTGATTTGAACCTTGCTAAGTGCATTATGTTCGTGCATTATGTATTCTTTACGTTAGTATTTTTTTTTTTTGCATCAAAATAAATCTAAAATACATAAAAAACCGATAAAAATCAGCTGTTCGCATTTGACACAAATTGCGGAAAAGATCGAAGTGAGGAATTTTCCACGGTTTCAATGAGTCCCTCCAATTGTATTATTTGTTACTTTGTACCAAGAAATCATCACTTGAAGTTGAGAAATCAAAAACCTTTTTAAAACCACCCGAATGCACTTTCTTATCCTTCTTCTGTCCATTAATTGCAACTGGCAAAAGCTGTTTAAAGCATAAATAAATTTTAACTCAAAACTTATAATTTCAGGTACATAATTGCCATCTTATATTATAATTTGTAAGCTGGGATAATTGAGCAATACGGCCGCAGTGCTGCAAAAAAAAAAATCCAAAGCATACGCGCGACGCACAGTGTCGCGTGCCCATATAAAGAGCGGCCTAAATTAGTAAACGTTATCCGATTTTGATAATATTTTGCACGGTGATACCTTTTGTTAAGATTATGAAAATTTTAGAAAATGGGCGAGAAAATAGGGTTGGTGATTTATTTAAAGGTTTTTTTATACAAATAAAAAGATTTAATATTAACCTTTTAAATGCTTTCTACGATCGGATAAGAAGCAAAAAAATTATAGCATAGGCTTAAAAAACTTTTTGACCTTTTCTGATCGGTTAGGAAACAAAAAAGTTATGGACGTTAGAGTTCAAAATTAATATGATATATTTACAATTTTGGTACTCGCTCGTTTTAGAAAATGAAAAAAAGGACTCTTAAAAATTACCTTTCTCGATAAATTTTTATGCTAGAAAGATGTTTAAAAAAGCAAAATGTGCAAAAATGCATCAGCTTTAATTTTTGCATGGAAATTTTTTTTTGTTCCGACTAATAGTTTTTAAGTTAGTTGCCAAAAAATTATTTTTTTGATCTTTGAACCCCCAAAAGAGGGGTTAAGCCCCCCTTGAGCAGGCGAATTTTTTTGTAAGGTAACTATGGTTCAGTAAACAACTGTGCCAAGTTTCAAGTCCGTAAATTACTGTCCTAAGAATATTAATTCTTTATTAAACTTTAATCGAGGTCACTTCAGAAAATTAACGAAAAAACAAAATAAGGAACATTGGGGCACATTTTTCTTTTTCGTTTGCTTGTGCACTGTACTTACCACTTTTGTTTTTCAAACCGAAGAAGCTATTTTGACAAAGTTTCGTAGGTAGGAGTACGTTAATACCATTAATTGGTAGTTTTTTGCGACCCCTAAAGGTCATCCGTAGTCAAAAGATATAAAGAGGAGAACAAATTTATGGCGGACTATCAACGAACTTTAATTGATTCATTTTTAGGGATACCCAAAATTCACCCGAAGGCTTCATAGTCAAAACGATGAATGTATATTTATACTGGGTAGAAAATATCTATGGCGGACCATCGACAAAATTCAATTGATTCATTCCCTTGGATCACCCGCCAGGCCCTTGAGTGGAATCCACAAGGCAGTATAGGACGTGGTAGACCCAAAACCAACTGGAAAAGGTCGTTGGAAAAGGAAATCCAAGAATCGGGAAAATCGTGGCAAGAGATCAAAGTCATCGCAAGGGATCGTGACAAATGGAGAGATTTCATATTGGCCCTATGCTCCTCCTAGGAGTTAAAGGAGAATACATACATACATACACCCGAAGGCTTCATATTCAAAAGGAAGAATATCTGGATATACAGGAAGGAGAACTTCCGTACTACCAACAAGTATTAAGTGATTCATTTTCTTGGACACCGGAAGATATACTAGAGGAAAAACATCTATGGCGGACTATGAACAATAGTTAATTCATTCATTTCCCATGGCACCCGAAGGATTCTTATTCAAAACGAAGAATATCTGGATATCCTAAAGGGAAAACATTTATGCCGGACTATGAACCAGTTTTAATTGATTCATTTCCTGGGACAACCAAAAGGTTCCCATAGTTCACCCAAAGGCTTCATAGTCAAAACGAAGGATATCTAGATATTCATTGATGTCATGCCTACTTTTCTGGTCCTACACTGCACTGTTACGGGTATAAGCAAAAACCAAGTTTCGTGGGTTTCATGATGTATTCTTAAAATAGCTATAACTCTGCAAAGAAAAATCGCAGATCGATTGCGATACTTAAAAAATTAAATTTCATAACAAAATGATGTCACATTCCTTTGTATTATACTGTTATTTAAGTTACATGAAAAGTTTGTTCGTGTCACCAATGAGTATTTCCTACATGGCTAAAACTAATTTGACGAAGACAAAGTTCCTCATATTTAATTACCATTCTTATGAAGAATGATGCATTGAATCACATGAAAGTAAAGTAAAATTAAAAAAATAAAAAATTGCCATTAATTATGATGACAAACCAATTTAAAATCACAAACGTTGCTGCTGATGCTGCTGATGTTGCTGCGTTTGTTGTTGCATCGCACCTTAAGCGAAACCATTAAAAGTTTCCGAGCTGACAGGGTTGAGATTTTTTTTGTTTGCGCTTTCGTTGAACGTTGCGTAGCATCATAGGGTTGCCATGTACTTTTGAAAAGAACAGCAAAAACAAAATTTTGCAATTTTGAATAGAAGTTGTTGCTGATGCTGCTGCTGACGCTGTTCTGAGAAAATTCTGCAGATTATTAAAGTTAAGAGAAAAGTTTAACTTTTCTACCCCTACCCTCCATTTATGCGAGTAGTGTACACCACTACTACAACATTCGTACACTTTGATTTTGTTGAATATTCAAAAATTATTGCTACGTTACAAAAACATGCAAATGTCATATCTATGTAAATGAGTGTATGTTTGGGTCTGTGTTGACGTTAGTGGTTAGTTTAAGTTTAAAGCATTGGTTGACGTATCATTTGAATTTTTAATTAGTTGCTCCAGTTTTTTGCCTCAAACGCAGAAACAACAACGAAAGTTATATAGTTGACTGGCAAAGTTGCTCATTTAAATGTGGTATTTTAGTTTTTGTGATGCAAAAGTTTCAAATAAACATCACCGAAACATAAACCACACATATACTTAGGTGTAGCGAACTATAAAATTATAATATTTGGAATTGCCAAATATTAAATATCTAAACTATCGTACACCTTATACAATAAAAATTCAGCATAATTTTGTAAGCACGTATATCATTTTGAAGTATAAATTTGCTTGGTACCATGCTCTCTCTTCTGTATTTAGTTAAATTTCTATTATTTGTGTGAAATATAGTTTTAATGCTGTTAGACGGGTTTGCCTTTCTAGAGTAACAAAAAAAAGTCAAATATTACACTGTTCTAGTTTTTGGGACTTTTTTTTAGTCTGACGGGAAATGGGTCATTCTTACCTATATTCGAAATTATTAAAAACAACAAAAACATCATCTTAAATTATGATCTCAGTATAGCGTTTCACATGAATTAGATGAATATTCCCTTATTAAATCTCCATCAATGGGTACGCCACTGATTGCCAGCACTTTGAGTACTTGTAGATAGATTACTACGAATTGCCGTAAGTGTGGGGTATAAAAAGTCTTACGAGGAATTAACGTTCTGACATCATGAACTATGAAGGTAATATGTTTTAAAGTTAGAACTATAAAATTTTTCCGAAACAAAATTTTTACGAAAATACGATTAATTTAGGTTTTTTTTTTAAAAAAGAAAGTGCAAACATGATTGCTGCAAATACAAAATTGATACTGAGTCTAAATAAATTGGTCCAACTACTTATAACTTAAAAAATTTAGAATTTTATTTCAAGTTTTTTGTATCAACATTTCAACAACACGAACTTTGAAGCCATATATCCCCTTAAGTCTGATATCCAAAAAAATTAAATGTTGAAAAATTTTAAATGATTTTTCTGATTTTTTATGGTTTCGAAATGATGATGTATGCTGATGAGTTTTAGTTTCTGTTTGTGATTTGACGGTTGTTTGCAATTAGGAAAATTTTACTTCGTCGTCAACAAAGTGAGTGACAGTTTGTGAGTTCGTGCAGTCTGTATGTAAACATGTAAAACTTTTCTTGTTAGCAGTAAATTTATGCAATGATTTGTTTTAATTTTTTGCACAAGTAAATTTTGGTTTAATTGACATAAAATTCGCAGAAAGATAGATTTGGTATAGCCATTCCAGTTTATTTTTGTAGATTTTTATGCCGTGTGGATAACTCTTTTAACTAATTTGATTAACTTGGAAACTTACAGTCAACACTTATTGTACATATCACTAATTTACTACAAGAACGGCACAACTCAAAAAACGCAAAATTTGAGTTAATGATGCAGGATTATATGTTATATCATGCTTCAGATTGTGTAAAAATTTCATAATAATATCTTTTACGGTCAACGTTTGAGAACGAAATAACTTTTTCAATTGAAAACTTTAAACATATTTTCTGCAATATCGCATTTTTTGGCTTGTGCCGTTCTTGCAGTAAATGGGTGATATGTAGTCGTAATTTTTTTTTTTTTTCATAGTTTAGAATAATTGAATTTCTATTTTCAATAATTGCAATTACACTGTATTACAATTTCTAATTAATAAGGTTTTGACAAAGGAGACCGTTTTGAAAGTTATAATCTGAATTTTTTTTAAGGGGTCATAGTTATCCCCTTTTAACTCATTCTTAGGTTTAATCGACATGTTTAACTATACGATCCTTGCATCTGCACGGAAAAGTTGACATCGCAGATGATATGGCACCCCCAGGTGATATGGCACCCCCAGGTGATATGGCACCCCCAGGTGATATGGCACCCCCTTCAATTTCAATACTTTCATTGCATTCAAATATGGACACCAATTTATTTCAGATGCGCAAGAAACTTTGTGGTGAGCAGTTTGTTTAGCTGAAGTTGCACTAATTATTTGTGTGTGGGATTTTTTAAAAAATATTGAAAATGTAAATGACTTTTCTTTTGCATTGTAACGAACTCCGGTTTCCCCGGTTTTATAGCTGGGATATACTCAGCCTTTCCAAGATTCAAGGTCCGTTTTAAGATAGAAGAGAGTTAGTTTCGAGTTTTAATTATTATGTTTAATTGGTGATTTCGACCAGGTTTCATAAATTTGCAATTTAAGTTTTGTTACAATATTAGTTTGCTTACTTTCAGCTTTATATAATTCAATTTTATTCTTAACAGTGTATAAAATAACTTAGTAATAATTATTTAGTAATTCAGTTGCTTTAGCGTTATATAATTCAATCCAATTTCTAAATATAATAATGATCCAGGCTTGGTTCTTCTGGCGGAGTGGTTCACGAAGTATCTGATTCCCAGGGGCGATCTGGGACAAGAGAACGAGAGGTAGCAATTGGTTTCGATGTTCGCGGTTAACGTATACTAAGAATATAGACGAGTTCGTTGAATAGCTTAGTTAAAGAATTATCGTATTATGTATTGTAGAATGTCCGAGTTGGGACATGAAAATAATAGACTGTCGACCAACAAGTCTGAGGTCTAATAAAAGACAAGGGCGATCTGGGACAAGGGGACATCAAGCGCAGTAGAATGTCCGAGTTGGGACACGAGAGTATTAAACTTGTCGACCGATAAGTCTGAGGTTTAACAAAAGCCGAGGGCGATCTGGGACAAGAGAAATCAAGCGCAGCAAAACGTCCGGGTTGGCACACGAGAGTATTAAACTTGTCGACCAATAAGTCTGAGGTTTAATAAAAGTCGAGGGTGATCTGGGACAAGAGAAATCAAGCCAAGCAAAACGTCCGAGTTGGGACACGAGAGTATTAAACTTGTCGACCAATATGTCTGAGGTTTAATTAAAGCCGAGGGCGATCTGAGACAATAGAAATCAAGCGAAGCGAAGCGTCCGAGTTGGGACATGCGAGCGAAATCAAGAGGAAGGAAAATGAGTTGATCGACGAAAATGTCTGAACAACTAACGAGAGTACAGCGTGTAGCTATCAAGAGCGGTTAGCCGATCGACGAAAATGTCTGAACGCTAACGAGAGTGCAAGGTAGGCTGTGAAGTCATTGCCAGAGCTCTTGCTTCTGTGGCTGCTTAATCCAGAATGATTTTGTATGGCCAGCAAACTGCTATTTATATCAAAAAAATGTATGGCGGCTACCAACAATTTCATTTCTGGCACGTGTTGTATGCATTCCGATATTTTGTTGTTGCTTGTTGTTTTCTAAAAATTCTGCACATGGTTAGCGGTGGCTGCTGCAGCATTGTTGTTGGTTGTTTATCCAATTCTCGTACACGTGGCTGCCGTAGAGTTGTAGCTGGCTTCTTCTGATTTTTTTACATGTGACGCTGGCATGATCGCGTGATTGCTTTGCTGGTGGTTTCTATGAATATATTTTTTTATTATATGTAAATGTGAATATGGAAAAATGTTAGGATTAATATTTTTTTTGTGGAAAATATTGATCCTTACAGCATATATCTCGAAAGGCAGCTGAGCGGTGAGTATTCGTTAAAGTTTTATAATGCATACATATATCAAAACAAACTGAATTAAATGTGATTACGTTTCTTGTTGAATATGAGCGTGAGTGAACATCACGTTTTTTCGTTTCGTGGCATTTTTACTGGGTATATTCCGAAAAGTAGGAATGGCACCCAATTACCGCGGGTAATTGAAAATAGCACCAAAATATTTTCAATTTGCATATTGTAAGATATTTGGTAGCTCAAATATTCTTACTGAGTGCTTTGTTCTTGGGTTTTCAAAACTAAATATAAACCAATAAATATTAATGTTTCTAACGGTACATCTGAATTTTCTTCTAAAAAGATTTACCCTTTCAATCCAAATTAGATTCCAAAAAATGCTTTTCCACATTACTGCGCTGAGAAAAATCAAGTGAAAAATATGGCTACAGTGCTTTTAGCCAAACATGAGAAAACTAAGGGCAAGGATACGTACGTCTCCTGAAAATGTGTTCCATCAAAAAATTTGAAAAGAAAAACATAACCAAAGTAGACATCGTATGCCACGTCAATACTACAACTATGTAACACCTAAATTATCTTTCTTGGGATAAGTAGCCTATGACATTTTTCTTGATTTTGTGCACAATCCTGTCCTGTGAACATATGCAACAATTGTGGAAACAAAATCTTAAAAGCCACTTAGGGTGCCAAATCTCCCATGGTATGGTGCCATATTACCCTTTTTTACAATCTTTTGATGTTTTTTTCTAATCTTTAGATATTTAGTGACCGTATGTTACTTAATTTGATTGTAATTTTGAGCCACTGGTTATAATGAAGAAAAAACATATTTCTAATCATTTTCATTCTACTTAGTTGAAGTACTTTTTGTTTTAAATTCGTGCTTAGTTCAGTTAAAAATATCTTTTAATTCTGGTTTATAACGGGTTCATAGCCATATTTCCCGGGTTTACTCTTTGTAATTTTCTTTGAGGCAAATTGCATTAAATTAGATAAGCAGAATATACCACACCTATGCTAAAACAGATTTGACTTTATATCATAAGATCAGATTAATGACAGAGCAGAGATCGATCTTCGGGTACAGGAATCTTATGAGGAATAAAACTGTTAGTATTTGACTTCTATTTATGTGAGATTTTACTATTCCTTAGTAGATT
Source organism: Calliopum simillimum (assembly GCA_951812925.1). Taxonomy (NCBI): domain Eukaryota; kingdom Metazoa; phylum Arthropoda; class Insecta; order Diptera; family Lauxaniidae; genus Calliopum; species Calliopum simillimum. The sequence continues at coordinate 148,498,961 of OX638368.1, forward strand.
TGGTTAAATATGTTTTATTTATAAATCTTTCATACGTAAAATAAAACATTATGTATGAAATGCAATTCATTTAATTTCGCTTTCCAAACAGCTGGTTTATTTTTCGGTAATTCAATTTTGCTATAAAGAAGAACATTTTTATTGGTTCTTTATGCAACTTATGTTACCACTAATTTAAATTTCTACTGTACTCAATATAGAAAAAAAATTCGTTTCATCTACAATCAATTTAGGCTGCTTTATTGGGCCATAATTTTGCAAATTTATTATGCAAATTCTGTTCACAAACCACGGCACGAATATGGGGCTGCTGGTAATATTCGTAGGCCTTGTGCAATATGTTTCATTTAATGATATAATTCTTGTGCTTGTTTGATCTTCTTATTTCGGAATGGGCTGAATAAAAAATTATGTAAATTTTAAAAATTTCTAATGTGGCTTTTTAAATAAGAGAAAAAATTTATTTCAATACCCTACACAAAGGGTGCATTCATTTTGAATTAACATACTCGTACATAACTACTCAACCCATCCAAATAGCCTTGGCTTGTATAGAAATATGTATTTTTGGCATTTCATGAACCATTACTTTATATATTGTAGTACGAGAAATTGAAAATAATATGCGAAATAGATAAGTGAACAAGCCTACCGCCAATTTAGATATTAATTTTTTTGTGTTTGTTTTAGAAACTACTGAATTAAAATTAAATAATTAAATACTTTTAGGTAGTCTCCGGTGTTTTTTGAAAAAAATATATTTTAAATTCTCAAATACTAACGAGCACTTATCTTTTAAGAGAGTGTAGAGTATTTGAAATTTGGTTTTGCCATATATACTCGTAGATAAAACTAGTAAGGGTATTGCCTTTGGCTTGGCCAAACATTAAATGCCCTACAATGCAGTAAATTAAAGCTTCTGCTTATATAGGAGGTGCCACGCCCTCCTGTTCGAGTTCCCCTGATTTTGCTCATTGCTTGCATTTATAGTTCTTAGTAGCTGTGTGAAATTTAGAAGGATTGTCTCAAAAAACGTTTTCAATGTAGCATTTTGAAACTTTTGCGTATATGGAAAGTGCCACGCCCTCTTGTCCGAGTTCACTCAGTTTGTGCTCAAGCTTCCAGTTTTTGCTCAGAACTTGCATTTTAATTCTTAGTTGCTGTGTGATATTTAGAAGGATTGTCTCAAAAAGCGTTTTCTTTTCAGAGTAACATTTTTAAGCTTAAGCTGATATGGGAAGTGCCACGGTCTCTTGTCCGAGTTCACACATTGTTTAGTCCGGAGCTTGCATTTATAGTCCTTAGTGTTTGAGTGAAATTTAGTTGGACTATCTCAAAAAATGTTTCCAGTGTGGCATTTTGAAACTTTTGCTTCTAAGGGAGGTGCCACGCCCTCTTGTACGAAATTTCCTAGTTTTTACTCAGAGCTTGCGCTAACTTTTCCTAGTATTTATGTGTATTTTGGCTGCGTTGCGGTGAAAAATACTCCTAAAGTTGTATTTTGAATATATTTTTTGTATGAGCGGTAGGCGTGTCCGTTGACCGATTTCGTTCATTTTTAATTCCATGAACTAACTTTGACGACAGTGTACCAAATTTCATTGAATTATCTTGCTCAGCTTTTCCAAAAAATATATTTCCACACACAGCCAATCACCCAGCCAATCAGCCAGACAGACGGACGGACGGACGGAAATGGCTATATCGACTCAGGAGGTGACGCTGATCAATAATATATGTATTGTACTTTTCTGTATCTGACACGCCTCTTTTTCTGCGTAACAAACGGAAGGACAAAGTAAATACACCCTCGGTGTAGGGTATAAAAAGGTTACAAAAATGATTGGGCACAGCCGCGTAACAACAATTATTACATCACTGAAATAAAGATCAAAAGTAAATATGAAAATGTTGAAAAGATATATACAAGCTTTGTTGAATAAAGTTAAAATTTAAATATAAATGTAAATTTAGTTTTAATGTTATACTTAAATTTTGTATTATGAATTTAGTTCGTGCATTAGATTTTAGGTCGGCGAAAATTTGAATTTTTTGAATGTGCGTATTTATTTCTTAATGTTATGTAGGCTGGATTAAGAGATCAACAAAGTACAAAATTTAGCAATTTTTGGTCATCTCAGTTCAAAGGTGGTACTATGAAAATTTCTTCGTAAGAAGATCAAAATTCTAACGTTGGTTACTCCAGAAGTTTCCAGAATATAGTACCCCTAATGTTTTCTGATGCAAATTGTTATGACCGTTGGAAAGTTTGACATTTTTTTTAGACCTCATCTTTCAGTTCGCGTTGTAACATTGTGTCTTATTAACTCGAAAAACTTGGCTCATTAAAAAATCGAGGCATGTCTAGGCATTTGTATGACTAGCAAACAAACAATCTTGCATCAACATTTAGTGGTGCGGAAGGTATGTACACATTGGACTCTACATAAATTATCAGATGCTCATGTATCGATATATTGATTTTTTAAGACAATTTTTTTTAAGAGAAGCTTTAATATCTTCCGAAACAATCAACTTCGACCTAAAGCTCTTAAGAAAGTACTATTTTCCAACATCCAATAATCCAATTTAATTTTGATGTATTGTTTTTGTAGGAGTGATACTTCTTTGGTAGCCCTAAGAGTAAAATTTTCGGAACGCGTCATATTTTTTAACACTTTTTGTTGAATCCCGTCATATCTCGCATACTATGCCACGACCAGTTTTTGAAATGTTTAATATTTTCCGCTATATCTCGATATAACTCACAAACTAATAACGCTATCTTAATTAAATTTGGTACTTACGGAAAAAAAAGAATTCAAGAAAATTTTAATTAAAAAAGGCAATGCTTCAATTAAGATGTAAACCGCTTAGGTAGTTTATCGTAGAATACATTTATTTAAACTTAAAAATAACATAAATAAGAAATTAGAAAAAAAAGAATACTCATGATGACCACCACCATAGTTGTGCCGAAGTCAACAACAGCAAATAAGGACTAAAATGAATTAAAACACAAAGCAGGAGCAGAGGATGCTTCGCGACAACAACACTACTTGTTGAAACAACCATATTAATTAACCGCATAACGACAATTTTCCTGGATTTTAATTGCATTTCCCGCTTTCTATGCCAAGCGCCTGTAACAATGGTCCAAATGCTGCTTCATTTTTCCCATTTTCTTTTTTTTTTTTTGTGGGATTGTTGCAACGGCTGAACAGTTTACTTGTAATGCTTTCGTTATTGTTGTTATTTTCAATTATTGCACATCCCAAAGGCAGAAATAATATAAAGACTCCACCATAAACGGTTGATAACAAAAACAATGGTGGACCAACATAATCGGCAACACATTTTTTTTTTATTTTACTGAACTGGGCTTGAAAATGTATCAAGAAACAGCAGCAAAATATAGATAAAATAGAGTTGCCATTGCAATTGTCGGTGAATACCAGGCATATGGTCATGACGCAATGAAGAAGCAAGGGAATGTTATTTTCTTTGAAGACGCGGTTAGAGGCTGGCAACCCTTCGCAAGAAATTGAACAACAAATAACACTTGCACCTGACTTTGGTGCAACTACTGCAATGATTTTAATTGTGCTGTTTTGTTGTTGCTGTTGTTGCTGTTGTTGTTGTGTTATTGCTACTGACACTATAGTGAATATGTATGTAATCTGTTGTTGTTTTTAATACCTGTCCTTAACAGCACTGAGTAAACAAAGGAACAAAGGCTTCCACTTACACATTCATCGGTATCTACTAAAAACAAATGGAACTAAATAAATAAAATCACTTCCTCTAAAATAACATTAGTGCTAACAATAACGGTAACAGTGCTTGTTAACAACAGATAATTAAATTGAAAAGTTAATCACTTGCAATAATAAATTCACTATGCATACATGGCAATGGACTATGTTAAATTGTACCGAATTTTTGTGAGCAATGCAAAATTTGCACGTGCTTCAATCAGTCTAACTACTTTTATGCAAAAATGTATAGTTGATAAACCTTGAAGTTTCAATTTGACCCACAGATATCCGAAGCGAATGTATTAAGAGACACTAGTAAGTACCCCGAAAGGATGCGGTTAGCACCAAATACTTTATTTATCATAAAGAAAATGTTTAATCGAAAGATTGAAAAATTATGATGAAGAGTTTTATTCAACTTTTAGAGCCTTTTATTTTTTTAACGTTTCTTCAACTTAAAATTATTTCCACTTATCTACGGTCACATCATTGGCTTCCGACTGCTTACCCTCTGACAATGTGGACAGAAAAAGTTACAAGAGTGTTATGATGGGTTATGACATACATTGGACAAAATATTGGACTTAAGGCCTGTCCCAAAAAAAAATTTACACTTTGTTTTTCATCAATAAAAAATACCCAATGCATTTTTTTTTTTTTAATGAGTAGTATAAAGAACACAAATAATCCTAAAACTACATATAAAAAAACATTAATTTTTTGTAAAATGTTTTACTTTTTTCTTAAGACCCTAAGGTGGCCAAGATACTCTAGAACATGACAGTACCTTTGTGTCCACGAATAAATGGCAAAAGACGTTTTTCAATTTTCGAATTTATTGTGCCCTATGTTACAAAATACTGCATTTGCCAAATCATACTCCGTACAGGCATAAAATTCGAGTTCCGGTAGCTGTATGAAATCTGCCTTAACGCGTGTTTCATCGTCCTTAACGTTACAGTCAAATTTAGGCAGGAAGCCTTCACATAACTTTCGGGCCCGCTTTTAAGCCACCAGATGCTTTTCATCGCAACGACTTGGTAATTTTTGAACTCTGTAGGTATTCAGCTTACTTTTCTTTTTTAGACTTTGTATAGTAGATTTCGAGGCACCTGCCTTTACAGCAATACTCGTACTAAAGTGTCGAAATTCTGCTTAAAGAGTTAACCCTTTCTGATAATAGTGCTTAATTAAAAATTTTAGTTCTTTTTTTAGCGGAAAAGTGGACAAAATCAGGTTTTGATATTTTTATTGATTGCTAGACACCTATTTCGTTTAAAGAGTTATATATCACCAAGTGTTATAAATTTTTTTAAATGTCATGTTATACAAAATGGACCATGTTATCAAAATTAATTAACTGAATTGTTTCTAGTATGACAATGAAAATTAGCTCGATCTCAAAGATATTTCATGCAAAAACTTTACTTTAAAGCAAAAATTCTCAGTCTTCTGGCATGTATTTTTTCCGAATTTAAAGCTGTAATGCTAAATTAAACTCAATTTCGACTTCGCATATGTACACTTTTCACTAAAAATGAAACGTGCATTCAATGTAACTGTCAAATTTTTAAATTGGTGTTGAACTTTGTCACGCAACAATTACCTCAGACTTTTGGCAAGTATTTTTGCTTAAAATAAATTTCTTAGGAGATTTTTATTACAATTATAGAATACAAATCTATAGCATTTTAATATAAAAATCCATAATTTCGGCGTTGAGCGTTGCATTGACGAATAGCGAAAAACTCTCAACTTTCTGTTCTCAGTATTCTGGAAACCTTAAGATCTAATTTTTGTTTTTATACCCTACACCCAGGGTATATTCACTTTGTCCTTCCGTTTGTAACGCAGAGAAGGAGGCGTGGCAGACATAGAAAAGTGTATATATTCTTGATCAGCGTCACCTCCTGAGTCGATATAGCCATATCCGTCTGTCTGTCTGGCTGGCTGGCTGGCTGGCTGGCTGGCTGGCTGGCTGGCTGGCTGGCTGGCTGGCTGGCTGGCTGGCTGGGTGTGTGTGGAAACATATTTTTTGGGAAAACTGAGCAACATAATTCAATGAAAGTTGGTGCACAGCCTCCGTCGTAAAAGTTAGCTCGGGGGATTGAAAATGAGCGAAATCAGTCAACGGACACGCCTACCGCCCATACAAAAAATACATTCAAAATGCAATAATAACAGCATTATTTGCAATAACAGAAGCAAAATACACATAAACACTAGGGAAAGTAAATGTAAGCTCTGAGCAAAAACTAGGCGAATTCGGACTAGAGGGCGTGGCACCTCCCATATAAGCAAAAGTTTCAAAATGTTATACAGAAAGCGTTTTTTGAAATAACCCAACCAAATTACACTCAAACAATTGGATCTATAAATGCATGCTATACGCAAAATCTAGGTAAACCCGGACAAGAGGGCGTGGCACCTCCCATATAAGCAAATGTTTCAAAATTATATAATGAAAGTGTTTTTTGAGATAATCCAACCAAATTTCACTCAAACACGAAGAACATTAATTGTAAACTCTAAGCTTAAAGTAGGCGAAGTAGAATTAGAGGGCGTGGCACCTCGCATGTAAGCGAAAGTTTCAAAATGCTTTACTGAAAGATTTTTTAAAGAAAACCTAATTGAATTTTACTCAAACACTCAGAACAGTAAATGCAAGCTCTACGCAAAATCAAGGTAAGCTCGGAGGTGAGGGCGTGGCACTTCCCACATAAGCAATTTGTTCTTATAATACTCTCCTAATAATATACTTGAAATACAGTGTAGGGTATTTAGTTTTTGGCCAGGCCAAAGATTCCACCCTTACTAGTTTAGTAGTAAAAATGGTTGAGTTTCAACAACCAGCGCTTAATAATATTAATTGCTTAGGTACTCAGCCTCCAAAGCTCATTTTTCTTTTAAGAGGTCATAAAATTCGTGCGTCTTATTTTTTTGACCGGCCTGTTTTAGAAAAGACCAAAAAAGACCCAATATGAACTTAGACCTTTTGCCTGAACTCAGATACAAATAAAAAAAAAAGTTTGCCAAAAATATGCCATTTTCCTTTCATCGTGAGTAGAAGCACCCACATACATTTATTATACGAGTACAGTAATGTTTGCTTTGCGATTCAGTAGAATAGAATTGAATGTAAACCAAGTTTGAACCAAATTTACATACTGAGAGGCTTATGGACAAATATGATTAAAAATTTTGGAGATAAGTATATTTGATTCAGTCATGTGGACATTGCTAAGTTTGAAAAACTCGAATATATTATTGTATTGGAGATGATCAGCGTTTTTCACTATTTTCTAAATTCTATTTCCATTTATTGAGGTGTCTCGACTTTTTTCTTGTTTGATTCAAAGATACTTCACAAGCACACAGCTCCATTCTTGAAGTTTTACCAAAAAAATTTTACTCGTGGAGTCAGTTTAAACATTAAACGCTTCTGCTCATTTAGCATAGCGACAAGTCACAATATTTGGAGTTTTGAAGACAACATGCTCAAAATATGTTATCTTTAATATACAGTGTTTGCAAAATATAAACTTTTATGTAGTACAACTGTTTATCGTTGGTAAAACTAGCCTTATAATATGCTCAATATGTCCAAAACTTTTTGCCAATTTGAGTTCCATCTTTCTCTTTTAAGCCTTCTCTGTGAAATTACTAAAAGCTTTCATAGGAATTATTACAAACTCTTAGCGATAGCATCTTCTTCTTTTCGCCAGCTTTAAAAAAATTAAGATGTAAAAATGTGCAATTTATGCACACGTTGCTAAGACACCTTCACAACAACAATTCCAACATGGCGACCGCATTATTGGGCAAAAGTTTTGTGCCACCTGACGAAAATTGTAACACGTTCGCACATTCTCTTGTTGGTGTGAAAAAAAATGTTGTGAGTATTTTTAAAAGGAAAATGCGAAAATAGGCGCAGATGAAGAGAAGAAAATGTGGGCGGAAAATCTAAGGGCCAACACTTATAATGAACCGACACACAAGCCTACCTACATATGCATAATGCAGTTACCACTACGAGAAATTGTGCCGGCTGCCAGTGTTGGTGATGGTTAACTCGCATGCAACACAATAACTGCAGCGCAATACCACGTTTAACTGAAACAACGGCACTTGGGCTGGAGTAGTTTAAGAAACACGTACTAAACATTTTACACCTTACAAATAAGTACACTGGTATGTAAGATAATAAATTAATTGGAAAAATTTCTTCAAATCGTCGCTCCCTTGTATTGACAACGGCCATAATTGACATTTTTTTTTTTAAAATCCAGTTTATTACATATTCCTGAAAACCAACCTCAAATACACATTTACCCAAAAAATTGGAACAAAAAAAAAAAAAATTATTTCTGGAATAGGAACGAGTCTCGAAACATCTTTTCCGGTATTGAATTACAGGAAATTCAATTTTAAACCATCTGCGCAAGTTCGTATAACATTGCTCCATAACAGAAATCTTGTTCCTTGTCATTTGAAATATCTCCCTAAGAGACTATTCCGATTTTATGATTTTCCTCTCCAACGACTTTTTCTAGGGGATTTTTGGTCCAGCATGTTCTCGACTGCCTTGTATATTTCGCTCAAGAGCTTTGTGGCAAACTAATTGTATTAGCTGAGGTGTTTTTAATGAGCTATAAGTGTAAGTACCTGGAGACCGATTCCTGCTCGGTCGAAAATCTGATATGATAATTTTTTATTCATATTTTGAGAAGAAATTCGTATCTTTTCGCCTCCAATTTTCATGCTTTCAAAATGATAAATTTGCCGATGAGAACAATAGTAAGAAAAAACTCGGAAAGTAACAGATGGTATAGAAAAATACCAAAAACTCGAAATTTTTTTCGGTGAAATAGAATGCCCTAAAATAAATAATGGTATGTGCCAAACACCCAAAATATTTCGTCTTTTGTATGGAGGCTGAAATATCTTATCTTCAAAGGATCATAACTCGGAAAAAAAGTCTAATTGGAAAAATCCGAAAGGATATTTTAATAAGGAAGAGAGTGGCTATTTCATGCCATTGATAAAAAAGAATTTCAGCTTTTCTTGTAGCTATGCTGTAAGACTGAACACAGCGTTTTCTTCAACTTCAAACTAGGATTTTTCAAAATCCTACAGGTACAATGACAGATCTGCTGATGAAGACGGATTCAGCGTCAAAAAGTACATAAGTCTGCATATAAGTGCTCTTCATTTTTTTTTTTTTGTTTTGTGCCTGAGTTATTAACTAAAATTTTTATTTTGGTAAAAAGTGGGAGTGGCAATTATTGAACAACGCCCACTTTTCGTTATGCTTTAGATATTCATGATCCCAAATTTTACCATTTCCGAGAAATTTTATCAAAATATATTGTACCATTTCCGAGAAATATCATTTAATGTGTTTTACTTGTACTTTCAGGTCGCATGTGTCTAATAGCAAGCAGACTCCCTATAGTTAATTTCAGATAGATTGCTTTAGTAGTTTTCTTTTTATAGCGTATTATATTTTTGTGGGCGGTGCCAAGCCCTTCATCGAGTTTTTCCAATAAAAAGGCATATCACATATTAATACTTGTTTTCAAGGGTACAATCTCTTAAATTTTCAATAAAATTGTTGGAGTCGTTTTCGAGTAATATTGAATCAAAATATTCAACGGTTAAAAAAGGGGCGTGGTTCTTCTTCGATACCACCCACTTTTCGGTTATTACAAGGCACTAATAAGCAGTACCTACATACCAAATTTCATTAAAATATCTTGTAACATTTGCGAGAAATAGCATTTAACGTATTTTGCATGTATGGGAGGTTCCACGTGCAACGGCAATATTTCGCCCACTTTCAGAACAGAGATGCCTTTAGCACTTCTCCGTTAATTTCAGAATGTTTGCTTTATTAGTTTCTTTTTATACCGTTTTATATTTTTGTGGGCGGTGCCACGCCCTTCAACGAGTTTTCCCAATATAACGGCGTATCACATACTAATTCTTGTTTGCAGAGGTAACATCTCCTAAATTAAAATTGTTGGAGTCGTTTTCGAGTAATATTGAATCAATATTTTCAACGCCTAAAAAGTGGGCGTGGCACTTCTTCGTTCCCGCCTTTTTGTTTGTCATAAGGTATTATTAAGACGTACACGCTCACCAAATTTCATCCAAATACCTTGTATGGTTTGCGAGTTATGACTAAATCAAATTTAAAATTTAGGGCAGTGCCACGCCCTCTGGTGGGCATTAACAAATTTCAAACCTAGCTCATTCTTTATTGCATGCTAATATCTAACACTATTCTAAGTTTCATTAAAATCGCTGTAGCCGTTTTCGAGATAAAATTTTGGCACAGAAATAAGTACAAACAAAACAACAAACAAAAAAACAAACATACAATTTTAGCTCATATAAGAAGAGAAGATATTTTCAGCAAACAAAGTTGGTTCTAAATGATTTTCTGTCCTTTAAATTCTCACCATATTTTTTTAAGTGTACCATATTTATCAGCAATGTGCTTTTGCTCTGGATACTATTGTTATAACGCTGTTGTTTAAATAGAACTTTCAAAAGTATTGTAAACGCTGTGATCGCATTTGTGGGATTCCAACGGTTCTCTGTAAAAGCTTTTGTTATAACCTGAGTTGTTCACTTCATATTTTCCATAGCTGCTGCCACACTATTGCTGTAGCTGATAACATCTTAACGACCAAAATTCGTGTTAATGGGTTTAAAAGTGTCACGGACTTTTATTGGATGATGCGCGCACCAACCAACGGAAATGGCGATTGTAAATGTCCTGTAGGAAGTGGTTTGTTTCAGTAAATTTGGTTTAACTCTAAAATGCAGTGAGATTTTGAAAACTGCAAAATTATAAAGTACTCAGTAAGTAGTGCAATGATGATTATGATGATTCTGAGCTTTAATTTATTTCCTGCATAATGAAGTCGAGTGGCACATGAATAATACTGGTGGACAAAGTAGCTATTTTTGCGTACATGCTCCAATAAGAAAGTAATTTTGTACTTTTGTTTGGTTTTTCCACTTACACATAGTCGTGGCGAATATAAATTACTTAAAAAGGACAAATAGTTTTAGTATACTATACACTTAAAAATTTTTACCTTCATACACTGTGCAGGAAATAACTTTTTACAAACCTAAAGAGTGCCAACTTTTTGAGTGTTCAGTATTTTTCTGCAGCCTTACACGATGAATATGTGCCTATGTAGGTATATATATCAAAATCCCAAAATTTTTATCTGCGTTGATATACCACACTTAGGGATCAAAGACTACCAAGTCCGGAATTGGGCAAAAATAGTTAATTCGGAATATGTAAGTACTTGAAAAAAATATTTAAAAAATTTTTAATAATGGCGTAAATATAAGATTGTTTTTAGTGTGGGGTGTCCCCCACAAGGCCATGAGTCAAAAATCCATATCAAGAACTAATTGAATTTGAGTATGCAACGAACTTGAGTGTACATAATTTTATAAATGGAACCCCAATTAACGAGAAACTCGATGTTGCTAGTGTGACCCACTGTTTTTTATTCCCTATACTCCGTACATTCCATGCGCGGTTTTCTATTCTTCATTTTTATAGCTCCTTATTTTGGTTTTCGATCATTTAATTATGAATCAAAAATTGATTATTTTTTCTATGGCGTCAAGGTCTTCAGTTATCCTTGATGGAAAATATAGAAGTCTCTGCATTTAGGCATAATTGCAGCTATATTCACATGTCGCAATAAGCGAAATTTTTTGGGAATAGATTTGAAGAGCCATAAATTTCCTCAACAAGCCGCAATTTTACTATTTTACACTTAGATCCTTCTTTCCCGAGTTATTTCACTGAGAGCTTTCTCCTGGTGTGATCAAAGCGCGGCAGTCAAATAAAAACTTTACTCACCCTCAGGCATATGTGGAACTTTATTGTTGAAGTAATTTTTATAGTGATTGTTGTAAAATCTTCGTACTGAGAATATGCACGTTTTCTGAAAGTTCTAGATCTTTGAAGTTGATATTTTAATTTTTTTTTTCCTAGTTTTTGATTTTGGTGGGCATTTTTGTATAAAAAAGGTCCTGTTATAATTTGTTTTAAAATCCTCGTCAAGTTTTCTTTAAATCAGTAGTCCATTTGTCATACCATGTATTCAATTTGAGGTCGGGAAAAGATACTTTTCTATGAAACACATGGGCTACTGGATCCTTCAAACGGATAGCTCTTGAGAAGTACTTTTTTCTGACCTCAACTAAAAAAATTCTGATGACAAATGTACGACTGAATTAAAAGAAATTTTACAAAAATTTCAAAAAAATACTAAGAGGTACGTTAATAGGACTTTTTTAGTACTAAAATGGTCGCCATAGTCAAAAAAAAGTAAAAAAAAAAAAAAAAAAAAAAAAATATCAAATTTAAAGGTTTAGAACTTTGCGAAACTTTATAAAATAAATCCACTTTTAAAAAGCTCATACAATAAGTTAAAAATTTCCAAAAATATTTTCTCCAAATGCTAGGGTGACATAAGAAATTTTTTTTTCTAAAACAAGTCAAAAAATCAGTTTTAACCCTATAACTCCTCAGGGGCACATTTTAGACCCCACTCAGGTGTAATTTTTGGTTAGTCTAGGCCTCCTTCATCACCTTCCGGAAGCTTTGTAACCTTATGTGATACACCCACATACTAAATTATTAAATGAAATTCAGTTTTTGGCTAAAGTTTTCACAAAAAACATAGTAAATCACATAAATTATGATACCCTTGGATATTGTGACATTAAGAGATTCTGTTTAATTTTAAGGATACAATCTACCAATCTTTTATATATTTTGTCATTGCTATTACCAGAAATATTAAAATTTTCTTTTTTTTTTTCTTCATTTCAATAATAAATCTTTTAAAGAATTTAACAAGCATCTATAGCCTTGTCAGCAGTATGATTTTAACATCTCGATTTTTTCTCACTCATTTTGTATGCAACTCGCGTAGTTTCTTCGATTTCTGTCTGAAACATACAAATGTCAGTAAAAGGCACGCGGTTCGTTTCCCTTTTTTTATTTTTCTTAATTTTCTTGCCTAACACAGCAGAAATAACAACAACATTATTAAGGAACTCCACGTATTTTGCATAGAGTAGAGGGAGACGATTTTGTGATATTGTTGATATAAGTAGTTTTAAAAATGTTATAGGTGGAATCGTTATTATCCTTATAGTGAGCTAGAATTTAGCATGTGTTCGCACGGAAAGAAAAAATGTTCTAAAATCGAGACCAAATCGTACTTAAATGAAATATTCAGAATAGCACAACATCATCGCAAATTACGCTAAATTTGGGAATAAAATTAATTTTGATAATTAAGGCCAATTGTGCTCAATGCATGCCACAAGTACAAAATTGCCTGATTTTAAGCACAACCTGGCATATTTATTGCTAAACAATCACATAAGGATATCAAGCAAATTATGGATTAGCTAAGGATCGCACGTAAAAAAATATTTGGCTTGGAATGGTTTTCAGTTCTCTCCATGCAGTAATCAGATTTTAATATTGTGATTTATTAGTAAGTCTTCTGATCATCTAATTCGTGTACGAGGAGTTCATGCATACATATTAAGACATGTCGCACGAGTAACATTTCACATTCATTAAAAAAATACACTTTTTTCACGAGCCAATTCTGCAAATTGATTAGCACTGAATTCTTCGTTCCAAGGTCACTAAATCCATATCTAACTGGATGCAAAAATTATAAAATTTTTTGATATAAAATATATATCTAGAGTAATTGGCACTCTCTAGTTCCAAGTCCGTCATCAAAAAATTTTTACCCCCATGCTTCTTCCTTTCGATTATTAAAATTCTCAAAAATTAATCCCTCCCTCCTCTCCTTTGTGGTGGTAGCGTGGAGTATGTACCATAAGTCCGATAAGCCGAACACCAAGGTTGATTCATACGTGTCCCTTTCAAGAATTTGCAGGTGTTGATTTTGGATTGCAAATCATAGCTTGGATCTTTTTCTATAAAACCTCATCATTTATTTCGTTTTTTGTTTTCATTTTATATTTTTAATAATTTTTAAAAGAAAGGTCTATCGACAAGGTGTTTTTCAGTCACTCCTTTCAAACTACTGGACGGAAGTGGTAAGAAATATTTTTAAATAGACAAATTAATATATGATACTTTCTAAGTACCTTTATGATATCATAAATTTGAAAAAATTATTGAAAATAGACAATTTTATTGTTCTAATGGAACAAATGGCTTATAAAAGGTAGGTGTGTCTGCCAAAAAAATTCAACTTCTTAAACTGAAAAACTGATGAAAACTTTGACGAAAATATTTCCATTTACTTTATCCGACTCTTATGGTTTTGCCGTTTATGTCGATGTTGTTGATGGCATCGTTTACCTGTTTTCTTGGCTTATGTTTTTTGCATAACAAGAAGGTTTCTGTAAGAAAAAAAAAAAAAAACTTTTCAACTCATTGAATGGTAAGTACACTCTTTTGCCTTGTGATAAATGTTTAATAGAAAATGTTGCCGTGGTTCGAATGTACGTTTTTAGAATTAAATATTTGATTTCGAATGCTTAGTGGTTTACTTTAAAAATGTTCAAGAGCAAAAACCATTTTTACAGTCTCCGATAAGATTTTTCAAAACATGGCCTTCATTTCATCAATATTCTTATGATTTTGTATACCTTTTATTTTCTAAGCAATGGAGGTTATGTTCTTCTATTTTGGAATTTTTTTTTGGCCACCTAGTGGGTGTAAATCAAAGCACACACTAAAGCTTCAACATTGTCACGTGACTTTTAAGAAAAAAGTTTCCGTGGCTCTCAAAACCATTTAGCGCAAAATATGTCTTCTACAAAACGTTTGTATTTTATTTACCTTATGGCCCGAACACAATTCGAGCGGAACGTTTTTTTCGGTTGCCGACAGAGTGAGAAACAATAAGAAATGGCCTTGTGAAAGCGGTGCAAAAAATTTTGTTAATTCGGCAGCGTTTTTTCTATTTCCGTTAAGATTTTTGTTCATTTGTTCATTGTGTTCAAGGTATTACTTAAAAAAAAAAATCAAAAAAAACTAGTAAGGGTGTAAAATTTGGCCTGGCCAAACATTAAATACCCTACACTGCAGTATTTTTCAAATTTTGCTCATATGGGAGTTGCTACGCCCTCTTGTCCGAGGTCACCCAGTTTTTGTTCAGCGCTTGCATTTATAGTTTTTAGTGTCTGAGTGACAAACTTTTTCAGTAAAGCGTTTTGAAGCTTTTGCTTATATAGGAGGTGCCACGCCCTCTTGACCGAGTTCGTCTGGTTTTAGCTTAGAGCGTGCAATTATAGTATTTAGTATTTGAGTGAAGCTTGGTTCGATTATCTCAAGAAACTGTTTCAGTATAGCATTTTGAAACTTTTGCTTATGTGGGAGGTACCACGCCCCCTTGTCCGATTTCACCCAATTTTTGTTGAGAGCTTTCATTTATGATTCTTAGTGTCTGAGTCAAATTTGATTCGAATATTTCAAAAAACGATTTCAGTATAGCGTTTTTAAGCATTTGCTTATATGGGAGGTACCACGCCCTCTTGTCCGAATTCGCTTAGTTTTTCCTCAGAGCTTGCGCTTACAATTTTTAATATTAATGCGTATTTTGGTTGCATTGTCGTGAAAAAAACTCCTAAAATTGCATTTTGAATATATTTTTTGTATGGGTGGTAGGCGTGTCCGTTGACCGATTTCGCTCATTTTCAATCCCCCGAGCTAACTTTGGTGACGAAGGCAGTGTACCAAGTTTCATTGAATTATCTTGCTCAGTTTTCCCAAAAAGTGTATTTCAACACACAGCCAGCCAGCCAGCCAGCCACCCAGCCAGCCAGCCAGCCAGCCAGCCAGACAGACGGACATGGCTATATCGACTCAGGAAGTGACGCTGATCAAGAATATATATACTTTTCTATATCTGCCACGCCTCCTTCTCTGCGTTACAAACGGAAGGACAAAGTGAATATACCCTGGGTGTAGGGTATAAAAACCTGTTATCTTGAGAAAATCAACTTTTAAGATTTTTCAAAAAATGGTCGCCATTTTGTAAATTTGTTAAAATTTTCCAAATTTGAAAGTAGAATATATAAAAGTCAAAATATCATTTGAAATGCCACAAGAATCCGAAGACAAAAATTAAAAAAAAAAATTATTTTTGACAAAATGGCGGATCTTATAAGTTTATAAGTTTGCGAAACCACTTCACAAAATCAAAATTTTAAATTGATAACTACAATGAAAACACAATTACTTACTAAAACGAAACGCTCTTGGCCAAAGTGTAAATTAAAACCAAGTAATTAAAAATTTTATATATTACATCTGAAGTAGAATGCTTTATGCCTCTTAAACATTATGTACTTTGTATTTAAGTACTTATATTAAGTAAAATCATTGGACTTCTTTCTCACTTTGTGTTTGTTTTTTTTGTGGGAATACATCAATTAATTAATTAGAGTTTTGCATTTCATCTCATTGTGACTTATTCAATTAACTCTCCTAAATATACGGAATAAATTTCATTGAGGACACTCAACTCATCAAAGGATAATTTATAATTTTCCTGAGGATTAAAAATTAATTTACTGTATGCTGCTGCGCTTGGTTTCGTTACGTTTCTTTACAGATTTTTCTTCATTTTTTTTTTTTCATTTTCATTTTCTTTGAGCGTGTTGTTTCTTCAATTGCTTAATTTTGCATGAATCCATTAGCAGCTGGCCATCTATTGTCAGACAGCAAAATGTCAAGAAAACTCAACTCACAATCAGCCAGCGCCACCCAATTGATGTCCACCACCAACTTGGGGAGCTAAAGGCTATGGTTGTTAGTGTGTTTGTTGTTATTGCTGTTGAAAATTTGAAAGCTAAAATGTAAAAAAAAAAGAATATAGAAAGAAGGGTTTACGATCTCATCTAATTTTTCTTTCCTTTTCTTTAACCCATTAGTGATTGTTATTTTATATTTTTATTTCTTGCAAAACGACGAAATGATCAAAGCAAATAACCTCAGTATCATGGGCGACGCCATCGTATAAAGTGCTTTCTATAAAAAGATTTTGAAGAGAAGCGTACTACTCTCTTAGTTGTTTGAGCATTATTCTTAGACTTTGATTTAGAATCCAGCGAAATCGAAGTGCATGGCCTGATTATAGTAATTTTTTTTTTACGTAATTCAAATTGATCTGTCAGCTACCAACATTTTTGAAAAAATCTTTATCAAAAACTTGGGAAGGTTTCGAAGTACTTAACTTAAATAACAAAAACAAAATCCCAAATTGCTTTAATTCTTCACATACTCTATACGGAAGCAGTTTTGTCAATGCTTTTAACAACATTATGATAACCGAGTCGCCAAGCCGCGTGCAATTCTTCTTTATTCCGAATTCGAGATAGCGAAAAGTGTAGAATAGTGGTTAATATCAATGCAAGTTTTATGGTAAACAATGGAAACCCAGAAATAGTAGCTGATGATCAAAAAAAAACAAAAAACAATCCAATCAAAAAAAAAAAAAATTGTTTTGCAATGCTAAATTCGAATCTGGCTTTGGAATTGCTGTATCTCTTATGGTTTTCGAGATATCGTGACCTAAACATGAAAAAAATACCGCTTTTGCTTTGTTTCAAGCTTTATAACTAAAAAACAGAATATTGATCTGTGAATTCCGACTAAATTGTTGAAAGCTCTAATCTTTTTGTTTACAACCTTATGTATTTATTTTTCTCGGAGATATCCTAAGTTCTCGTGGTTATAAAGTTCCAAAAAAAAACATTTTTTTTCATTATATCATATATTTCCGAAAAAAATAAAGCTATCGTATTCTAGTTCCTTACTTAGCTTAAAATAATAGCAACAAATGTATTTTTTGCTTTTTAGGTTAGGATATCTCAAAAACCATATGAGATAAGTAGATTGCAGATAATGTTCATATTTATTTGTCAAGGCCCTTAGGGCTGTCTGAAGACTGTATTGCGAGTATAAATAAGGACCTGAATAGTATATTTGAATGGTCTGTTAGCAATAAACTTAAATTTAACCCCTTCAAAATGTCTTGGGCATGACTTGTCTAGGCATGACCTTAATGCAGAAGATTTCCCTCCATTTAGTTTAAACAATACTACGATTCCGAATAAGAGCTGTGTCAAGTATCTTGGATATCAAATAAATTGTTCTTTAAGCTGTTGTGATGCTACCTCAGCAACTATCAAAAATATATATGCTGGCCTTAGAAGTCTAAGCATATCAGCTTACTCCTTGCATTGTGATATGAAAATGAGCTTATTAAAAAGTTTATTGCTGTCGTTCTTTACTTTTATTTGCTCGGTTTACCCATGTCCAGATTTCGAGTGTAAACGAAAGTTGAATGTTGCCTTTAACGACTGCAATAGGATTGTGTTTGGCATACCCAGATATGTTTGTGTATCTCAACACAAAAAGACTATTGTAGGTTTGGATCTGGAGTAATATTATAATTTTAGAAATTTAATAAAATTGCAAAACATAATTTATAATAAGTAACTGCCTTGATTATCTTTACGGGATGCTCTGTTTTTTGCAATCGCGAAGAGGCTTAATACTAGGGTTACCAACATTTTTTCGGTAAAATATAGTACAATACAAAAAAATATAGTATTTCATGGAAAAAGTAAAAAATTGACAAAGATATTTTTGGTACTCATTTATTTTTGTAAAACTATACTTTTTAGAACTTTTTGCATTTTTTAGTAATTTTTTGTCTAACATAAAAGTGTCATACGTTTTGTCGCATTCATTCTATCTTCGCGCCATTTCAAATTCATTGCTGAAAGTAGATGATTTTAGTGCAAGAAACATATGGCGTACGTCCTGAAAGTACTTAGTCTGGTTCAATTTTGACAGCGGTATTGAATAGCCCTGAGCTTCCTCTTCAAAGCGTACTTTTAACTTTTTAAATTGAATCATTAGTTTCCTAGATATCATCGATTGAAGTAAAAGTATCGCTAATCCCTGTTTAGGACTATTTTCAATTTGTGTACCTTCGCTTCAATGGATGATATCACGGAAACTAATGATCTAATTGTAAAAGTTAAGAGCACGCTTTAAAGAAAAAGCTTAGGGTTATTCAATGCCGCTGTCAAAAGTGAACTAGACTACTTTCAGGATGTACGCCATATGCTTGAAAATAGCGTTTTCTGCACTTTCAATGAAGAATAACTCGGATCTCCGAAGTGATGGAGCAAATCGGAGGTCATATTCGGATTCAGCGAACAAAAATCTATAAAAATTGCTTACTTTGATCTCATACTTTTTGTCATCGCAGGACTGTGTAATTAACTAAATTCCAAAATACAAAAAAGAAGCAAAGAGAGTTGCAAAAGCAAACATTTGCTTGACGTTGTCAATTTTGAAAAGTGAGAAATTTTTTTAATATAACTTTCGGTGTTTCAAAACTAAAGATGTGTTCTTGTGGACACTTTATCTGTGCTTGTAGAAACTACATTCTGATAATCGTATGGAAAAGCAATAACTACTGTGCTTTACTTGACACAGAAAAATATAGTACAGTCAGCATGAGTATAGTATAAATATAGCATTTATGCGTACTATATATTTCTTCAACAGTATATAGAACGCAGACCAGAAATATAGTACAATACTATATATTATAGTACGGTTGGTAACCCTACTTAATACTAATAATGACATGGTACAGAAGTTTAGATATGGAACGCTCTTTTTTTGTTTTTGCAATTCGGGAGTGGAACAAACTTCTATACGGGGTTTGCATTTGTTTGACTATAAAACTAGTACAAATGAAACCCCGAAAGCCGATTTTCACCATATTTTTATCACATTTATCGACTCTTTAAGGCATCCGTGAAATGGTATGCTCTTAGCAGTTCAGCTAATTACATTATCTATGTCAGTGAATTTGTTTTTCTTTATGGCAAGAATCGCATTCACTATTTCATTAATTAATGGCTGAAGTTTTTGGTTACTCCACTTCCAGAAAGGCGAAGAAAGATAAGGCCAGCCTTTTGTATCGTGTCTAAATTGTTCTGTGTTCATTCTATATCCATATCGAATTTCATGTAAATCGGTCTAGCTGTTTAGCTGTGGAAGGTTTTTTTTTCTTTGAGTGGCGTGAATACCGACCACTGTATTGCACCTCGAACACAAGCAAGAACTTTAACACGGTTTACTTCTTATGCTGTTTGAGATAATTTAACCAACCCAATAGGCTTTCTGAAGCGCTTCTTCCGCCAACGATAATTGTATTTTTCTCGATGGTTCTGGCAACTGCTACGTAGATTGCCTTTTACCGGAAAACTTTTCGATGTCATAGCAGTTACATACGTAGAATCAACATGGAAATTCTCTTGTTTATTTGCTTTTTACTCTTGTTGCGTTAATAGATGGCGCTTATATTTTGTTACAGCAGGATGCAATGAAGTTTTTTGTTTGCAACTCATTATTATTTTGCACATTTGTGACAGTATAGACAGGAAAATTTACTGTACAATTGCTTTGTACAAGTCATTTTCTGACTAAACAGACAATCAAAATGGGTTAAATGCAGGTTCTTTCTAGAATTGTACGGCTTGCTAATCAAATTAGTTGGTTTCCTGCAGACATTTTTATGAAATTCTTTTTGGCACGCGAATCCCTTTGTCAATTGTCCGTTTTTGTTTTAGCTTCTTTTTAGCAGCTGCTGCTGTCTTTGTTTTTATTTAACAAATTGATGGATAAAAGTATTTAGCTATTGCATACTGAAGGCGCCAGCAGCAGCAGCTCTAATTTGTGTCCCTTTTGTTTTTGTTTTCAAAGAATTCTTTATTTTTTAAAGGACATTCATTAATTTAAGATTTTTATTTGAGAAAATTAATTCTGGCGAGAATTTTTCTTTACTCAGCGGGTAGGTACACATAAACATATTTTGTGGAATATACCTCACATTACATACTTATATATAATATATATAAAGTTCCTGAGTCAATTTGTTTTTATTTAACAATTTTTATTTTATCGCACGGATATTTTAAATAAAAATTCAAAATTTTTTAAAAACGTTTTATACAAAATTTTCAATATATTTTATTTTTTAATCTTGAATCGGTGTGTTTTGCTTTGTCACTGAATTTTCTATAAATACAGGTATTTCTTAAAACTATTGTATAAGATTTTCTTTTTTTCTGGTTGCATGACAAAGAGAGATTTGCTTATTGCACTTCAATTTCCAAGAACATCCTTCCTTCCTGAGTTAAGATTTTTCAAAGCACAAATTCTTTTATGCAATTTATTTTATCAGATTTTTTACCATTATAAAAACAAAGACGTTAAGGAATATTAAATAGGTTTAAAAAAAGATTTTACTAGGAGAATAATTTATGAGCTTGTTGTTCAGCAGGAAGCACGAATTGATACAGATATGTACAGCACTTTTTTGAAACTTTTGCTGAGACATTGGTTTAGACATTGAGCCAAAAGGAACAAATTCAAATAAGCCAGTGTTTCCTAGCAGCAGACATCTCTCCACCATATGGCGAAAGTTTCATCAAAACAGCATAGTTGTGTCATCACTATGTCAAAAATCAATGTGATACAATATGAACAGCGGCATAGCTAGGGATTGCACGCTCTAAAAACTGGCAAAATTGTTCTTGCAATCAATTTTGCGGTATTTTTCTTTGTTATTTATTTGTATTGATCTTCAAAATGAATTTGGTGGCGCTTTCTTGGGATCTCTTACTTACAAATAATCGAGCACCTCCTTGGCCTGGGCGGAAAATATGTTCGCTATGCCACTTTATATTAATGCTTCTAAATTCATCCATATTTGGCAGATTTAGGCACCAAGTGGTTGCTTAGAACTTTTAGGTACAAGTACTTTGTTGAAATACTTATTGAAAATTTATTTTTAAAAAAATAAAGATAAAGTAGGTAGGCTGCTCGAAAAGTTTCTGAAATCCAGTGCCCCTAGTTTTGGCTAACGCTATAACAGATGCAAAATTTGACATTTTTAGCTTAGTTCAGTTTTTTCAAAAGCAAAACAGTGCAGAACTACATCAGCTTAAATTTTTTTATCGGAGAAATTTTTTTTTTTTTTTTTTTTTTGACGCATAGATTTTAAGATTTTGATTGAGATTGAGCGGAGGAATTTTTTTTTTAAGTTACTTTACTCTAGTTAAGTGTGCCAAATTTCAAGGTCGCAGATATTTTTTCCTTTTTTCTAGTGATTTTTTAGCTAATTTTACTTTACTATAAGTTATATAGATTATAACAGGTCATTCAATAAGTCCGTAGGATGACACATATATGGCCTTACTAGAATTTTGTCCATATGATTTTTATTTAGAACTAACCTTCGAACAAAACGTGTATAAATTTGACAGCAATCGGACTATTGATTCGCGAGTTATAGCATTTAGTGTGAAGCAATTTTTGTTAGTAAAAAAAAAAAGTGAACTTCGAGTTTTGATAAAGCATTGCTTTTTGATGAAAAAAATACAGTGGAAACCAAACAATGTTTTGATAAACATTATCCGAACTCTACTCCATTGATACAAATGGATTGCTAAATTTAAACATGGTAGAATTAATTTTTTTTCATTAACGACTAAAACAACTGGACTTATTGTCAAGCGAGTTCGCTTAGTTTGCACCCAGAGATTGCATTATTCTTTCTCAGAACTTTTGTAAAATTTGCTTGCAATAATCATTTCATTATAGTGTTATTCAAATATTTATTCGGTCAGTTTTTGTTCAAAACTTGCTGGATCCATTTCCAGCACTTCTATGATGTTTTTAGTTATTTGCTTGAATAACTCTCTAAGTAAAGCGTTTTAATCAGGGATTATTACCGAAATATATATCGGTTACCGTTGAAGGTTTTATCTCGGTTTTGTTTTTATTTGTAAATTTTAGTTACGATTACCGGTATTTATTTCGATATACCGGATTCTAATGGAACAAACAAAGAATGGTTACCGATGTGATTTACTGGATAAGCCAGAAAGTTCTGGACTCGAATCCTAGGTAAGGCGTGGCAGTTTAGCTTTAAAGCTGTTCTCAGATGTTCAGTTTATAAAACTGTATTATATCAGGAAAATCTCCGAAATTGTAACTTTTCGAAAAAAAAAACAAGTTATTTTTCAAACATGTGGCACCTTATTTTGGACCACGAATTATGAATTTAAGATATAAGTATTAAAAGTATTTTTCAGCCTGCGTTGCTGACATTTTTGATCGCCTCCTCCAATATCTTAAAAAATCATTTTTCGAGAGTGCTGCACAGAATTTAGCGAATCAAACACATCACCGGGATGCGGTTTTTCTTACGTCTAAGCACCCATGTTAAGGATCTTAAAAGCCCCGAACAATTTGCTGAACTGCCTCAAAACTTATAGCTCAATAACGGAAGAGGTTTTTTCGATTCACACTCAAAATTAGTAGATTTTGCTTGAATTTCGCCATTGTTCAAGCTTGTACTGGAGGATGATTTTTTACATATTACTTGGCCCTAGATTCAATGATCACGTACGGTTTGAGACTGTTTTGTACCCCCGTGTTGTTGTGCCCCCCAAAATACATCTTATTAGACGCAATTACGCATGAAAAATCGCCATTGAGCATCTTCTAATGTGTGTTACCACCAAACCAGAAGTGGCACACAGTTCTACCCTGCGAAGAAACAATCGCCTCCAGAGCAGCATGTTAAAAACCAAAAATCACCAAATTTCGGGTAAAAACCATTCAAACAACTAGCGTTCTATCGGAGGTACATCAACGGTATGCGGTTTTTCTTACGTCTAAACATTCATGTTAAAGATCCTGAAAAACACACTTGCTGAGATTTCCCGTGCTCAATATTCTCGGAGTAGTTTCGATCTTGTTTTTACATATTTTCCAGCTTAAGATAAGTTAACGAAGGAAACTCCGTCGAAACAACTTCTCTGATAAGACTACGAAATCGACCCTTTCTAAACTGGAGGTGTGATCTTATAGGCATTGGCTTTGTAGCTAGTCTAGCTCTCAAACGCCTTCCGCGCCCACAATGAAATTTGGCAAGAATTATCTATTCACTATTGGTTATTTTTAGAAAAAAAACTTTGTTAGAATTTATTTTCAAAAATTAAGGTCCATCTTTGTCCAAAAAACGAAATTTTTTTTAAAAATCTAAAAATGCAGTTAAAAAGCCCGTTAAATGGAGTATAAATTTGGCTACTTTATTTATTTGATTTTAACTTTTTTAAGCTGAATAATGGGGTTGGAATTAGTACGTATCTGCCAGTTAGTCAAAATTTTAAAGCCTTCTAGCTCGTTAACCAGAACTCACATTTGAAAAAAATTTTGCATCTGGATCTAGTGTATATAAGGGTATAACATAGACAAAAATTATTGAAATCGGATACATCAACATTTATTTTAAGTCCGCTACACAATGCTTCTAATATTAAATTTTTTTGGAAAAATAACTAATAATTATTTTTTAAAATCGTCATGCCTTGAAAACTATACCTTTATGTAATAGATTTATAACCTTTTAAATCTCCTTTTATATGAGTTATATGATATGACACCATATTTATCAAGAGGCTCCCAACTTATAACGGAATGTGTTTAGGAGAAAAAAATAATGGAGGTCCGCCTCCAATGAGTAGTGAAAGAGGATAAGTAGTATATTCTGTTAAAATATTGCTGTGAGGGGAAAAATATAATGGGTGTTCGTCTTACATTTTATCCCTTTAAAGGCAATACCTATGCAAATATCCTTATATTTTCTAGAAACGCCAATGGATGATGTTATTCAATCCACCTCATTTTTTGTATTTCAGGTGACGATATCCATTGATAATTAAAAAAACAAAAAACGTGTGCGCATTCCATTGGATTGAAATCAATTATTTATTTATGAATTTTTTTGCAGATATTTTTTAAATTTATTAACAAAAAATGTTTTAACAATAAGAATATTTCATTAAATTTATGTTTACAGCATATTTTTCAAGTACAATTTATTCTTACAATACATTTAAATTTCTTAAATAACATTAAACATATGTTTGTTTGACTGGATTTTTTTTTCTTTTTTGTGCTGAATATATTAGTTAAAATTAGCTATGAATTTTAAATTCACAACTTTTTTCTTAGTTTTCAATTTTATATTTACTTTTAGTTAACATTTGTTGTGTCGCCTCTGGATTTTTGCATTTAAAATATATGTACAAGTTTATGCTTTTATTAATATAAATTTATAATTGGCATATAAATATCGCATTTAACTCTATAAATTCACAATCAATTGAATCAAATGCTTGGTTTCAAAAAATATAAAATATAAATCAAATCTCTGGAAATAAGCTATATAGCTCGAATTTTGGTCAAAAAGCAAAGCAGTTTTATAAACTTGCAAATGACTTATGCTGCTTTACTTTGTGATCAAAGATTGTCTAAAGCTGATATTCCTTATTGACACAGAAATATAAATGAAAATAAGTTAACAAACTCGAAAAACGATATCGTATAGTATCGAAAACCATTGCGAAAACCGTTAAAAGGTGAGTAGCACTGAAAGGATTAAAGAATTGTAAAAAAGTTGAATGTATCGGAAAACATTGATGATAGCATTGCTTAAAGCTGAACAGAAACGCACAAAACGGTGAATGAGGTTTCATTTGTACTTGCTTAGTAGTCGAAAAAATGCAAACCCCGAAGTTGTAGTTGATCGTTTCGCCGAATAATAGCAAAATTACATATACCATATAAAATAAAAAAAAAAAAAAATTTTAAAAATCCAAAAAACAAATATATAAATATTTCTTATCAATGTGATTTATTGACGCCGAATCCGTTCTTAGAATTGGTCTATCTCTTATGGTTTTTCAGGTATCCTTGCCTAAACAAGCAAAAAATACCATTTTTGTTATTTTTTGAAGCTACGTAACTAGAATATAGAATCCTATACTGTAGCTGAAAGATCTAAATTTTTTCTTTACAATCTATTTTAAATTATGTCAATAGCTATATTTTTCACCGAAATATCGTAGACGAAAATTATGAAAAAACATGTTCTTTTCACTTCTTCAACTTTTTAGATTAGGGTATCTCCGAAAAAAATAAAGATATCGACATAATTTTAATAAGATTTAAAAAAAAAATAGTACATTTAGCTACTGAATCGGATTCTACGAATATTCATATTCTAGTTAATTGTTTAAAAATCCTTTCCAATAGAGCAATTCCGAGACCAGATTCGGAATCAGCATCGCAAAACACATTGAAAATAACAATTTTCATAATTTGTTTGTTGTATATTTTCAAAACTTTATTTTTATTTTACGTGGAATATGTATTTGCGAATTTTCGCGGAGACGATCAGCTGCGATTTCGAGGTTTGCACTTTTTAAGACCACTAAGCTAGTAGAAATGGTACATCAATCACCGATCTTTCGCACATTTTTATCACACATATCGACTTTTCAAGACCACCATAACGACTGATTAAAAAAAACTTTTTCATGGAAATTTGAAAAAGGTTTTTTTTTAATCACTCCAATATATTTATGTATTTAGAAACACTTTATAAACCAACTATAAATTATTACGAATAAGGCTATTTATAAGTTCTTAAATGATTTTTGTTTTTTTAATTCTAATTGTTTGAAATGTACGGTTTTAGCTATTTGAGTTTTGTGCAAAATTTTTATTTACATAAAATGTTTTGATTTCTTATATATGTAATCTGAGTGATTAGTTTGGAATTAACTTAGCCAATATCTGGGGTGCATTGTTTGTTTTTTATTATTATTAATTTCATACTTTATTTATGTATAGTTTTAATGATTTTCTGTTACATTTCAAATATGTTTATAATTGTTTTCCATTTTATGTCTTGTTTTTGTATGTATCGCTTAAAGGACTAGTTACATAGTAAAAAAATTTTTAGCAATAAAACATTTGGAAATTTGTTATTTTAGTAACACATAAAACTTACATATAATATTGTTTCTGATAAAGTAAGAATGTTTCTGGTAATAAAAAATTTAGTGATTTGTCAATTAAAGTCTACTGAAATTATTAAATTTTTAAAAGTTTGAATCGATCGCATGCAACGCTTGTATGTCAACAGAAAAACCAAGTAAATTTGAATACTGTGTAAGAATACGTCATGGCTATCGCGTGATAACTCGTAAAAAAACTTCGTTTGTGATTCTATTGAGACGAATAATAATTCAGAAAAAATGTATTGTAGAACTATAACTAAAGCTTTGTATACGGAAATGCACTTTCAATGAATTATAATTTCTTTTATAAAGGATTAATTATGTACAAGTATAAACACATAGTTGTAAACGTATGGGCATTTCCATGGTGTCGAACGTGACCGTCGAACACATTTAAAGCAAAAAAAAAAAAAAATCAAAATAAAACGGATATTTGTTTTGACAATACGCTTAACTTATGTGTAGCTCTAAACTAGCCCTATAGTTGGTGATAAGGTTGATTTTGGGCTATTTGTCGTTTTCAAATAATTGCTAAAAACCAAGGCGTTCGCACGGGACAAAAACAGAAAGAAAAATCAGAGCAAAAGAAAATGTGGAGAGGCTCAAATTCAGTGGCTTAGCTTTAGCTTTATTGCTAACAATATAAATATAATAGCCAAGAAGGATCTTCATTTGAAAAACTTAAACTGAAAAAGAACTACGCAAATAATAGCAAAATTAAAAATTTTATACACAACTGGAAATGCTATAAATGTAGGAAAGAAAAAGGATCTGCTCGAATTCATATGTCCCAACTATCCATCACGATTTATTTAAAAATCTTAAGAAAGCTCGAGGAGCAGCCTTTGATATGAGGATTGAAGACAGCGAGGTTGAAGATTTTATTTTTTGTTATAATTTTAAATAAAATGACCTTATGATCTATATTTTTTGGACACTTTAGGTACTTTTTTTGCTATTTGGTACAAAACAGAAAGCTCAATTATCAATGTAAGCAAAGCAAGAAACATAAAGTCACAGCTTTTTGTCTTTCTCTTTGTGCTTCATCCTATTTTGGAGCTCTGAGTCGTACTCCATTTCTAAAACAGTAATAAGGTGAACATTTTTGTTCACCGTATTGATATCTAGAATCTAGATATTATGTCCTAATGTAGCAATCATAGTTGAAATATGAAAAAAAAAAAAAAAAAATAAAAAAATGCAACAGTGGCCTAACCCACATTTACTCTATTAATACATTGAAAATTTACAGATTTAAGTCGCCCAAAAGTAAAGCATTAACATTTATTGATGGTAGAAAAAAAAAAATCAAATCATATTAATATATTGCTGCAAATAAACTTGCACAGTTTTGAAAATAAACTCCAATAAGTTTGCTTGTGAGTTAGGCCACTGTTGCGCTCTTTGCCTCATATATACCAAATCTCATTAGGGCTGCATTTTTTTGGGCAAGGCATCACCTGTTTTCATAGCGAACATTATTTGTCCCAGCGCTCTGTACACATTTATCAAATATCATTTATGTGCCTTAAATATTTTCAGAGAAATGATGAAGTGATTTTTGCAGGGGCGTGGTACCGTTATTTTTCCCAATACATATTATTTGCCTTAGTGATTTTTACATGTGTACCAAATCTCATCCATGCTCGTTAAATGGTTTCAAAGATGATGATTTAATTTTTGGCTGACAGTTTACTTTTCTGTGGAAATACCCATATAGAAATTCTGAACAGATTATTAAGGGCTTCAAGTCTTCATGCTATTTGTTGAAAGTAACTTAGTTAAATTAAAATATTTGTTTAAGTTTTAATAAATGGGAAAATTTATAAGTACCTAAATGAGAAAAATGCATAATTCTCTAATCATTTCGCGATTTAAATTATTAAGTTAAATAATTTTATGATTTACTATATTACCATCGGCTACATCCATGTATTGCTTGTAGGAAAATACATATATTCATAACCACGTAGTTATGATATCAGTCCGGTCCAGAAAAAAAAAAATATTTGAGTATTTGAATGGTTTACATTACTATAATAATTAAATGGCAGAAATTAAATTAAATTCACAAAAAAATTAACAATAAGGTACCTTAAAAGAGTGTAACACTTACATTTAAATTCCAGTTTTGCAATGCGCGAATATTCATCAATTGAATTGAATTGAATTGTTCGGATGTTTTAAAAGTGATTTACATATGTATGCGTGTATTTTGTTTTACTTAAATAAAAATATATGTATTTATATATACTTCAACATTATCATAATTTATGTACATATTTAAGAATTAATTTATTTTAATTTAATCTAACTAACTAACTAATCTGATATACGAGTAGCATCAGCATCCGCAGAAGAGACAACGCTTTCCTCCAGTTTCAAGAAACTCACCGCTAAGACTGATCATAAGAAATTTCGCTGTGTCGTCACAATCAAAGAAACTATCACCAACAGGCAACAGGAAATTGCTTGCAAGCCTAAAGTTGCAAGGAGAAAAAAAAAAATAGAAAAAAGTAAACCACTGGCGTTATAAAAATAATTATAACTGTGTAAGATTATATATCGACTGCTTCAATACCCTCTATCTGCAAAAATAATTTTTCAGGAGAGCAGAAAAATTGATTCAATCACTATTCTATAAAGAATTAATCAATTGGAATACTACAATATTAATTTAAAGGTCTTTTTCGCCCCACAAATAAATTTGCTTTTAAAAAACTTGTGTTATTACCGTAATTATGGAAGATACAGCATATTCCAAAACAAATAATAATTAAAATTTTTTACGAGCTAGTTTCGAGCTATTTTTGAGCTAAAAGCATTTTCCGGAAAACTCCCAATTTTCCCGGAAATTCCCAAAAAACTTTTTTTATGGCTAACTTTATATTTTCAGAAAGGCTAATCCTCGGGAAGAGTAAGCGATGAAATCTTTTAACGCAGAAATTTCGAGCTAATTTCGAGCTGACCTTGTATGAAGTGTTTTTCGGAAAACCTTAAATTGCCCTGGAAAATCCCAAAAATTTTTTTAAGGGCTTGCTTTATTTTTTCAGCCAGATGAACCCATGAGAATATTGGGCGATCATATCATTTGACACACGAATTTTGGGCTAGTTTCGAGCTCATCAAAAACGAAAAATGTTTTCCAAAAAACCCCAAACTTTCCCGGAAAGTCCCCATTTCGTAAAAAAAATTTTGGAATTTTCCGGGCAAATTTTAGGTTTTCCGGAAAACACTTCATTTAAGGTCAGCTCGAAACTTGCTCGAAATTCCTGCGTTAAAAGATTTCATCGCTAACTCTTCCCGCGGATTCGTCTGTCTGAAAAAATAAAGTAAGCCATACATACAAAACAATTTTTCCGCTTTTCCGGAAAATGGAAAATTTCCCAGACAGCTTGAAATTGCTGTTGAAAAGCTCGAAAATAGCTCAAAATTCCCAACCAAAAAACATCGAAATTTGTCACACCTGTATGGCTCACTTTATGCACCACACGTCTTGTTTTATAACCTCAAAACCGTATGTGTCAAAATTTTAGGTAAGAATATCTCAAAATCTAAAAGAGATAGAGCATTTTTAAGATTTGGATTCAGCGTTAAAAATGCATCGAAACTGTCTTTTTTTGTTCCTATTTATTGATTTTTATTTTTTTAATACGCAAAAATTAAATTTTTTTGGTAAAAAGTCAAAAAAAATTAGTAAAAATTCAATATTTCTCCGGTGAAAAAAATTCATTTGGAATTATTTTGCAGAAAAATCTAATTTTCCTGGGCTATGAGCTCAAAAATAAAAAATACTTTTCAAGACTAATCCGTTTGTAGGCAACGCTAGGTAAAAGGCAGCGCGTGCATCATATGCAGCGCAATACATGTGAGTAATATGTGTGTTTTTACATAGAAAAGTATTTTTTCTGAACTTGGTAGTCTCTTTACAATCGTAGAATTGCAATTTTCTCTAAAAAGAAACGCCACTGATTCAACTAAGCAACTTGTAAATTCTGTAAAAACGAACGTCATTGATAACTTACCGTTGTTGTTTCCTGCATGTATCAGCATCTGATTGTGCAAATTGTCGTAATGATTGAGCAACGCAACCAAAGATGTCTCACGTTTAAGTTCTGGAAAATTTTCAATTTCCGCCACACATTTCAATTCCAGACTTCTACCGCCACTATAAAAGAAACGCGGTCCGTTAAGGTAGAAATTCACTTGCAACTTTTGACAGCGCAATATGTATTCATGCGCTGGTATGCTGTTTTCAACGCTTGGTTGCAATTCACTTGGTAGGGCCTTTGTAGAAGAAAATAAAAACGTAAAATAAAAACAACAAAACCAAACAACATTAGAAGAAATATACATTTACATTAATCAAAAGGCACTGTAAATAAAACGAAAAATATCAACAATGTACTATTGACTCGGAGTTTACCCTTACAATGTGATATTAGGAGGATTTTTTTTAGTGTTTGCAAAAATTTTTTTCTCCGTGTAAAAATGAATTGTCATACAATCGTTACGGCGACAACAATAAGAACTCACCTGTTCACCGTTTATGTACCACGTCAGTTTCGTTGGTAAACTTGAAAAGTCCGAGGAGCATGTTGCGCTGACAAACTCATCCACACGATACATTGAGTTGAAACTTTCGATGAGTGGATCGCTTTGTGGTAGCGCTGTAATGAAATGACACGTGCACATGCATTTAATAAAGAAAATAATTCTTCTCTTTTTTTTTATTTAACTTTCAGCTACAGCTGTTTTACTATTCTGCAGCCATTATTACTACTCACCAGCTACTGTCATGTTGGCTGCTTTTGTTGCCAACTTAAAATGTGGTGCATCGCCTGAAACTTCACATCTGTAGACACCCGTTGATTTGGCACCAAGCAGACTGAGTTCGACGCGACATGTGGATTCGTTGCAAAAGTGTTTGCCATCTTGCACCTGTACGCCAGTCACGGAAAATTTTATGTAGACCGGATGTGTCATTGGTGAATATCTTTGTGAAAAAGAAAACAATTGAAGTGGATGTTTAATTTACACAAATAACAAGGTTTCGTTGGTTTTTTTATGCTGATTCTAAATTATAATTTAATTTTAAAATAATAAATTTAACAAGTATTCTCAAAAGCGCAAACTTTTCTGGAGTACATTAATAACGTGAACATACAAGGTTTTGTTGCACTACAACTGAGGGTAATTTTCCATCACATCAGGATTTTTAGAAAAGGCAATCACAAGAAAAATTTTTATTTTGAATATCTTTGAGGTTCAATACAGGCAAACAAAATATTTATACTTTGTTTTACTTAATTTTCCATGTAGGGGAGATTGGGGAGTTTTGCAACAGAGGGAGTTGTGCAACACGTCGATGAATGTCAAATGACAGTAGTTGTCATGTGTCCAACTAATGTCAATTGTTTGTCTCGCTTTTTCACCAGCACTCGTCACGTCAATACATATTATTCGTATCGCTCTTCATTGTGCGTTGAAAAATTTTTCGGAAAGTTTTATTGGCCTCTTGTGTTTGCGGTGTTTTCAGTCACTTGTTGAAGCTTATGATAAAGGTCAATATATACATATATGCAAAAGATTCCTTTGTGAATACCTTTTCAACGCATGAAAGTAATGTTGTATAAAGATTCGATGTATCGATGACGCGTTGGCCATTTCGAAAGTGCGGAGTTTCGCAACAAAACGCCACATTTGATAGTTTTTAGCCCGAGTTTGCATTTTTCATGCGTATTTCGAATTATTTGTGAATAATTCGTATGTTTCATGCAATTTGGTGGATTTTCTTCACATAACTTAGTATTTATCTTGATTTTATTCGTGACTTTTTGTGATTTTTGTAGATAGTCACCATGGCACGTCGTACGTATTGTGCGCCAAACAAACCAGCGAGTGATATCAATGCCTCAGTGGCTGCAATCAAAGAGTTAATTTAACGAAGAATATTCATCAAAATATGTAATTTTTAAAGCTGTGTTGCACAATTCCCTCCGTGTTGCACAACTCCCCAAAACCGTGTCGTTTGCACTAACAAGCATAACTTTTACATTTTTTTAAATTTCAACCGAACCCTTTAGCCAGAAGTTGTGTTTTGAATCATACTAGAGATTCTATATACTGAGATGCTAAAAAAAAATTAATTTCATAGTTTTCTTTCCCCTGAAACCAAACCTTTCGCACAACTTCCCATTCTCCCCTACATATGTAGTTCTATTTTCCTTTCAAAATGAGTCCTTTAAAGTTGCCGTACAATGTTTATTTCAAGAGGTATGGCCCTTTCAATATGACATCATTAAGTCCAAAGCCTGTATCGATTTAGCCCTTAAACAATATTCCATGATGACATCTTAATTTTGGCCTTAACTTTGAAAAAAACCATCGCGTGCCATCACTTTCGAACGGCTCATATTGAAGGGAAAAAGTATTACTACTAGATGAATTAGGTAGGTAAAAAAAATTACGAAAATTTTGTGCAGCCATTTTTTCATGTAATCATAATGACAAATGTGAAGAGAGAAGTAAAATATTAAAAAAAAATTTATTTTTTAATTTAAATATGCAAAAATACGTATGTATGTTTGTATACAGGGTGGTTGGGGCTTAGTGGAACACCGCAAAATGCAAGATTTCTGGGACAATTCTGAACAACCATTCTTAGCACCATTTTTCGAAATTAGCATGACTGACGGAGATATAGCCATCGGCAGATCGGGATATAGCTTTATGAAAACTGGTATAAGTTCGGAAGCCCTTGTACTGGAGAAAAACCATGAGACACCGGTATTTTTTTTTTAACTTCTACTTAAAGAATTTTTTGGATATCGAACAGTGTTATTATCGAATTATCGATTCACGCAATTCATTTCAAACGGGCTTTAATAAAGTGTTCTAACAGTAATTTTACAAATTAAAGATGTGGTAAAAGTTTATTGCACTCATATTTCATTCATTTAAAAGTGGAAATGAATCCAGTTCCCTCAGTCTCTTCTTAAATGCACATACGCTCACACACACAAAAAAGAACTTAATGCATTGTAGTGGAAAATTTAAATTTTCTTCCACCGATTAATGCATTTTCCATAATGCGAACGATTAAGTTCTTGTGTAATTTACATGGGATACAGTGGGCTACGTATATGCCGGAGATGCTGAAGATGACGATGTACTACGGGCTCTATGGTTCGTTTGCTTCGATGACTGCAGTAAAAATTGCACACACAGGCAGCCGGCACACTGTCAGAGAATTGTTTCAAGTGCGTTACGTAATGTAAATGCAGCATAACGTGCCAACGGGGCTCTGCATCATGAAAATGCAATTAATTTTTTTTTTCCCTTCATTTGCTACTGCAACTACTATTCCCGGAGTCTCTGGTTTCGTTGGTAAAATAAATTATTGATGAATTGATTGATGTTTCATGCACCAAAGTTTTGAATTTGAAACTCATCTTTCAGTATCGATATCGACTTCGACTTTGTTTGGCTGGAAACGAGTGATGGGAATCTGTTAAATCATGTTATCAAATTCG
Source organism: Calliopum simillimum (assembly GCA_951812925.1). Taxonomy (NCBI): domain Eukaryota; kingdom Metazoa; phylum Arthropoda; class Insecta; order Diptera; family Lauxaniidae; genus Calliopum; species Calliopum simillimum. The sequence continues at coordinate 148,533,270 of OX638368.1, forward strand.
TAATTGTAATAGCAAGCAATTCCTGTGTGCGGCACCAGCAGCAGCATGTTGGTGCAATGTATTTCTGGTTGCGTTTTCCCCATTATGATGTATTTTGTGGCAGCAGCAGTGTAACGATTTGTTCTCAGTTTTCGACATTAAGCTTTTCAATTCATTAAACATTTTGCATTCATTAATATTAATACGATAACGATTGCTCATATTTTGTTTCATCAAATCAGATTTGTGTATAAACATACGAAATTTGTGAACATGTTTTTAGAAAGATTGAAATTAAATTGAAATTTTGGGAAACTGAAAATTATATTCCATGAATGTCATGTGGCCTTGCTAATACTTAAGAGAAATGATAGGAAGAACAAACTCATAGGTTTAAATTAAATCCATATACAAGAATATTTAAAGTTTTTAAAAAATATCCAAAGAAACAAAAACTTAACAGTTTGTTAAAAAAAAAAAATAATAATAATAATAAGGCAACATAAAGAGGTGTATACTTAACTTTGCCAAAAATGCTTCTCTAACAAATAGTTCACAAAGGAACATCCTAACCGAAGAAAATAATAACGCCGGAAAAAAACAAAACCGTAAATATTTACAAAAAATCACAATAATTTTTACGGTTTTGTTCAGTAAACTGATTTCTTTAGTTTTTGAATTTTGAACCGTAAATTTTACATTCTTCACATTTTGTTTTTGATGGAGATTAAGCTAAAAGTTTTAACTTTATTCTTCAGATATTTTAACCTAAAAGTGCAAAAACAAAGTTTTTTACTCAATTTTTGAAAACAAGCAAGTACTTTCAACTCCTATATCAACTTTCATGGCGTAAAAAAACTGTGTTTTTTGCACTTTTTGGCTAAGATATCTCAAAGTCAATTTTTGTTACTATTGTTTATTTTTCTTGGTACGTGAACATAAAAAAAAAATTCTATAAGAAAATCTTCAAAAATTCAATGGTGACACCTCGGAGTTTTGGTTTTCATATTTAGTTTATTTTTTTTTGGTTCTGGAAAAGTGTGACATACTTATTTAAAAAGAGAAAATTTCTAGGACTTTGATAATACATGTTTATTTGGGTGGGAAAACTACCTAACTGACCTCGGTTACCCCCCAATATGAGAGTTCATGAGCGTGTCAGATTAAGATATGGTGGCTAAGTTACATGTTGAAAAGTAAGCATTTCACTAATCTGGCGATTTAGGCGTGACACAAGAATGTGGGAAGGTCATAAAGTTGCAAGACAAAATGCCACCTGTACATTTTCGGGCACAGTCAAATTTTTTTTTTTACCTTGAAGGAAATAATTTAAGGATAACGAAAACAATACAATCTGCCCATTTCCACAAGCCGCGGTAGCAAAAATTGCAGAAAATAAAAATTTTTTTTTTCATAAATCCCTTACAATATGGTTCAGTTTAAATAACTGTATCTCAGAAACTTAATAGTTCTACCTCCTAAAACTAAAAGTAAGTTTTATTTGGTCTATTTACTGAAGATTTGCATACTTAGTTAGAATTTTTTTTTTTTTAAATATAAATTCCCATTAGGATCATAAAAAAAAATCCATAATTTTATTTTTCAAATTTTCGAACTTTGCATTCTGTGAAATAAAACTACAAATTTTTATGGAGTTGCAATGGCGTCACTATTTAAATTATTAAAATAAGGTTCTCTAAAGGTTCTGTGCTATTATCAGCAACCCCGTTCACACCACGTTTTTCTTCAACGGCTTTTCTGTAAATAAGCACAACTATTTGAGGTACAGCAATCAAACTCAATGTCTGAGATGGTATTAGTAGCATCTAGCTACTTGTAAAAATGGGCATGATCGGTTCAGAGATATGAACACCTTCCATAAAGGCCGAAATTTAAAATCGCCATAATTTCGGGAATATTTCAAGTACAACAAAAATATTGCACCACATCAATGCTATAACTAGGTTACTCGAATTTTCTAGTTTTGAGATAGTTCAATTTTAAGATTTTAAAAAATTTGAATTTACACTGATTTTCGACTTTTCTTGTTCTGTTTTTTTCATATAACTTTGCAATGGTCCTACTTTAGGAAACCCTGGTTAGACAGAATTCTGCCCCAAGCCATGAAGAATATCATAGGCCACTTATATCAAGAATGGTAATTACGAAGTCACCTAGTTGTAGCATTGACGTAGCGATTTGATATCTGAGATAAAATTAATAGCATATAGCTTGTAGTTGAAAATGGGCGTGATCGGATCAAATACACGCCCACATTCCATATAGTCCGAAGAAAAAAAAGGGCGCCACGAGCTTGCGTCACCTTCGAATCGTCAGTCTTTTGAGCTTCGTTTGGTATCACTTAACATCCTCTATCAATATCTGACGCGCACGAGTAAATCCATGTGGCAAGCAAAACACTAATCCAAATGTTTTTGAGTACTGCGGTGCCAAATGTACCATCCGTTTTTCACCAAGGCTCCATCTGGTGGTAGTTTTAGGGACTACTGGAACGTTCGATCAATCGAGCACTTGAATTTTCGACATAATGGTAAAGCAAGTGGGGGTAAGAATTTTTTGGATGACGGATTTAGAATCAGGGAATTACTCTTAAAATATACTTTATAACGAAATATGAAATAATTATTGCAACGTGGTTGAAAATGGGTTAATGATTTTGAAAAAAAAAAAAAAAAAAAAAATGAGTAGTTAAAATAATGTTGCTAGTGCAAAAAAATTAAGATGAATTTATTGTCAACTGGGTGTTCTGTTAAAAATGACCATGCAATTCAACTTTCAACAATTCACAATTTGTTTCTACAATTACTAATGCCAAGTTAGCCGACCTTTGTTCTCTGTTATGCAAATAATTACTCATACCGGGTCAAATTTTATCACATTTCTATCGTTATGTGAAAATTAATCAATATTTGTCAATTACTTTTAAATGCATATTGGCTTTGTGCAGTCGTGAGTCAATAAATTGTTTACCAATAGAGTGCAATTACAAAAACGATATTTGAGGCAGAGAATGTTTGTAATGAGTTTCGAGAACTTAAATCATTACGATGAATATAATTTGGTTTTCATGGGAAATGTGTTATATTTTCCATTGAAATTTATTAAACAGCACTATAGGTAATTTTACCCACTTTTGTGGCATAAAGTTATTTTTTGCACTTACAATATTAAAGTTTCTGTTGTTGGTATTTGATAACGAATAGATCAGAGCAAATAAATGCATGTTCTGATTTCAGGAAAAACAATAGCTGTGTGAGCAGCAACTAATCAAAGCCAAAGTATGCGGGAAACGTATTTAATGAGAATTTTGCCATAGTTTTAAAGTTATTTTAATTAACTATAAGAACACTCAATAAATTTAATCAAATATTGAACAATTAAGTGAAAAAAGTGCTCAATAGAAATAATTTAGTTAGAACTTTTTTTTAGTGAAAAGAACTTATATTTCTGACATAACTTTTAATTAATTACACAGGCCCACAAAAAAAAAAAAAAAAATACCCTGCGCGAAAGATCAGACCACCTGAACTTTATGTTTTCGGGGTCGCTGAATCCGAATATGGTGCCAGAATAGCGAAATTGGTTCGCGTTTTTTTAGAAATCAGCAATTACGCTATTCCGGCACCATATTCGGATTCAGCGGCCCGGAGAACATAAAGTTCAGGTGATCTGCTCTTTCGCGCAGAGTCCTTTTTTTTAGTGGGCCTGTGTAATTAACTTTGTTATAGCGCACAAAGCGCGTGCCCTGCGATGCCGTGATTAGATAATCATAATCATATACATAAAGTGATGAATTTTGAGTTTCTTTATCAATTACATTTTGATATTCGATGCGATTTTTGAGAAATAAAATTTTTTCGTAGTCAGCCTCCTATTGCAATATACAGAACTTTCGACAGTTTGGTTGGATAAAAGATTTGTACAAAAATCCTTCTGGGAAACGTGGGAAACAAAGATTATATTTTTAGAAATTTCTTTACCCCCGTTACTTTCGTTTCAGCAATTTTTTTCATATAACCAACATTATTTATTCAAAAATCTTATCATCATATAATTCGTGATGAACGCTTTTTTGATCCAATCACGCCCGCTTTTAATTAATAGGTAGATGTTACTAATAACATCTCAGGTGACAAATATTGTTGTTGCACTTTAAATATTTACGAAGTTGTGATGATTTTAAATTTTAGGTCTCTTCCCAAGTGGGCGTGGCACAGTGGTTCGAAAGGTCAATCTAGATGGAATAAAGTCAATTTTCTAGTTTTTCAAAAGCATGAAATTTTTTTATTAGTGGATTGAGAATTGACCACAGTTCATAACGGCATTATTTTGTTTGCTATGTTGATCGAAACATGAGCAATTGCATTTATGCAGTTATTATAAGACCACAGTCTATTTTTAGCAGCATCTTTAAAGAGTTCGTGTGAGTGAACTAGAGAACTTTTTTAAATTATTGTTTTCTTCCTGAATTATGTCAGGTATGAGTTAATTTTTCTGTGAATATGTGTTCAATTAAAATATTTTTTGTGGGGGAGAAATTAATGTAAAATGTATATTGTTTTTGTACTACTTCTTCGTGTAGCCCAAAGTTTAGTTAAACTTTTAACTGCCCATATTGATCGATAATGCAAAACTGTTTATGTTTCTTTTATCTATGAGTTGTCATGTAAAAAATTAAGAAAAAATTAGCTGCCACTAGGTGCCCTTTCAATTTTTATTGCATTTTAAGGTTACACACCTATTACACGGAAATAGCTTTATAATGGGTAATTTAACAAGAAGCGATGAAAGAAGATGTTTGAAAGTTATTCAGGTAGATTGTAATTGTTTGTGTTAACAATCTGATGCTTTGTAGTAATGATGATTAATAAATAAAAAATAGTTTTTTAATTTTTTAATTTTTTTTTTGCACTAAGCTTCAAATCAGTAAAAAAACGAACGCATGTGCCAGCCCACTTGACGCACACCGTTCATTTTGATTAAAAGTACTGTTTCCATAATAAAGTAAAACCGTAAAAACTCGGGTCTCTACCTAGTACCATGTAGAAGTTGCGCCACGCTTACTTGACGTATACGGCCCATTTTTATTGTGAAGCACCCTTTCTATAATATATTTCATCACTGGAAATTTCGGGCTTCTAGCTGCTTCCAAACAGGAGTTATGACTTCACTCCATCTAGATTAGCCTTTCGAACCACTGTGCGTGGTTTTGTTCCGATCACGGCCATTTGTGACAAACAAAGACCAAAACCTCAGATACCAATTGTTGCTTTATCTCAAATAGTTTGGGTGTTGTTAATTTTTGCTTCAAAAATGGGCCAAATTACCCATAGTGTACAGTAGGATGTCCCAAAAATGTAAAATTATTTTGAATCGGCTATCCACAAGCATTTTTTTTGTCCAACATTCATGAAAAAAATTTAAGTCGTTAAAAAAATTAAAATGAATATCATTTGGAGGTCGCTAAAGACCATCGAAACATAAAGCAAAGCATGCCAAGTGTACCAGCTGAAAATTTTTTTGAGAGCGACTTAGCTCAAATTTGGTAATATAGTAGTTCCGGTATACAAAATTGATAAAGCGGGAGGATTTGATCCTAGAACCATATGTTGTTAAAATACAGGCTGTTAAAGTCGGCGATTTTTGTGATTTTTATAGAATGGATGTTTTTTTAAAAAATTCATAGCTTACATCAAACTTTGTAAATTGATAATTGCAAGTAACTTATTCTATTAATTTTTAAGTGACTAGACGTGACTTGACATTTTCATGGAACTTCTTTTTAATTGAAGATAAGTGTGAACAAATTTATTATCAAACAATAACCGGTATATTTTCACTTTTGCACAATATTCTGAGTACTATGTTTTGTTGAAAAAATAGTGAATATTTTACGACTTCGATTTTACTCACCTAAAGAATTCACTTTCATCTTTATACCACTTGACAGAGTTTAATGTGTGTCCACTCATATCATAACTGCAGGCTAAAGTCACGTTGTCCCGAAAATCAACAATTTCCGGAACACTGATGTCGGTAACAAAGAGACCGGCAACGTGATGAAAATCTGCAAAAGAATAGAAAAAAAGTGTTAGTCCCATTTTGTTGCTATGTATACATATATTTATAAATGACAAACAATCTTTTCAAAGTAATATGTAAGTATAGCATATATGTAACGTTTAGTATAAACGTATTTATGTATAAAAAGTAAACAAATGAAATAGAAAAAAGAAAAATCGGCAAAAACCACGTGTGCGAAAAACGTTCCAGCCATAAAAAAAGCCATTTACATAATTTCAGGAAAAACACTATTTGGCTATAAAAAAGGGCACACTTGGTAGTAGATAATATGGGAGTGGCAGCAGATTTCAATTTACACATCACACCTTCGACCACAAACATGTACGTATGGGGGTCAAAGATCACAGATTGAGGAGTGAAAGATTTAAAAACGTGTGAAGATTGAATGCGTAAAAATAAAATATCCGAGCCGGAATTCATGTTAAAGTTGATATGTAGTTATTATAGAATTTTCTTTTTCCTATGACATTTGAGTAATATATTTTTCAAAAGTGGCTCCAAAAAATATGATTAAAGGTTTGAAAGTGTGTTACGTTTGAACACAATAGTTTTCGTTTTCCTAGAAAAGTGAATTCATGTCCAAAATTATAGTCTGTTTATTATTCCAAAAGGAAATCATATCAGATTAAAAATTTGTCAGATTTTTTTTAGATAAGTGTTTTACTAAAAATGTAAAAATGTGCGTAGTCATGGCAGTAGCCTCGATTTTGTCATATAAATATTTCTTAAGAGCAATACATGTCAAAGCTTTTAATGGATTAAAAAAAGTTCTTGACAGATGACTTACGTTTGAAAATTAAAATTTTTTCTATCATATCTATCAATATCAGCTTTTAGAATAACAAAAACTCCACTTTTATTCAAATTTTCTATTTGAAATTTTAATGGGTGGGTGACAGACAAAATATATACCAAACGTGGTTAAAGATTCATAATTTTTTAAAGTGCTCAAGGGTATCAGGCTTAAAATATACACTCAATTCCCTTGATATGTTCATTGAAAATCAGAAATTTATTAGCAAAAGCAGAAAATAGGAAATGTTCAAGGATTTTACTTTGCGTTACTTTTTGAAATTTTTATGTTGCAGGCACCTTAGGGTGATCCACTTTCCACAGGGCTAACCTTGCTCCAATCATGATAGTTTATATCTTTCCCAAATTTCAGCCGAATTGAACCATATTTAGAGGTTGCTGAATCAGAGCGACTTTTAGCCATCTACACTCATGTTACATCTGTACAAACCAAGAATCTTAAAGATTTTTGTATGATGAATACGACGGCGTTTACAGATTTTCTCTGTGAAAATCGAAATCGATCGAAATTCGAGCGGAGATATAAGAGTTATTAGGGAGAAATATAAAAGCATTATTATTATTTATTTTTTTTTTTTTTTGTTATGAATATGTTATGAATATGAGTATATTTTTTATCAAACTTTCATATTTCGCCCAAATTTCAACCAATTTCCATTCCGAAGACTATGTTTGAAAGCTCTATTTCTTAATTTTGTGGAACATTTCGAAATTTAAACAAAGAAAGATCGCTTCGAAATTAAAATTTCTGGCGTCTAGCGGACAAACTATTAGCTGTAGGAAGTTGATCAGTAGGTAAAAAATATAGCGAAGGATATTTACCAGAGCATTTGGGGTATACCGGAGTACTCAAAAAAATGCGTTTTTAACTAAAACTGTAATTCACAAGGAAAGCACCAACCAATTTTGGCGTTCTTGGCCTCGAAAGTTGCGTTCTTTATCACTCTTTAATGAAATGTAATACACATAAAAAAAAGTTTTAAGGTATGGATGCAAAATACACTGTGAAACAAAAATACTTTAAATTTCGTATTGATTATGACAACATTTACGAGCTTACGAGGTTTTCGAGGCTTTTACACGTTTCCAGGAATCTCCTCAATATCATTAAACAAATAGGCAAATAAAATCAGCTTAATCTCTGTTTTCATGCCTTAATCTCAACTTTTTCGCCTAAGTTTTTTATTGGACAGGATGTGAAGAGGAGCAGTGAACAAAATTTTCAATTTTTTTTTTTAAATTGGGCGGTGCCACGCTCTCAGGGCTAAGCCGCCGCATCGATTTTTATGAAATTTGGTTTGAAGATTGGCTTTGTACTAAGAAACAATAATATGACTATTATGATTATGATTTTATATGATCTTTACGAAATTTGGTATGCAGATAAGGTTAACACTAAGAAACTATAATATGACCTTAAGGTCAATAATGAGAGTTTGTTTGCTTATATTTACAGTACCATGATCTTTTTAAATTCAAATTGAAATAGTCGAGTTTTGGCAATTTTCGATTAATTTTGACCCCCGGTCGTAACGCAACGTAACAAACCGTTCAACCCCCTTCCCCCCAGTAACGTAACAAATCTTATCAACGACGTTACGTAACGTTATCCCTCCCCACCCCAAGTAACACTTCATAACAAATCGTCCGGCCCCCCTCCCCCTGTCGCGTTACGTAATAATTGAACAGTCCCCTACAAGGCAGACTCTAGAATGCGAAAACTGTCATATCTCTCGCAAATTTTAACCGATTTCTATTCTGAAGATTACGATTGAAATCTCTTGATTTCTAAAGTTTTTTTTCAAAACTTGGGATATATTTTAAAACAAAAACCTTGGCGCTCTCTAGTGAGCAAACCTTGAAAGCAAAATAGATTTCCTGTACTAATTTGGGTCTAGAAAACTTTGTGTGAATCTTGCATCTTGAGTTATAGAATCGAAAACTGCTTCCAGGACTTCCAGAGGGCAAACTTTTTTTTATAGAGCAATTAAAAAAATTTCAAAATGTAGAGAATTAACCCTTTTCAAAGATTTAAGCTGAGTTACTTACAATAATTTTGTGATTTTTGAAATAAGTCAAAAAACAAAAAAAAAAAATTTTTGTTTTTTGTCGGTAAGACCTTCATTCAAGCCTTGGGTGGACCAGCTTTTCGGTGGTTTTGATCTAAACTAAGTTTGCAGTTTCCATTATAAGGTCTATTCCTAAGGTAACCTCTGATGCGACCTTTGATTTTCCATTGTTTTTCTCTAAGCTGGTGTAATGTAAAAGACGTCAATCCTAACTTTTACTATAAGAAATATAAATAAATACAATCCTTAATTAGTACCTACCAATTATATTCTGACTTTTTAATACATAGTCTCATAGTATCTATATTTCTTAATAGGCAAAAAATATATTCTACTAATACGAGTATCCTCTTTCGATAGAAAGTATTATTCCTATAGGGAATGTCAAACTAATTTTAAAACAAGCATGAACATGACATTTAAGAACAAACATTTTCAAAATCACATGTATGTTACACGTAATTTTAGCCCAAAAATCGCATGAATATGCAAAATAAAAAGTGAGGTAAAAAATAACAAAATAAAATAAAATGGAAATAGGCTAAACGGGATAAAAGAGTAAAGGTAGATTACATTATGCATATCTGTGTATTTGCATTTGTACGAATTGTTCAAATACAGACAAAAATAAAAAAAAAAATACATACAAAGCTTTTGGATAAATGCATAAAATGAAATTTTTAAATGAAATGATAAGCAAATAAGCATAGACGCACACGTATCCCAACGGGAAGTAATGGAAACTGCTTGCAAGGATGCTCGTCACAAGTGTGAATGTATCAATCTAATAATTTATCGATTAAAATAATAGCATTATTTCATATCGAATATTTCATATTTTATTACTATACATCCTCATAAGGATTGAAAATTTATGAAAAACGGTATCCAATAACATTTATTATGCTTCCACGTGGGCTGCTCGATATATTTCTGGCCTAATAATTAAAATGCGAATATTTATCATCAAAAATGGTTTAGTTGATTTTCCAGCATGATTTATACACTTTTGCATGCGCTCAAGCCAATTGTCGAAGCACTTTTTCCACTCCGATTGAGACACCTCCAAAACATGGTTTTTGAACGCTTCAACAGCATCTTCTGGCGACGAAAATCATTGACCATGCATTTTTTTCTTGATGTGCGGGAATAAAAATGGAAACGCCCAATTTATATTGCAGATTCGGATTTTACGTAAAAAAATAAGAAAATTTTGTCTAAAAAATTTTTTCCTATCCATTAGGCTGACCCAAAAAAACTAAAGGTGTTCCGATTTTAGGTGCTCAGCACTCAAAATGTTCGGTATGGTCTAGAAACTACGTATGTAAATTTTGGTAAAAAAATATTCAGATTTAGCACTCGCGCAAGCTCGATAAGTAGCGCTGCCTTGATCGTACGAGAATGGGGTTCTTTCAGCCCGTGGAAATTGATAAAAAAGGATTGAAACAATTTTTTTTCTATCCTACTTTATGTTTTCGAGGTCGCTGAAGATAATGGCATTGCCAGTTTTTGGAAAAGATTCCAAGATTTCAAGATATTTAAGATATCTCTCGAAAAAAAAAAAAATTTTTGATTTTTGCTAGATTAAATTGCCATTAATCGTAGGAACATTTTTTATTTTTGTTTCTCGGAATGTAGTCTTGTAGCCTAAATTGTGACGAACAAAATGAGTGGTCGCACAATATTTTTTGACAAAATCTTCTCGAGATATCGGCCGCAGACTGAACCGCCGTCCTGCCGTATTGCCGGTCACTGGGGATATCTGCCGATTTTACGCTATTTTCATTGATTTTTGAGATCCTACCTTGTACTTTCGACGTCGCTGGAGATGCGGGAACATTTATTTTCACGATAAAATGCAAGTGTTTCAATACATTCAAGATATTCCTATGATAAATTTCCCTAGTGGGATTTCCAATGAAAAGCAGAACTAGCTCTAAAACCTCGACATAATTTTTCCTCGCATGATTCATCTGGAGCTAGTGATTGATGACCATCGCGGTTTTCTTCTGGAAAGGTGCCAATGTCTCCCAAATTTTTCTATCTTCCACTGAAGTAATTTTTCTATCATCCACTGAAAAATTTGAGAGATATTGGCACCTTTCCAGAAGAAAACCGCGATGGTCATCAATCACTAGCTCCAGATGAATCATGCGCGGAAAAATTATGTCGAGGTTTTAGAGCTAGTTCTGCTTTTCATTGGAAATCCCACTAGGGAAATTTATCATAGGAATATCTTGAATGTATTGAAACACTTGCATTTTATCGTGAAAATAAATGTTCCCGCATCTCCAGCGACGTCGAAAGTACAAGGTAGGATCTCAAAAATCAATGAAAATAGCGTAAAATCGGCAGATATCCCCAGTGACCGGCAATACGGCAGGACGGCGGTTCAGTCTGCGGCCGATATCTCGAGAAGATTTTGTCAAAAAATATTGTGCGACCACTCATTTTGTTCGTCACAATTTAGGCTACAAGACTACATTCCGAGAAACAAAAATAAAAAATGTTCCTACGATTAATGGCAATTTAATCTAGCAAAAATCAAAAATTTTTTTTTTTTTCGAGAGATATCTTAAATATCTTGAAATCTTGGAATCTTTTCCAAAAACTGGCAATGCCATTATCTTCAGCGACCTCGAAAACATAAAGTAGGATAGAAAAAAAATTGTTCCAATCCTTTTTTATCAATTTCCACGGGCTGAAAGAACCCCATTCTCGTACGATCAAGGCAGCGCTACTTATCGAGCTTGCGCGAGTGCTAAATCTGAATATTTTTTTACCAAAATTTACATACGTAGTTTCTAGACCATACCGAACATTTTGAGTGCTGAGCACCTAAAATCGGAACACCTTTAGTTTTTTTGGGTCAGTCTACTATCCATCCTAGATGGCGCTGTAATTGACAAAAACCAAATTAAAAATATGAAGTTTTGTGTTTTAAACTTCGTGAAATTAGCTTTTTCATCCATAGGTTTCGCCATAAAAGTTGTTCTTACACAAAGGGTTGTGAGTAAAACCATACAGTTTTTGGAGCACAAGCTTAGAGATAAACACCAATTAGTTGTGTCGTAAGCCGAGGTTTACAAAAAGCGAAGTTTTTTTTTAAACTCAACAAAGCTTAAAAACTACGCTAAAAGCAATGTCTTCAAACAAAATTCATAAAAAATAAAAGCTATTAAAAAGCTTAGATTTTTGCTTATCAATTTTATGAGACAAGACCACTAATGCTTCAAATGAAAGAAAAAATCTTTTTCCTTTAACCATTTGCCAAAGTATTCAACCTAAATATGAAGCATTTTTCTCAAAAATTAAATTTTTTCGCTAACTTTAAAATTTACTCAACTTTGAGAGGCTGTAAAAACCAAACCACTTGCTCGAATGGGTTCAAATTTTCAAATCCTTGAGCTCCTAATATTTTTCTATCTGATGACAATATCAGATTTGTAAAAAAACCCACTCGAAATTGATTTTCGCCACGCCTTTTCGAAAAATGACGTCATGAGCCATAGGTTTCTTGATGGAAATCATTATAACTCATAGAGCTGCAAGTAGACGCAGCTGAACTTTTTTATATTGTATTCAGAATTGTTCAGTCTATTTAGTTTTGGTAAAAATAGTGTTTCAGAAAAGTACAGAAACCTCGGACATTAATAAAGTCATTTATTTTTAGTGTTACTTGATATATATAAAAACCGTTTATAGCATAAATAGAAAAAAATTAACTTTTCTTTCATAAATTGCAGAAAAATTAGAACCACATCCTGAAAAAAAAAAAAATTACACACTCGAAAAAAACATCGACTTTGACCAGCTCTACAATTTGCAATTTTCCACCACACCAAAATTTGTGCGATGTGTGAGAGCTTGCATTGTCATGGTGAACAATGATTCGTCTTCTTTTGTTCATTTTTCGAATTTCTCCGAAGACTTCAGGCAAACAAATTGTGGAGTAACACTCAGAATTGACCGTCCTGCGTTGCTCAAGAGGAACAGTTACCACATGACCAGTTTTGCAGAAGAAACAGGCGACCATTTGCTTCGAGGTGCTTCTTCCACGAACAACTTTCGTTGGACTTGGCTCGTCTTCGAAGACCCACACGGTCGATTGCTGTTTTGTTTCGGGCTCATACGCACAGATCCCTGATTCGTCACCTGTGACAATCTTATAAACGTCTTTTGAAGCACCGCGATCGTATTTTTTCAACATTTCTTTGCACCAATCGACACGAGCCTTTTTTTGAGCGATTGTCAAATTGTGCGGGATCCAACGAGAACAAACCTTTTTTACGGGCAGGTGTTCATGCAATATCAAATGTTTGCTAGTAGAAAAAATGCCCAAAGATGTTTCTACCTCACGGTATGTCACATGACGATCTTGCATTATTAGTTCACGCATGGTATCAATGTTCTCTGGCACAACGGCCGTTTTTGGACGACCTTCACGGAATTCGTCTTTAAGCGAGCGTCGTCCACGATTGCATTCACTAAACCAGTTTTTCACAGTGCTATAGGATGGTGCTTTATTGCCATACAAAAATTTAAGTTCATCGATGCACTATTGTTGTGATAATCCACGTCAAAAGTTGTGAAAAATGATCGCACGAAAATGTTCACGAGTTAATTCTATTTTTTTGCCAAATTGATTTTTTCAGGTCACTGTAAACAACACAAATGGTGGTCGTAAGTCAAAACGTTCTGAGTACGTTTATGCTAAAAAATATCAAACTTTCCAATAAAAATGTCAGATTGCACCTGGCAACACTTAGTGTTGCCTAGGACAGAAGTATATCGAGCCTACGTATGGATGTGTTTTTCCGCTCCAATGATTTGCTTGCTTGCTTGCTTTGACAAGCTGTGTTAACTTAATATGCAGTGGAAAATGCTTATCCAGAAGCGTATCAAAACTTTTTTTTTTAAATATTTCCATTTCTCGTTGGGATATTTTATGCACAAATACTTGTGTTAAACAGCAGACATATGCACGAGCGTACACAACCAAATTGCAACAATATATCGACAAGAGAGAAGTTGTAGTTCGGATATAAATATTCAAATTTCTGAAATCCTTTTTCCCCTCATGATTTTTTCCTATGAATAGAATTATGGCTTACTTTGTTTTTGTGAACATTTTTAGTGTTATTTGTTATTTTAGAATAAATATCAAAATTACCGATACGGAAATGTATAAGTTATAATTTTGAAAGAAAAGTTTCCATGAAATCAGCAGTTATGTTTGCAAAATTCTGCCACCAGTTTTTTCGCTCTATAAAAGACTTAAAGATATGTAAGTCATACAATTGGGGCAAATTCTCAATCAATAACTTTTCATTTTCAAAATTAACAAAAATTAATAAAAAAACAAACAACGCCTTTTCTAAAGAGACAAAATTCCTCAAGCGGATCGTTTTTTTCCCAACATTCGAATTTCAAAGCCAAAATCATTAAACTCGTTCTCTTAACGGATATGTAACCAGCCTTAACTTAGTTTTGAAAAAAAAAAAATTGTTTTATAAAAGTTACAAGCTATTGAAGTTTGTAATATTTCATATTTTGCACAAAATTCATATTTTTGAGTAGTCCATGTTAGGAACAAATTGTTCATATTTTGGGGTATTCATATGGTGGGATGCTAATATTTCGCGAATTCACTGTATCTCTGAAACCGATTGATGCATAGGGATGAGATTCTGTGCATATACGACTCTTTCAGGACCAACGGGTCATATATATTCCATTTAAATTTTTCAATGTCAGAACCACATTTTCTTTGCGATTGGAGCCAGACAGGTCTTCTTCGATAAAGAATAGATATAGATGTTCAAGCGAGTCAGAATTGGATTTTGTTTATGAGGGCTGTGGCACCGCCAATTTTTCTACCCTATAACATTCCACTGATATATACCAACATACTGGCAAAATGTGGTTTTCGTGTCTATAAAAAGCGAACACACAAATAAACAAACTCAAATTTTTATATATAAGTAATATTCAGAATATTCTGCCGATTTATCGACCATATTTAGGAGCTTAGAATGAAATTTTCCATGCTGAAATTTGTTTGATAATAAATCAAACTTTTTACAAAGTATTACCGAACCATTACTCGTAGAAGTAAGTAGTATCAACGCCTTCCTCTTAAAAATAACACTTTCCAAATTTTCGCTGAGAGTTCTTAGATGGGGACAATGAAGCGGGGAATACTTTCTCTCAAAACCTCAACAAACTCTCTTAGGTTAAGAACCTACTGTAGAGTTTTTCACTCTGAAATATACTCTTTGACGGTCACCGGTGAAAGTTGATGGACTCTCTAGAAATGCCTGAGCATTATCTACTTATATATAAATAGGTAAACGAAATCGATTCCATCCCTGTTTCTATACCTAAATCTCTACCGATTTGTATGATTTTTTGTTTGTTGGAAAGGTTGTGAGGAGGAGCAGTTTACAAGACTATATTTTTTAAAGTGGGCTGTGCCACGTCCTTAAATGGGAAAACACCCTCATGCATCTTTTTTTACGAAATTTGGTGTGAAGATATGGTTAGCTCTAAGGCATGGCAGCATGACCAATATGTTTTTTAATGGGTGGTGCCACACCACATCGATTTTTACGGAATTTGGTATGAAGATAGGGTTAGCAATAAGGAATGACAGCGTGTTCATTATCTTTCTCAGTGAGCGGTGTGACGCCCCTAAATAGAGAAAAAGGTCTCACGTCTAAACCACTGCATCGATTTTTATGAAATTTGGCATTGGTTAGCACTAAGGAACGATAAAATGACCATAATGTTTTTAGTATGCAGTGCCACGCCTCTAAATGGAAAAAATGCTCACACGGCTAAGCCATTGCATCGATTATTACGAAATGTGATATGAAAATAGGGTAAGCACTAAAAAACGACAAAATTACTATAATGTATTTTAATGGGAGGTTCCAAGCCCGTAAATGGAAAAAACACTGGCAGGGCTAAGTCACTGCATCGATTTTTACGAAATTTGAAATGAAGATAGGGTTTGCACTGAGGAACGATAAAATTACCAGTATACCAGGATTGTTCTGGGGTTCCGGGACCGCCCTTCTTTGGTATCGTAAACTGGGGTTTGAAATTATATTTTTTTTATGTAGTTCAAAGAAATTTCTAGAAAATTAAGGAGTGCAGAGTGTTGTGGTAAATGAAAACCGAAATCGAAATCGAACCCAACCCTTCTGGGTGATAAGTGCTGTGCACTATCATTGTGTCACTTGGCCGATTTTTAGGCTGGTACAGATTGAGTGTGTTCTTGAAAGTAGTAGTTACTCGTAAAAGAGCATGAACCACGCCCAAAATTCTATTCAAAAAAAGTGTTTAGCAGTGCACTGTTAATGGCAGATTAATGGCAAAAGATAAAAATAACTAAGACCAGGCTTTTTGTTTGTAGTTTGAGTTCCACGATTCGTTTTATCAACAAAGAAATCATAATTTGACTAACCCTAATTTTATATACACAGCAAAACAGATAGTAAAGTTTCCATTGTTTTTATTCTCTTGATATTAGTTTTAAACTATTTTGGTATTAAATTTAAAATTTCTGCTATGGTCTTGGTCTTGGTTTGCTCATCGCTAGTTAGAAATCACAATAAATGTTTGGAATATCGAAATTTTCAAAGCCAGTATCGCGATAAAGAAAAATACCCAAATCTTCAAACAATTTTTAGCTGCCTCAAAATTCTCTGCACAAAGATGGTCCGGAGGAGGTTTTCAACGTAGAATCCGAAGGTGTATTAAACCAGGACCAAAAATAAATTGATTCTCTATAATGTAGTTATGCTGCTCTAAAATTATCATATGTACTAACGTAAATGAATTGTATAAAATTAAATTAAAGTTGCTTACCAATAATGACAAACACCAACAATGGCAGCAATAAATCCATTTTCAAGAGAAAAGGAAAATCCAAAAATTCGGTAGAAAAAAATCGAGATTCAAGAGAAAAAGCGCCGAGTCGAAACCAATTAACTTCACAGTTAAATGAAAAAACAAACGCGCAAAAAAAAAAAAAAACGAAAAAAATCCGTAATTGAAGAAGGATATCAGTTACGACGCGTATTAAATTTTAAATATTTTGCTTTTTTTTATTTTTCGTAAAAAAACCGTAACTGTGGGAAAGATACGATGCAGCAGGAGATTCGATAACGAATTAATGGGTGGGCGTTAGCATAAAGACGCAACGATACGATGACTTTGCCAAGATGGACGCAGGATGTGGAACGATCAGACGTTTGATTATAAACAAGAAAAAAAAGAAGAAAATAAATAAAAAAGCGTCAGTTCAAAAGAACATTAAGTGCTGCTGACAGGAATAAATTACAAACATTTAAATAAAATTCTTTATCTTTTGCGTAGAAACAAACAGTGCGAAAAGGACACTCAAGGCTTTTTTTTTTTCTAGCGTTCAAGCGTAAATTGTACGCGCCTTTTTTTCGTGCAACAAATTCTTAATGACACCGGACTTTGTTGTTGATTAATTCTGGTTGTGTTTATTTTATGTTTTTTGTTTTTTTTATTATAATTTTATTTACTTCAAGGACACGAGGGGATAAGTTGAAATTTGTTTTTATAATTCGAAATGTATTAGCATTTTTTTTCCGCATTAATTAACTTCACACAAACACATGCTGTAAAATTTAAATTATTTCCTTTGGCCGAGAACCGGAAACGCACATTTATTATGGTTTACACAAATCTGCATTTAAATGCGGCTTGCACAATGCCTTGCTTTACGTATTTGTATGTATTCGTTTGTGTATGTGTGTGTGCTTGCACCACCACGTACTTAAACTATTTATTATTTCATTATCCTTTTATTTAGTAACACTTTAAAAAGGACTTGGCAAATAAAACACCAAAGCCTCCTTGCAGCGTAAGCTTGCGGGTGTTTGTAGCCGTTGTTGTGGTTTTTCTTGTTGTTGTTGCTGTTTTACCACTTCACCATCAGCCCAAAGTGACATTAATTCTTTTATTATTTGTTTTGTTTTATGCTTTGTTTCCGTTTTTGCGAAATTTTTCTTTTCTTCTTTTCTACACTTATTCACAATTTGCTTTGCTTGCAGCGTAACGAAGAGCGGAAGTAATTTTGTGCTTTTCACATTATGCTAATTTTGTATTACAAAAAATAATTGCCTGCTTTTAGGCGACACAGCATTATTATCAAGCATTTCGTATGCTTGTGTTCCATGTGTGTGCGCTTTCTTTGTGTTTAATTTTCGCATGAAGTATTCTCACTTAATAATTGACCTTTGACACACTCGCATACACATTTATACATTTTATGTTTTTCTTTATTCGATGTTGCAAGGTATGCAATGCTTTTTTTTTCTTTCTTGTTCGACTTCTTCACAGTATTGGTATGGTACCCATAATTTTGAAAAAATTAACTTTTATCTTGAGAAGCATACAGTTAGAAAAATATTGACTGGTTTAAGGCGTGAAAGAAAACAATTTAATTTATCATTGCCACGCACTTATTGCCACACTGTTTCAAGTTTACGTACCGACTGAAGTGTCAAAAATATTGAGATGCTGCATTGTGTCCTGGTTGAGTATTATCCTGTTTACAGGCACGACGATGATGACAACGGGACACGAGGATTTTGATGAAGACGACGACATCATTTCGGGGAGTATTGTAGTTTTGTAGCTGAGTGGCAATACCTCAGATGCTGCAGCTACTTATGCTTTATGCTCTTTTAACGTTTGAAAATGAAGTCTCTCACAAAACACTTATGAGGGAGAGTAAAAAAAACATCTCTGTTGCTAAAAGTGCAAATATAAACAGAGAGACAGTGCCTTAGAAGCGCTATGTGCAGAATTGTATGCAGCAATTTTGATATCTCTGGAATAATGTTATTTAAAATTCCTCAACAGTATATTCAATAACATTTATCTTACATCTGTTAACTACACAGGTACATATATTAAAGTTGCAACTCGAAATCAACTTTCATATTTATGCTTTGCAGAAAATACCAATATTCATTTTTATTAAAAAGATTGTCGAAATGAGCACCAGCTTAAGTTTCGAATAATAAAAAAAGGTTTACATTACAATCAATGTATGTCAGACTATGTTCTTCGAAAAAATTTTGAATTACCAATTCTGTGTATTTTTTTCCCTTGGTTTGTCAAGTTTTAAAATGCTCAAAAATATATGGATGATATGTTGACGGTAACGATGCTCGAAGTCTTCAGTAGCAACAGCTTTTCCCTAGAGCCCTATGCCTAGTTTCAGATAGAGAAAAAAAGTTGAAGAAAAAGTGCCCAAGTGATTTAATTTACTTAGCGCAAATCCAATGGTAGGAAGTGAAATCTCTCGGCATGCTTGATGAAGGCCTATTTTCCTTTTCACTTTGTCGTTATTCTAGCAAGATCAAAGTTTTTCTAAGATAACAAAGCATTTCAGCAGTCATTTATTTCTCTGAAATGAAGCAAGAGAAAATCCAATTCTTTACTTTAGTTATCAAAGTAGAGAAGCACTCGAAAAAAGTTTCGCTTGGATGGAAGCAGTGTTTTGCTAGTTCAATAGCCTTTTTGTTATTATCAATGTTCCTATGACCAAGCATCCATACGATAATAATGTCGGACTGGCTAAGCGCTTTGATAACCGCCTGACTGATAAAGATTATGACCACTTTTCTGAAACTGAATTGAGTAGTTTCTACTTACTCTGCCTGAAAAAGGCTAGCAGTGTTGAAAAAACTCCTTTATCTCGTCCCTACAATTTATTGTGATAGCAAGAGTGCTAGTTTCGAAATTAAGATTGTTTGAACCTTCATCTCATTGAGTTTTCTTGCTTCAGTAATCCAAAATATGATTTTTCAATCAATAGTCCTGCTAGAATGGTGCTTTTATCGCAGTTTATGTTTTTAACATAAGTCGACACTCAAATATACCTGCAATCTCTAATGTTAACAACTTGAGCGCATTACTGAGCTAAATTTAAATTAACACTTTTAAATGGTAAATACCTTCCCCCATCTACAACTGATACCGATTTTCTTTCAGAATTTTACACCCTTATTAAAGCGCCGGGCAAAGTCTTTTTTGTAAAATATTTCTGTAAAATAATCATCGCTGCACATATTTATTATTCCATTATTTCAAAAAGTGCTACGTTCTAATGATCGAGCCTCGCAAATGGGTAATGATGGGCCAAACTGTCCGAAAAGCATCCAATAAAATTTGTTTCCAAGACCTTGAGTAGATCTGACTAGGAAGTAGAGGAAGTATTGTACAAGACCAAAAGTCATTCGGCGGGAATCATTTATTTTAGCCCTATATTACATCTAAGTATATAACCATCTATAGGACAAAATTTCACAGTACAGCTTAATATAAGAGACGGAGTCAATTTTATCGGTTTGCAATTTAAGGTAAAATTCAGTACTTAGACAGTTAAAAATACCAATTAAAAATACCAATAAAAGCGGTCTTATCAAACATCTATCTTTAAAAATTGATAACACATGGCGACAAAAAAACTATTTATTTCTGCGGCCTATTTGTCAGGAATGAATCTAGTTTTCCAAGTATCCTTGCTTAAAGATGCAAAAATAGCTCATTAAACCTTACCTTTCAAATTACTCTATTACTTAGATCCTTACTTTCCGAGTTATCACCCATTTCAACTGCATACAATCAAAACAGCTCTTACAAGCAAAGATTTGTGGAGAACTAGAGTCAATTCAGAAAAACAAACCATTATTAAGTATTTAATGACCTAAGTGCATCTGGATTAACTCAAAAAAACGAAAGCCGCTATAATATACAAAATAGCCCTTTGTATGGAGTTGAAATACCATTACTTCAATGTTGGATACTAGGAAAGTAAGGATTTAAGAGAACAAATCAAAAGAAAGGCTTTATTAGGAAGGTTATGCCTTTTCGATTTTATTAAAAAAAACTTATTACGCTGGCTACTCTGTAAGTGTTTTACTATTCCAATTATGCATAAATATGTAGCGTGCATCATTTTTGAATACTAAATTGTATTAATATTATACTAAAATTATGTTTTGTTTGCCTACTTGGACTTATAAATAATTTTAAAAACAATTTATTTTATGTTTAACTTCATTAATATGCTTGCATTTAATTTACTGAAATACATATTTCCTATTTAATTCTTTCGTTATATTTGAGCCGCAACTATATTTCAAAATCATATTGGAAAATAGAACATTTATGTAAATTTTAGTTAAGTCGCGCTCTCTTTTAGTTGGCATGTTTTGTTGCTAGCACTTTCGAAATTACTTTCGAAATTGCAAGTAACAAAGTTGCAAGTAACGAAGGCAAAGCATAAAATGTAAATCTATGTTAAGATCACTCGGCTTACCTTCAAAGAATAAAGTAATATACTTGAAGTAAACTTCGTATATGTTTTCTTTCTTGTTTGCGCTCGACATAAAAATAAAGGATTCATAAAATTTCAAAGACACCTGAAGACTGCAAAGGCTCTGGTGGCTTGAAATTTTGTGAAAAGCTTTACAGTTTACATTTTTTTAGTTTACTTTCTTACGAGGACAAAATTGGACGCGAAAACAGTCTGTTTTGGACCGTAGCACTTAAATAGAAAATTATAAAGTAATCTCATGCTTAAAAAACAACTATTTTTGCACTTTTTAACAACGATATTTGCAGAACTAGAGTCAATTCGGTGAATTTGATTGACTGATTATTCAAAATCGACTCCAAAACCATATACCGCATATTCAGTGTTGCCCTGTGTAATTGATGAACTTTGAAATTAGATGTATAACATACAAACTTGAGTGTTTCATTTAACGATTTTGATTTTTTTTTGAGTTTTCCAGTGATCGAGGTGTCATTTTATTTAGAAAATGAAAAAGCTGGCTTAAAATTTTGTGGAGATAAGTTCTCTTCACCTGTGGATAGTTTTAGAAAAATATACCCATTTGACAATAAAATTATATTCCTAAATAGAGACGAAGTATTGATGTCAAGGCCAGTTGGTTCACATGCAACTCACACACTCAATGTGCCTGTAAATCTATAAGTTCTAGGTCAACTTCACCTTTAGTTTCAAAGAAAGACATTAAATTAAAGCGTAAATTTAGTTTTTTTATGTTGTTTTTTTTTTTTTTTTTCAGTACCTACTATCAACGTACACTTACAAAAAAATAATGTACTTTCACATTTGCATAACATCATAAGCTAACAATACTAATTAAAAGAACCACAAAATTTTATCACCTGCTGACTTTTGTGGTAGAAAATACTATGTTGAACTCATAAAACTTTTCAACTTTTTTACCAACACATCACATGGACATGATGAGTTCATGTACAATTCATATGAAAAAACAAAAAAAAAAAAAAACTAAGCAAAAATAACCAAATAACGAACATAATGATATTTACATATACTAAAAACCCCTAACAAGAGAGTAAAACTTTACATAACTAGTCTACCAACTGCCTCTTATGTATGTAGTTGGCCAGTCAAAAAATTAAATTGATAATTAAACAATTTACCTAAAATTACCAACTGCACCCAAGGGAATTCTGGCATGTCGGCATTTAGCCAAAATACAAAATGCTCAAATAACATTTGCTTGTACTTGCAGTTAGTTAGTCAGTTAGTTGAAGGTATTTTGCATTTAATTGTTGTACCGATGAGTACGAGTACGTACAAAATATTTGAACTTTGAATATTGCATGCAATTTTGAGTACTTAAACAGTTAATGACGTGTTAAGTTGGTAAATTGGCTGTAAATTAGACAAGTGGGAATTTGGGCTTTAAATTTTGGAGTTATTTCGTTTATTATTACACATTATATTTTAAAGATTTCTTCATTAAAAGTTTTGTAAAAATTTGTACAGTTTCCAAAATTTAACATTTACATGGGAACTAAAAGTAGAGAATTCGAAGAAGAAACGAACTGCACCCATCTCATTTTAGTTTTATTTTTTGTTACTTGAAGGTATAGAATATGATGACCTTAACTTCTGGAATATTTTTAATAATGAACATAAACTTTCAGCGTTGCCATATGTTTTTTTTTTAAGTTTTGCTTAAAAATTATAAGATGCGTTTCATATTTATAAGACACTTTTATAATTTTTTATCAAATCACGCCAAAAATGCGGTGTTTGTGTTTTTGGAAAAACAAAAAATGCCAAATAACAAAAAAAAAAAAAACCCAACAAACAATTTTAACAATTTTCATAACCAATTTTCAAACGTTTGGAAAATATTATTTTTTTATTATTTTTAAAATTGATTTTCAATGTTAACCCATTAATTCCCAACGAGAACCGCAGTAGATACGATGCTGAAATTTTCAGGAGTTAGCCTCCTGGGCTTAAGCTGCGTTTGTGAAAAAAAAAATTTTACTAAGTCTTGATTAGGAACGGCTCAATGACTGGGTGCCGTATGGCACCGCTGGGCATTCATATGCATTTGCTTTTTTTTATGTAACAGGAAAAATTTTCTGTTTTAAGTTAAAAATGCCCTTTTATGTACTTTAAACAATTGAATTATATATTGTTTATCACTAACTAGTCAAAAGAAAGCTATAAACTTAGGTTAAAGCATAATTAAGGAGAAAAGTAATAGTATGTTCGACTGCAAGAATTAAATCCTGCTGAGGCGAAAGTCTTGTTAGCAAATGCAATAAAGCATTCAAATGGCTCTATAATTAAAACTTATTCCCTAAAAGTCAAAAATAAAAACCCAACATGTAGATTTTATACTATACAAATTGTGTTGTGATGAGAGTTAACACCCACTTACATACACAATGTATAGTTGGTTAATGCCCAGCGGTGCCGTACGGCACATAGAGAAACAATAACTTTCGCGCTAGGTAATGCCCAGCGATGCCATACGGCACTCAGAAAAAAATTGCTAGCCAGTGCCCAGCGGTGCCGTATAGCACTTTGGTTTTTCAAATCATCACAACTCGTTTATTTTCAAATGGATTTTGTTGATTTTTACTTCAAAATACTCATTAGTCTTTTTTAAATAAAACTGTTTGCAAAAAGTTTCAAAATATATGACTAAATAACGATAAAAGGTGATACCTTACCGCAAGTCATACGGAATCAAAATATTTTTCACTTTTCTGCCAAAAAGCAATCAAATAACGATAATTACCACTAACACTTGACATAAACAAACGAAAAAATAATTTCCAATAGCTGGAAAAATATCCAAATTCATACTTTTCTAGTTTTAAAAGTCGTATATTGTTTTGATTAATTTTAAATCATTTTTAAAGTTAGCATAGTTTTGGATGCCGTATGGCACCGCTGGGCACTAATGGGTTAAAATCAACAATTAGAATAATAGCCATGTTCACGATCTGTTGCAAAAGGTCTTGCTTGCATCATAGCATTTGTAAATAAGTGTTGAAAAGCTTTGCTGTACAACAACAACATATATAGGGTTGAATTTACATTTGAAGCGTTGCGTGCATTAACGCCCCAAGTCGAAAAATGGCATTTCGAGATAATTCAATTTAAAGTTTTTTAATGCTAAAAAAAGAAAAAACCATAATTTAAACCTTGAAAAACAAATTTATTCATTTAAAACTAATAAAATAAGTAAATAATTACCACTAACGCATATTGACAGAATTATCGAAGAAGGAGAAATTTAAATTATAGGGCGTTTTTGCATAAATCCATTTGACTATCACTGGAGTAACGTTAGCATTTTGCTTGGGAAACCGGCAAAACTGTTCCGATTTTAATGATTTTTTTTTTTTTAAATGAGGGGAATGAAATATACTTTCACCTCAACTATTTATAAATGTGCGTTTTTGTTTATTTCTTAAAAATTTTTATTTAATAAAATGCAAGCATATATTTGCATCTAAGTTTTGCACCTGGTAAATATTTTTTTTGCAAACGGTTTTAGAGATTTTAACGAATTTTGGTACAATATTCTATATTAGTATAACATTGTGACTGGGATCAATTCTAACCTTGTAGATATTCATAGAAAGGCGTAGCAAATTCTTTAAAATTAGAATTTATTGGGCAATATTTCGCAATCGGTGGCTAAGTTTGGTAGACAAATGCTGATTACAAATAGCGAAATGTGGATGGGATGGCAAGAGTGTCACACCCACTTTTAAAGGCTTGAATATTTTGATTCAATATTACACAAAAGCAGTGCAAAGGATTTTAATGAATTTATAGAATATTGAAATCAAAAAAAAAAAAAATTTTCGAATTCTTGTGTTTTTTTACTCTTTTGACGATAACTGTTTTTAGATCAAAGATAGGAAAAGACAAAATATAACAAAAAAATATGGAGATAAAATTTCCTTTAAAATGCTTTATTGAAAATTTATCGAAATATGGCCAATCAAACATAGCAATTTTTTTACCCAGCCGGAAAAATGGTTTTAATTATTGAAAAGCTTGGGTCCTCAAATAAATGTGTACTTAATTTCAACTTCCAATTACGATCACAGAATGTGGTAGGGCAATATATATATACTGTTTAAAGAGTTGCGTGCAAGAAGGGCGTAGTGCGACTTGGGGCGTTTTTGCTTAAATCAATTCGCGGTAGGAAAAACGGTTTTACTCAAAACCAAGGTGCCTAACGAGAAAATTTTATAAGGCAGAAAATGCTTAGAATCGTGCAAAAAATATGTGTGAATTTTTTCGAACATTTTATAATTTTTCAAAATTTGGCTAAAAAATCACACGTAATCTTTGGACAATTCTAAGCATTTTTTGCCTTATAAAATTATCTCGTTAGGCACCATGGTTTTGAGTAAAAACCGTTTTTCCTACCGCGAATTGATTTAAGCAAAAACGCCCCAAGTCGGACTACGCCCTTCTTGCACGCACCTCTTTAAACAGTATATATATATTGCCCTACCACATTCTGTGATCGTAATTGGAAGTTGAAATTAAGTACACATATATCTGAGGACCAAAGCATCTCCAAAAAGCGATGGGCGCAAAAACGCCCTAAGTCGACTTAGGACGTTAATGCACGCAACGCCTCATTTGCATTTACATTTTCTATACAAAAAACTGATGCTATTGTGGTAAAGTTTTTCAATGTGGTATGGTCGCATATCTCCGATTTGGGAAAGAACCTGCGAACGTCACTGCTTTTATCCTATCACAAAACATGAAAAACCAGGAATGTGTTGCTGTCATGCAGCAAACAAAATTTTTCCGGTGTCAGTTGAACGAAACTTAAGTCGCGTGTGGTTGATTTTTTTTCCGGATTTTTTGCAAAAAAATTTTATTATGAAAAATTTGTTTTTTGGTGAAGTTTTATTTATATTCAATAAAGGTAAGTGCTAAGTATTGCGAAATAAGTGTATAACTGTGTAAATTCAAAAAGTTTCCCATTTTATTTTTAGAATTTTGTAATTTCTAAAAATTGGCTTGTGTGGTATAGTCGGGATTCGCTTATGTGGTATATGAACATTTCTTGATATTCTTAACATTAATAATGAACTTATTTCATACCTTTCAAACTTTATATTTGGTTGTATGGTTAAGTATACCTCATTACCTTACTTATATGTACCACATTACCAGCCCACTTTACAAGTACTGATCAGTATATATACCACATTATGCCACCATATATACCACATTACCGCCCAACTTTTTGAAAACAGTGTTTTTGACTTTTTTTCAGATTTTGCTCGATAACATTTTTTAACGAAATTGCACACATTTTATTGAAATATATTCTGTAGCCAATACTTCAATGATTTGCATAAAAAATTTGGCTGAGATTGATCTAACGGTTCTCCTTCAATTCCACCTAAGCATTAGCTATACCACAATAGCATCAGTTACCCTATAGCATAAAAATATCACGTCATTTTTCAAATAAAAATTTTTTGTTTATGCTCTCGTTCTCTTTGGTCATACGATTTTCTCAGAGAAATACATTTTTTCGTAGCTTGCAATGTTTACAATTTTAATATTGCTCACAATCAAGTGGAAATTATTGCTATTTTGCTACTTTGCAAGTCTAAATGCTCCGGATAGTGAACACGGCTAATGTTTATTTCCAAAAGTTTCAATAATCATTTTCCAAACATTCGAAAAAATTTTTATTTTATTTTTTCAATGAAATATCGAGCTAAGTTAAACGCAAGGCATTTGAACCATAACTGGCACGTTAGGTCAGTTGATAAGATTGTCGACTTATAATTTGGAAGTCATAGGTTCGATTCTCAGTTAACATAAATTTTTTTTTTTTTAATTATATATAAAAATGTTTGGAAAATGTTGTTTAATGAACTTAATAAATACTAACAAAATGTTAATTAAAAAGTTAAAAAACCGATTTAAGAATATTGAATAAAAAAATTTGGAAAATGTTGTATAAAAACATTTATAATAAGCTTGCTCCAAATGATTTTCACAAGCTTGCTATGAAGGGTTCAGTTTCGATTATTAAATTAAAATTAAATAATTAAAATTCAAGAATTTCCAAACATTTACCAAGTTAATTTCCAAACGAAATGTTTGCTTCAATAAGCGTATAATAAGTTATTTTCCAAACGTTTTTGTTTTTTGGAAAGCTTTAAAATGTATATTTTTTATATATAGCCTTAAGTTAAAATACACACAGTTTTGCCTACTGGCAACTGTTTCATAATTATAAGACACATTTTTCATTTTACATTTACAACAAAAAAAAAAAAAACGAATTATCCAATGTAATTATTCTTTAAAATAATGAAGGTAAGTGGCCATTCCAGTCCCCTCGGTTAAATGCTCTTTTTTTATATATCGATGAACAAGTATGGCCAAATTTTAGGGAAAAGTGGTCGTAGTAGCACCATTATTCCAATTTATTTGAAAAAATCTTCAAGCAAGCAATTTCTTTTCAATGTATGCCGCACTTGCTGCTTCTTGCATCCAAAAAGTGTGGCAAATGACTGTTTGGCGTACGCGAATGACATCGGCACGTTTGTCCGAAATAAAATGTTCTTCTAAAAAAGACTAAAAAGCGGCGTCCATTTTTTTAAGTTAAATAACTAGGAACTATGCTAAGACTCAGTAAGAAATTTTTAATTTACATAGTTAGCTTTGAATTACTTATGTATGTTACTTTTTCGGTGAGATTTGGATGGACCAGATGGATTTTGTCATTATTGACGTGATCTGAGAATTAAACCCATTATTTACCTTAAGTATTCACATTAAGTTCGAAGCTAACTTTGCAAAGTAAAAATTTCTGAATGAGTTCCAGCATTATTCCTAGTTATTTAATTTAATAAAGAATGGACGCCACTTTCTGAATATCATCTTTCTCTTCACTTTCAGATAGATAAAGAAAAACTGAGCAGAGATACTCTAAAATGCTTGACCAACTTCCATAGTTGTTAATTCTACATAAAAAAATTTTTCGAAGAGTAAACACAGAAAAACAGTAGCTGAAATATAAACACAAACAAAATCGTATACGTTTTTTTTTAGAAAATTAAGTTATAAGCGGAACTGGCCAATTAAGTGCACAAAGAAGCAGTTAAGGACAGGACGGAGAATGAGATTTTAACGCTTTATGTTATAATTTCATAGTAAAATAATAAAAATTTCCTTTATTTTTTGTAAGCGGTTGGTATAGAAGCTTTGGTTTACTATCTGTATTAAATAGTTAAAATAACAAATTTTAAATTTAAACATGGTTTTGAGCCCCGGGACACTAAATGGTATATTTTTTGGAGAATCACCCATTTTTTGTGTAAAAAACCATCACTGAGATCAAGAAAAGGCTTGAAAAATTCTATCGGGAGTCCGCACGTCATTTCAATGATTAAGAATGGGTTTACTGAGTTCCGTTATGGTTGTACTCGAGAAATCGTGGATAAAATCCATTGAATGATATTGAACGCTTGGCTTCTCAACTGAGCAGGTACATCAGATTTGACATGATGGATCAGATGGACATAAAAAAGCTCTCAACACGATGGGTGCCGCGATTGCTCACAATCGACCTTATGGCTCACGAGACTACTTCAAAGGAGTGTTTGACGCAATTCGAACGAGTTTTAGCGCCATTATGTGTGCATTGACGAAACATGGATCCACCACAAGACACCAGAGACCAGGAAATAATAAATATTGTGGGTTTCTTCGGGAGAATGTGCAGCAAAGAAGGTCAAGGTGACTCCATCGGCCAACAAGACCATGGCCACTTTTTTTGAAAAGGGTAAAACGATCACCGCTGAATATTATTCTGAGTTTTTGCGAAAATTTCGTGTTTCCAAACATGAAATAATAGCTGGGTGGTAAGAGATTTTTGTCGAATAAAGAAGTTATTACTGAAACAAACGGCTATTTTGAGACTCATTATTTGAGAAAACCTATTATTTACTTAGAAGGAATACAAAAATTTCGAAAAACACTTCACTAAATGTATCTAGCTAAAATAAGGCTATTTTGAGATATACAAATATACATATGTATGTACATTCTTCAAAAAATCTTAAACTTATCAAACAGCCCTTGTATTTCTATAGAAAACATCATACATTTTTAACGCCTCACTCGCTGGTAAATAAGGTCATAAAAATTAAAACATCACTTTGAAAGTAAAAGGGCAACACAATTCTACAATAAAAATTCTACACGATGAATGGTATTTAAACATTAAAAGCAAGACCCTGAAATCTTTTGAATTTTGACATTTAGTATGCATGAAAAAATAAAACATGTGAAGTTTAAAAAATCATTTTTTACTATTTTTTTTTTTTTTTCTTTCTCTTATGGCCCTTCATTTTAGCATATAGAGTATTTAAGCTCAAAAGGATAAAGTTATGGCTTCATATGGGAAGTCAAGCGAACAACAACGAGAAGCAACAACAATAGAATAGTATCAGCAGCAGCAGCAAGAGTAGCATCAGCAAGTGCTGCATGCAAAACACATTACGTGCAAGCAACATCACAAAGTCGTCTTATCATTCCATGAATAATGCAAGGATTTGTTAAGGACACATGACTTGAATCTCGCAAAAGTGCTGCCAGCGTCATAGCTTGGAATGCAATAGCAACACAAGCAGCAGCAGCAGCAGTTGTAGGTTACATCGCTAACAACAACAACAATGCAAACACCAAAAGCAAGATGATGGCATCAAACATAAATTGCAGGAGAAACAACAACAAGGACAACAAAAACACCATCATCATCAGGAGTAACTGTGGCAGTGCAAAGTGTTGCAATCAGCAGTAAAATACAGAATTCTTGGAATTGTTCAAATAAACTTGGAAGTTTTCAAAATGTTAACCACCAGCATGCGGTAGATTTTTAAAATGTTCGCAATTTCATCTTAAATGTTCTTCTATTTAATTATTTAAGTAAATATGGGAAAAACAATTGGAAAGAACTTAAACATTTAGTTAGTAACTACTTACCGCGTAGAACTTTTAAAAATTATATTTTTGCAACATTCTTAACTATTTAAATATAAAATTTATGAAATCAGTTGCTTCCTTTAATACTTCCTCTTTGATATCTCTCGCTGAAATTGTTACGTAAACGTATAAAAACACATTAGTAATACAGATTTTAAGTGTTTTTTGGCCATAAATCGGCTTTCCGATACTAGTATAATTACGTCCTTTTATGGGAGCTAAAGTTCATTCTCTCCAAAGGATCATAGCTCGCAAAGACTCTTATTGGAAAAGTTCGAAGGTATATTTTTATGAGGAGGAATGTAGCTATTCGATGCTTCAACTTCAGGCAAAGATATCTCAAAATCCTGCAGGTATATTGACAATTCTGAGGATGCAGTCCGATTAAGCGTCAAAAAATAAATTCAAACATTTTGATACAATTCATTCCCAAAAGTAAATGGGGTACAATTAACCCATATTGGCCCAGAGGGGTAGTTTTCTACCCCTAAACTAAGATAGCGATTTCTATGACACCAGAAATTCTAAAATTTATTTGTTGATACAAATCTGATCTTTGGAATGTTGGCTATCATCTTTTTATCACGATGACTTAGGTTCAGACAGTGTTTGAAAAAATATATCAGTTTAGCATAGTTTCGATTTCCTAAAGCCAGGATTTTATCCAAGAACCCAATATGGCCACTTGGCTACGGAACACTGGAACATGATTCAATTCCAATGATGCCAAATAGGATCTATAGAACATAAAATGGTGTAGTGTTTAAATCAATTTATCGGTTTAGTGTTGTTTCTTCTTCTTAAAACCAGAATTTTATCTTTGAAAATAAGTACTTTTTATAATAGTGACCGAATGTGATCACTTGGTCGCGTGGTCACTGGCCACTAGAATATGAATGTGCGCTAATTGAACTGAGTGGTTATCAGGTGAGTGGGATCCATTGATAAAACGACATATCAATGAAACTTTATCATGCTTTTAAAAAAGCTTGCAAAAACTTTTCAAAAACAAACTTTGTTCCGAATTGACTATGTAAGGCAAAAATTCGCTGGAAAAATAAGGCAATCGGCAATAGTTTAGGAGTGAGCTTTTTTCACGTTTATTGCAAAAATTTACTCCCCTACACTTTGCTAGGGAATAATAATGTACATATAAATGAATAATTATAAATAACGTTTGACAAATTAAAAACTTTGGAACAACAGTTTTATAGCTTAGTGAAATAGCTTTCATATGACACTAAAATCTTTAATATCATTTCAAGCGTTTCCAACTTATACTGGTTCTACTAAAGCAACTTCGAAAATATGTTACTTTTAGGAGATTTAGCTAAAAAATCTATATATGGTTATTATAGTTACTATAAATAAGATGAAAAAATTGAAACAACGCACAACTCATTCGAAACTTTTTTGAGATCGAAATAACAATAAAAACAGTATTAAGTGTTATGAGGGACATATAAATCACTTTGAAAAAATTCTCAGCTCATTTTTTTGTGATCATTTTTCAGATTTTAAGGGTAAATTGTGTTTGCCAACATCTTTTATTTAAAGCCATTAATATGACAAGTTGACTCAGCTGCTTAAAAAATGTATGCATTTCAAATCTTGTTGAACATTAAATATCATATAGGACTATTTTTTTACTGTTACCAACTGATACCTTAATCATATAGCAAATTGTTCGTTACTCAGCCATGAATTGCATGAAATGAAGTGTAAAATTGCAATTTCATCCAATTTGCAATTAACTTAATGAAAAGATAAAATTTTCCAATTTAAAATTAAATCATGAAGCTGCAGTCGTGCACTGGTTCATGAGTTCCATCCGTTCGTTCGTTCGTTCGTCCTTTCGTGCGATTTGCTCCTACGTCCTTGGTATACGTAAGATATTCACTTTTTTAAAGAAGCACAACCGCAGTTCCAATTAAATGGCAATGAAGGGGTGCTGCTTAATGTTGCACTTTGGGAAATTAAAATGCAAGGGAAAAAATCATTGAGATAAAAAAAAATCAAAATCAAATTGTCTAACTTGAACACAGAATTACGAGTATAACATTGAGCCAAGTGATTGAGAGGAGTATATCCTAATACATAGCGCTATTTTTAGTAATAGTTTACAAAGAAGTAAGTAAAATTTTAAGGACGAAAATAATAGAAAGTTACAAATATTTTCTTTAAATGAAACTTCTCGTGTGCCAAAAGAAGTTTAGTAATATATGATCTACATTTCCTCCTCTGAGGAACAGTTTAAGGTGACAAAGAACCGCTATGTTTCTGTAACGCTTCTTGAAGGTAAGATATAATGCATCGAATTCAACACTTTGTTTTACGTGACAATGACAAAAAAAAAAAACAGCAAAGGAATAAAAAAAATTGGAAATCTCAAAGCAAAACTTCAAGAGTAAGCTTTCCAAAGTAGCAGATGAACGCAATTGTGATCACGTTGTTTCCAAACAAACTAAGTACAAGTAAGAAGAAAAAAGACATATTGTAAGTATGTGTAAATGCGACCCACTCTTTCTGTGGAGTCCAAGAATCACCCAGTTGAAAATAATCCATAAGTTTTTTATCTAAATTTGGTTAACTTTATTATCAGAATTCTTGAATGACATACTGTTTGACACAACTTTTCCAACATGAATAATTTAATTTTTCTTAAATTTCATATTCTACTGTTACTCTTTTGTCTATATCAGTTTTAAAGTCAGAGATAGGTAAAGACATAGCGCAATTTACAAAAAAGTATATAAAATTTTCTTTAAAATGCTTTATAAAAAATTTCTAAGATTAAAACTTTATCGAAAAATGGAAATTTTTTTTATGCAATCGGAAAAACGGTTTTTACTCAAAACCAAAGCGTCTTACGAAAAAAGTGTCTTATGCTTAAATGTGGGTTTTTCACAATTTTTTGGAACTTTTTAAATTTTTTTTTTTTGATCAATTTTTTGGAAAATTATACAATGTCACAAGCAATTCGAAAAAAAAGTCATACGTATTGCATTATACGACACGGTGTCGAGAGTTCAATTTAAATGAATTCTTAAGTAGCCTCATTTTTTTACTGCATATATGTTTTGTTTTGAGCAAAAACAACTTAATAAATTTATTTTTGAAATCTTTTCTTTACTACAATATTTTTTAAAAAGAGGTCGTAAAACCGTACTCTAAAAAAACACAACAAACCAAAACAAAATAGCCATTTTTTTGTAGCTGTCGGTGCTAAATCCGAATTCAGCCTTGTAATTGCTCTATCACTTATGGTTTTTAAGATCTAAAAGTTTAAAAGCACTATTTTTGAGGATATTTAGAGGACGCACTAAATTGTTCTGCTCTTTTCTACTTGATACTATTCTTTGCCTTCAAAATAAGCTATGAATTGGCATTGTCTGATTTTGACTTAAAATATTATGACAATTAAAACACTACTAAGCAGTGCAATTAGTAGAAAAGAACAAAACAATTTATTGCGTTCTCTATATATCCTCAAAAATCGTGTTTTTGAACTATTGAGTTTGAATATTTCAAAACCATATAT
This sequence comes from Calliopum simillimum, assembly GCA_951812925.1. Classification (NCBI taxonomy): domain Eukaryota; kingdom Metazoa; phylum Arthropoda; class Insecta; order Diptera; family Lauxaniidae; genus Calliopum; species Calliopum simillimum. Next base: position 148,567,189 of record OX638368.1, read on the forward strand.
GATAGAGCAATTCCGAGTCCGGATTTGGACAACTACATCGAAAATGACTATTTTTTTTGTTGCCTTGTTGTGTTTTTTTAAGTGTACCGTTTTTCTTGCTCAAATGAAAATATATATCGCTCATTTATTTCAAGAACGGAACAAGTCAAAAAACACGATTTTGCAAAACATACGTTTAAAGTTTTCAATTGAAAAAGTTTTTCTGTTCTCAAACAGTGACCATAAAAGATATTTATATGAAATTTGTTTAAATTGGGTTCTCGAAACCATGACGATTTTTCGTAAGACGCGTAAAAAAAATTCCATGTTCGAGTGGCCATATTTCGAACGATTTCAACCTATGAAATTTTTTATAAAGCATTTTAAAGGAGTCAACAACTATAAAACATTTTTAATTTTTCAAATTATGAGTAAAAAAATTTGGAAACGAATTTTTATTTTTTATTGAGGTAACAAAAACTCTAATGAATCCTTTACAAAATTATATTGTAACAAAACAGATACAAATTATTAACACACTGATTTTTCTCACTTTTCATTCTATGTGTATATCGCTAGATGTATTGAAGGGAAAACGGTGTATTCTCCCCTCTCCGATTCAATAGCATCCTCTTATTTAAAACCACTCTGTGATTTCTTTCTCCTTAAATGATCCGTTGACTGATTCTGCATAAAAACCCGTAAACGTCTTAGTTCTTTTCTATATGGCATAATCAATAGTCTATATATCTGGTTTTTATATTCGACTTACTTAAGAATTTTTAGATTTATTTTTTTTGTTGGGGAAGACATGCAGATTGGGAGATATTATGCATCTAAGTGAAATTATGTAGGGGAGAGGGGTCGGTTGTAAACCGGGTTTTGTTTTTGGGCTCTAATTTTTCACAAAATAAAGTTATCGAATAATTTCAAATACCGTTTTAAAGGTAACATAAAACGCAACTTTTTATGCAGACAGTTAGAGTTTTGATAAAACTTCAATTTTTTATGACCAATTTTCTAAGGACCTGATTTTTGGCTCTTCCAAAAAACGGGCTCGGTTGTGAACCATCTGGCAAATCCCAATAAAAGTCGGCAAATACTAAGTAAAACACCCTTAATTTCATAATTAGTTAAGACTTTATTCATTCAGAAGGCTTTAGGCGGACAAACAAGTTATAATGACACCATCATCAGGTATTATGGCACTGCCCAAATATGTGAAAACATTCTTAACTTTATTGTAAGGACTTGGCATTTCCAGCTAGGTATATCTAAGCAAACACTAAAATTTTGCACAACCCAAACAAATTGCACGTGAGCATTACATTTTGTAAATCTTTGCTCACACATACATTCATACCCGTATATGATTTTGCATTTTGGCATTAAGTTAAGTGTGCTTGTGTGGGGAAAGACTTCTTTTGTGCTTTATGCGCTTTTTTTCTTTTGTGATGCCATATATTTTCTTTTGTCTTTTAAGGAAAAATTTCCCTAAACAATATTTTATTGTATAAACTCTCACAGGAGAAACAGAAACATGTTTATTTAACATAAATTCTGCGAAATTTTCTACCAACAAAAATTTGTCAAAGATGCATATTTTTTCATTTTTGTCGCTTACAGATATTCCATGGAAATTTACTTCAAAATTAATATAGGTATATTATAATTTATATAAATTAAAGAATTTAAGAAAAAAAATAAATTTTGAATTGAAATTAAACAAAAAATCAAACAAATTCAAACACAAAATAGTAACATTTTAAATTTTTTTTTTTTTTTTTTTGATGTAAGTATTTATTTGCAATCTATCTTATGATAATAAGCAAATTAATTAGAAAGTTAATCTATTAACAGCAATTGTCGCACTCCAGTCCGACATTTAAAAAAAATTATAAGAAATTTTGATTACATGTATAATAAAGTACAATTTATAGCGAATTCAAAATCTAAATGGTAAATCCAAAATATGGTATCGTCTTTTGATTTCAAATGTTTCATCCAATAAGCAAATAGCTAAGGGGTTAGTGTGGTGGTTAAGTCGTTCTAGATATCTGTCACTGAATTTTTTAATTTCTTCTTTGATGGTTGGGATACGGAGATCCTTGTGTATATCTTCGTTAGTTATAAACCATGGAGCTTGAGAAATCTGTCGTAGAGTTATTGATTGATAGCGCTGTAAAATTTCTATATTCAAATTGCATGCTGTACCCCAAAGTTGAATAGCGTAAGTCCAAACAGGTTTTAATATTGTTTTGTAAAGAAGAACTTTATTTTCTAAACTAAGTTCAGATTTCGGACCAATCAGCCAATACATTTTCTTATTCTTTATCTTTAGATGCTCTCTTTTTGATTTAATATGTTGTTTCCATGTAAGTCTTCTATCAATATGAACGCCGAGATACTTTACCACGTTACTTTGTGGTATTGTTGAGCCACCAATATGCACACTAGGGCAATCGCGTCTTTTCATAGTAAATGTGACATGTACTGATTTGGTTGCATTTACTTCAATATTCCATTTTTTAAGCCACTTCTCAGTCTTATCTAAATGCATTTGTACCAGACGTGATGCTTCAATGTTTGATTTGCTGGATGCAATAATTGCAGTATCGTCTGCGTATGTTGCAATAGTAAGATTTTGAGAAATAGGCATATCGAAAGTACCCAGTACACTGCCTTGTGGGATGCCAGCAGCAATTTTGAACATCTTAGATGATTCTTGTTGAGTTTGCACATAAAAAGAGCGATTGTGCAAATAAGATTTTATTAACAAAAAATAAGGAGCTGGCAATAGTTTTTTGACTTTATACAGCAGTCCGGGTTGCCAAACTTTATCGAATGCCTGTTTAATGTCTAAAAACACACCTGATGCATATTGCTTTTTTTCCAAAGCTTCTGAAATCACATTTATTACAGAGTGACATTGTTCCACAGTACTGTGATTCAATCTAAATCCAAATTGATGTTCAGGGATAATGTGTTTTGCTTCCAAAAGTGGCTTATTGTAAAACTTTGGATTGCAAGCCGAGTACAAAAGAAAACTAGATAGAGTTCGAATATTTTATTTTCTGGAGAATAGGCGAACTGTATGATACATTGTATTCGAAGATTCTCAAACATATCTTCATTCTTTTTATGGAAAATACAGACTCACGAAAGATTCTGATTTTTACTATATAAATACCTTAATTTGGCTTTGGAGTTAAGATTTTTTTTTTTTTTTTTTTGTGTATTAAGTTAAGTTATCTTAATTTCGAATTTTATAATTTGTTTTAAAACATAATTATTAATCATATTTTTTTTCCGCCTTGATATTGGTAAAATCTGAATAACATCAGACCGCCAAATTTGTGACCACAACTTTATTCGTGTTGTTGCTTTATTTTGTCAATATCCTATAGAAAGCATCCAAAACTTTAAGTCGTATTAATTTTAGTTATTACATACATACATACATATATATTCCGATTTAAAATTGTTACATTGGGGAGGGAGGGGTCATCAACTACGTTACGAATTTATATAATTTTATGCGACAAAACATTCAAATTCATATCACCAAAACTAAGATTTGTTACGTTATTAAGGGGGCAACGGGTTGTATGTTTTGTTACGTTGCGTTACGACCGAGAAGGGGGGGTCAAAATTGATCGAAAATTGCGTTACGTAATATATGAACGGCCCCTTACGTACATTTGGGGAGGGCATTGATTAGTTAACATCTTTAGAACCATCAGCCATGTTACATTAGCAAAACGATATTGATAACATGAATCTAAAATACCTACAATGCTATACATTAATTCATAGCGAATAATTGGAAAATCTTGCTACCATCATCGGAAGCTTTAGATATACAAATTAAACTTAAGCTTAACTTGCCTTAAAATTGCAAAAGGTCGTCTTAAAAATCTACGCCGATATAACACTAACTAGTTATATTTTGCGAGTTATAACTTATAATCATTTAATTCCAGCATAAATGCTGGGAACTCCTTCACCTGAGTAATATTTTTGTCATTTGGTAAATGATACTTACATAATTCCAGAGCAATAGAAATATCATATGGCTTTTACTTTGGCAAATATTTACGTAATAATTATATAATATCTAAAAATATAATCATCAAAGATAGATAACTCGTATGGATATTTGGGCGAAACCATTGAAAAATTACTCCTCCAAAAATGCCACAATCAATTTGCAACGCCTTTAGGAACAGTAAAATGGAAAACAAAACTACAAAAACAGAAACAAATAAAAGGCAAAAGCATAATAAAAACATAAAAAAAAAACAGAAGAAAAAACCAAAAAAATAAAAGAAAAATGACAAGGACGCTAAAAATGGGATATGAACGTGGCTGGGAATCTGTATGTAAATGTGGCTGAGAATGCGAATGAAGGATGACGACATTTTAGCATATCGAGAAAATTTCATGAATCATTGATCAAAGGGAAATGAATGCTTGAAGGTTAGGGTTAATGGGTTCTCAAGTGGTTTTTCTATTTTCTCGTTTTTTTTTTTTTCTCTTTTTCTTTTCTTTCGATTTTACCAGTCATTTCCATTTTTCACTACAACTGAAGTTGGCTATGTGAGCTGAAGGAGTTTCAATTTGTTTGTTTGTTTGTCAGCGCCTGGGAGCTTTAGTTGCGAATGCATTGCACATTTGTCTAAAACTACAATACAAATAGGAGAAGAAAATGGGCGTATTTGGCTAGAAAATTGCGGAAATATTTAAATTTAACGCTTTTGCTTGGTTATGTGAATACTCCGGTTTTCTATTTCTTTTTTGCTTTGCATTGTTCTTCGGTGTAGTTTTTCATCCGAACTGATTTTTTTCCTCTGCATGCATTTTGCCTGATATCTATTTTTTGGACCATATATTAATGTTATGCAAATTATTTAACAACTAAGGATATGGTTCATTCCGATAGCTTAAAGAATTTGTTATGATTGAATAAAATCGATACTTTATTTTTATATGCTTTTAATCATGAGATATGAATTTTCTTGTTGTAAGAGTGAAAAATACTTTTATTGCAAGAGGAAATGATCACAATTTTTGACGAAAAATTATCAAAAAAAAACTCAATGTATTTCCTGGACTCAAACTGATATAAAAAGACTCTTTTATAAAAGAACTTCATTTCAAACTGCTCCGATTTTAATGATTTTTTTTTTTTAAATGAAGTGAATGAAAAAAACTCAACTTTTTTCAAATGTGCGTTTTTCTTTATTCCTTTAAAATTTTAGTTTTATAAAATGCATGCATACATTTGCATCTAAATTTGCATGTGGTAAATATTTTTATTGCAGCCTGACGAAAAAGTGTATGAGGCAAAATATGCTTAGAATTGTCCAAAAAATGAGTGTGTATTTTTTAGATATTATTTTCTAACCAATTTTGAAAAATTATAAAATGATTAAAAAATTCTGAAAAAACTCACACGTATTCTTTGGGCAATTCAAGCGTTTTTTGCAATATACACTTTTTTCGTAGCAAACTGATTTATCCAATAACGCCCCAACTCGCAAGTCTACCACATTTTGTGATCGGAATTGAAAGTTGAAATTAAGCACACATATATTTTTGAGTACCTAAACTTTTCAAAAAAGCGATGAGCGCAAAAACGCCCTAAGTCGGCGTTATTGTGCGCAGCGCCTCAATTGTAATGTGTGTAAGTATCGATACTCTTCATATCATTCGACGGGCATATTATAACTTTTCTATTTTTACTCATGTTATTGGTATGTTTTTCTTTTAACGTGGGATGTAACAAAAAATACCACGAGACTGTGCTTGCAATCCACGTTATCCTTGACGCATTTAATACGTAAGTTTGGTAAATTTTTTATTTTTTTCAACTGTTTTCCCTCCCAGTTTTCATTTATTTATTTCTTTATTTTATTTTACTCGGCATTGAGTGGTTTAAGAATTAATGCTTCTTCTTTATATAGGCGAGCATCTTCAGCATAAATCGAATCCTTAATGGTCGAATCCTGTAGCTTTTCTATTATTGTTTTTTTTTTTTTTGCAAATGTTATCTGCTTGAAATTGGCTTTTTAGCATTTTCTATGGTTAATTCAAGGAAAAAAAAATTGGTTTTCTTTATTTAAATTTTTATTTCTATTTTTTATTCTCTTATTCAAGGACATGTTTGTTTTGCCCATTAATTCCTTTTATTTGGGCATTTCAATAGCCTAAGGCATTACTTTCGTTGTTTTTGTTATTGCTACTCTGACTTTAACTCAATTAAGTCTAGTAAAATATTGATTTTTAATTATCTTCAGCAATTTTCACTGAAAATACCCTACAGTAAAATTTCTTACAATATCAATCAAAATAATTAATTCATAGAAAAGTTGAATTGTGGATTGGAAAGGAAGCCAAAATGTTTAAATTTGTATAAGGTATATTATTAACATTCTACCAAATTGTATGCTGCAGTTGCAAATAACAGTACCTTTTCAGATAAGAATATTCTGTTTTCTTATAAGCAACTGTTCTGAAAAATTTAACCTTGAATTCAAAATTCATCCCATATTGAATGTTTTTGAGGATGATTGATAAAATTTTGTACATACTAATATAAAAGTAAGGGTGTTACCTTTGGTCTGGCCAAAAATGTATACACCCTAGTCTTTATACGCAGTCTTTTAAAAATTTTGCTTGTACGGAAGATGCGATGCCCCTTGACAGAAATCACTTATTTTTTGCTCAGATCTTGCACAAGCTATTCCAAGTATTTGTAAGAATTTGCCTCTTCTCCGAGTTAACCAAATTATTCCTCAGAACTTGCATTTACTATTCTTAGTGTCTGAGTGAAATTTAGTTGGAGTATCTCGGAAAACGTTTTCAGAACAGCATTTCAAAATTTTTGCTTAGTGGGGTGCCACGCCCTCTTGTCTGAATTTGCCTTGTTTTTGCCCAGAGCTTGCGCTCACAGTCCTTGGAATTTATTTGTCTTTTGGTTGCATTGTCGTAAAAAATACCCCTAAAGCTGCATTTTGAACATACTTGCTATTTTGCAACTTCTCAAACCTAAATGCCCCAGGTCGTGAACATTCTGCAACAGAAGAAGTGGTTCACTTACTTGTGCAGTATTACAATATATAATCTGACATAAGACATTCTCGTGAGAATCAAAAACACTGCAACTCAACTTTAGACTGTTAGCCAATCTTTGCTCCTGTCAGAGCCATCGAGCCTATGGACGAGCAGCTCATTGATCCAAGAGGAGACAAAGGGCACAGTAGAATTTTTTACAGTTCGCTTTAATCAAAAATAAATTTTAAATTTACAGTCTTTTATCAAAGAATTCATTTATTCTCAGTGCATTTAGTACAGAGAAATATTTCAGTATTTTTCTTCTTTTTTTTTCTTTTTGTAGGAAAAACTTTTTCGACATTTATACGTTTTGAGTGTTAAAATTACATATTTTTTGGTAAAACTTTTTTGCCCTCTTAACACATGCACAATCACAGCGCACACACATACAATCACAAACACACATATAAAATACACTCAAACACTTTAAACTTTATAAGAGGCTGTTTCGTGTGGTGTTGTTGACTTATACTCGTTGTGTTTGTATGTGTTTGGGAAAGCGCATGTATTTCCCTATATTAATTTATTTCTTTTATCTTTGGCAAAACTTTTTTCAACACATCATAAAGGGTATTTAGAGTTAGATCAAGGGTGTTGAAACCAAATTTACGCAAAAACAAAAATAAAAAACAAAAAAGTAAAAGAAAAAAGCATTATAATATAATAAAATAAAGTAAAATGGAATGGAAAAAAGTCACGAATATTCATATGTACATGAACATGAAAATTAAAGCGGAAATTTTAATGGAAAAGGAAGAGGAAACAGCACCAACAGCAACAGCAGCATCGGCAACAACATCAGGAACATCAGCATCAGCAAGTATGCGAAAACTTTTGCAATATATGTCATACGCAGTGTAAACCGCATGATGAGAGGCGAATTTGTTATTGTACATCGTATACACATACATATGTACTATCACATAGAAATATATGTATGTATGTATGAAGGATATGTTGGGCATATAGGAAGTCATGGTGATGTTGTTGACTGGCTGAATGTTTTCATGGATCTTAGACAAGAGATTTTCTTAGCGGTTTCTGAGGTTTGTTTTGCTGTTGAGTTACTGAAATTTAAACTGTTGAGTGACGATTAAAAGGACTTGAAAGTAATAGTTTTTACTAATTTATTTATATTTTTATTTTTTGTGGAAATTTGTCTACTTGGATTGGATTATCTGAAAAAATGTTTTCAGAATAGCGTTTTGCAGCTTTTGCTTATATGGGAGGTGCCACGCCCTCTTGTCTGATTTTAACCAATTCTTGCTTAAAGCTTGCATTTATCGTCCTCAGTGTCTGAGTAAAATTTAGTTCAATTATCTCAAAAAACGCTTTCAGTACAGGGTTTTCAAGCTTTTGCTTATATGAGAAGTGCCACGCCCACTTGTCCGAATTCAAACAGTTTTTGCTCAGAGCTTGCGCTTGCAATTCGTAGTATTGATGTGTATTTTGGTTGCATCATTTTCAATCCCCCGAGCTAACTTCGACGACGAAGGCTGTGTACTAAATTTCATTGAATTATCTTGCTTGGTTTTCCCAAAAAATGTATTTCCACACACAGCCAGCCAGCCAGCCACCCTGCCAGCCAGCCAGCCAGCCAGCCAGCCAGACAGACGGACATGGCTATATCGACTCAGGAGGTGACGCTGATCAAGAATATATATACTTTTCTATATCTGCCACGCCTCCTTCTCTGCGTTACAAACGGAAGGACAAAGTGAATATACCCTGGGTGTAGGGTATAAAAATTGCCACAACTTTCCCTATTCTTGGCTTTCTTCCTCCAGCGACCTTTTCCAGGTGGTGCTCTGTCAATCTCGTCCTTTACTGCCTTGTGGAGTCTACTCCAGGGCCTGGCATCAAATTTCGTTGTGTAGTTTCCGTGAGTATAACCTATCAATCCCCACTTGCGTCTCTTATGGGCTTCTGATTGCATTTTTAATGTAGTCCGGCATTTGAGGTAGTGCTAGACCACCAAACCTTTAGCATGTGCCTTAAGCACTTGTTGACAAATACTTCCATCTTGATCATTAATTCTTCCTAAACAAGCCACATTTCGCAGCCATATAACAAAAGCGATTTCACACTCAAATCCAAAAATCTTGCTTTGCATACCTGAGTATTTGGACGATAGATGGCAAGTGTTGTCAGCGTAATTTGGATCTTCTAGATGTTCGGTAAAGTTCCATCGAATACGTATTTCTTTTGGTTTTATTAAGAGCTTTATCTAGGATATCGTCAAGAACGATAAGGAAAAAAGATGGTAATGGCAAACAGACCTGTTGGACATATGAATTAGTGGTAGATGTCAGTGGCAACAACAACCTCGCCATCATACTGTGCATACACTTAATTTATGGCGTTTACGGTTTATGCTATAGTCAACGAAAACAAGTTGAAGCGTAGCAAGCCACTGGTATGATTGTTCGACAGTTATTCTTAGGGTGATAAACATGATCGCTTTCGGCAGAATCCTGATTGTTGTTCTTGGATGGCCGAAAAATGTTTATCTCTTACTTTGCTTACACAGAAAAAAAATATCGGTCAAACCAACCGATTTCAACGATAGAAATTGCACCAACCCGCAGTAAATGTTAAATTTACTGTGCAGTCCAGTAAAATTACTGTGAAAATAGTACTGCACAGTAACTGTTAAAATGTTTAGGTACTGTGAAAACAGTTAATTTAACCTAGATTTTCGATAGAAATTGCACCAACCCGGAGTTTTTGTATTTGGACCGTTGAAAATAACCTTCTAGATAGGTCAGCTAACAATATAAACTGTTTCAATACAGTTTAAACTGTTTCGCAACGATTTAATAGTTAGCACCTCAGAAGGGCTGTAACTAGCCGTTTCCAAAAAGCCGTAGAAATTGTAGCAAACAACTTCTACGGCGGCACCATTTCAAATGGCAAAATATCAGTACAACTCTAGCAAACTTATGTTAATTTATTTTTAAACAATATGAGAATTTTATGAACCTGTTAAAAACTTAACTCAAACTTTTATTCATATGACAAAAAAGATTTATGGAATACAAAATGTACAGTTGAATTCAACTATAGAAAACAAAAATGAATTTTGAGACTTTGAATTGTTGTTTTTGTTTCCTATAGAAAATTGGAAAAACTATAGAATACAAAATTTATAGTTAATTTTACCGTCAGTTTTTTTTTTCTGTGTAGAAGCTTTTTTGTCAGTACTTTCAATGGTACTGAGAACAAAGTTATTCCTCTATATTTTCGACACTCGCCCTTTTTGGGAAATTGACTTGCATATCATCATCTGGCAAACTCGCTTCGCTCCAGAATCTGGAGAGCCGAGGGTGGCTATTGAATATGCTTTAGGCAGTTTAGCTGTAGTTTGATCAATGCTGGCGGCCATGTTGTTTTTCATACCTTGTATAGCTTTCATTATTTCATCGGCTGTAGGCTGTGTTTGTATTCGACTACTACTGCAAGTGGTGATTCGCTTCAGTTGATCTTCTGCGGATGTTAAGAGAATTTTGTTTTTGTCTTTGATAGGGTGATTTCGTTGGAGTTTTCAGTCAGATAGTCTTCGGGTGATATTGCAAAGCTGCCTGAGGTTTTGAAAATTTGTAACGCTTTCCGCTTCGCTTGCGATGTCGTTATACATTCTTCTTTTGTCTTGTCAGCACGAAATGCAATTCATTATAATCTACACAGATGATTTTTTATAAATTTAAGCTATATAGCTGAAGAGATTGAAGAGAGCAACAAAAATGTTGTGATCCTCACTAAAAAGTTCTGACTCTGAAATGGCAAATAAAATAGATTTATTATCCTCTTGGTGTATTTTGAAACCTATGAAAATAAAAGCTACTTAGTTAAATAATTGCAATTTTTTTAACTTATCTATTAAATTTTCTTAAATATTTCGTTTTGGTCAAGAAGTAAAGACAAACCATTTAAACATTTTATGATTTTTTTTTCTCGAACATCGACTTCCGGCCTGTGTTTAAATTATTCACGCTTTTGCAATTTTATATTTTATTACCTACAGTGATATAGTAACAGATGCTACTGAATTTACACCGACAAAGGCACACAAATTCACACACGGAAGTAGACACTAACACTAACAGACAGTAGACGCATACAAACACACACACCAGACATAAATTTATGATTTAACATATTCGCATTGGTCTCAGCCGGCTGGCTGGCCGTATAAAATATGCATTTTTCATTTTTCTTTATTTCTTTTTCTATCTTTCAAACATATTTTCTTTGCACATTTTTCATGGTATTGGTATTGCTGTTGTGAAAATCTGTGTGAATTTGCGTACGTGTGTGTGTATGTGCAAAAGTGACGGTGTTTGATATCTCTTTCTGCCCAATGACTTCTGGCTGGACATTGGCATTTCCATATTGAATTGTTGATACCGTCTGAATTATATCTGAGGAATTTTTAAGTTATGATGTCTGGCAGTAAAACCACATTTGTATGGTTTTCCCTTTTATTAAGTCCATATGACTCATTGAACAAATTTAATTCAATTTAATGGACTGACAGCTTAACCACATGCAAATTTTTCATCATGCATTTATTACCCTTTAAGAGAACATTAGTTTGTTTAAAATAGATATAGAAATAAGTAACAGAAAGAGAAATAATCAAGTTAATAATGAAATTGTCAAAATGCATGGCACTCAGATTAAATACAACGAACTTATGTAGATTAAGCAGCACATTGCTATAACTTTTGACGATCGCTGTTCACGATATATCCGTATGTATTTTGTCTCTAATGATACATCGCAGATTATATTAGCTTTGTTCTCTTCAAACAGGAATTACAAAAGTTCGCATTCGTAATGTCAGTTTGTGAAAGTTGGTCGATTGCTCTATGTTTCAGCACAATTAGAGCACTGGTACACAGGCGAATAAAAATGAAGTTCGTAATAAAATTTTAAGAAATTTATACGACCTTTTTATATTATATCTGTGGCAACAAACCAGAGTAGCTTAAGTCTTTGGTCTTAAGGTCTTTGATCAGAAGGCAAAACAGTTTAAATTCGTTTCATAAGCATAGAACTCATGCTGCTTTACAATGTTATCAAAGATCGACTTAAGCTACTCTGGTTTGTTGCCACAGATATATAATATATTCAAAATGCAACTTTTCACTACAATTCAACCAAAATACACACAAAAAGCTGTGGGCAAAAACTAGCCAACTCGGACAATAGGGCATGGCACTTCTCATAGAAGCAGAAGCTTCAAAGTGCTGTACTGAAAACATTTTTTGAGACGATCCAACTAAATTTTGCTCAGCCCCTAAGGACAGCATATTCAAGCTCTGAGAAAAAACTATGTGAATTCGGACACAATACTGCAGTGTAGGGTGTTTAATGTTTGGTCAGGCCAAAGGTTGCACACTTGCTAGTTGTTGTTTAGATCAAACTTTATTTTTTCGGCCACGGCTCGCGTTTTTTATTTCTTTTAAAATTATTTTCCAATATTTCGAAGAACATTCATACTCATCTTCAGGTGGTGACTAAAATATAAACGCAAGCAATAAAACTCATATTAACACAATAAATTTACATGAAAATAACACAAAAATAAATTCATAGTTTAAAACAAAATTTAGGAAGAAACTTTCATTCAAAGCGTATAAAAATTAAACTTGAACTAACATTATTACCATCATATCAATATATTGTTGCCTTAGTTGCTTTCTGTTTTCTCGAGAAAAGCGAAAAAGAAAGTTTGACCCTACCCAGTGTGCCAGACGGTTCAAATCTTCGCTTTTTTATCCGTTACGGATCCGTTACTGATCCGTTGGCGAGAGAGATTCCCAAAAAATAAGCGAATCGTTTTTTTTTTTGGAATTTCTCCCACAAACGGATCAGTAACGGATCCGTAACGGGTAAAAAAGCGAAGATATGAACCGTCTGCCACACTGGGTAAATAAAACAAATTTGATCTGAAAAGTACTATCGAATTTTAAATTAAAGAGTTAGTTGATTTATTGGCGAACTCAGTTTTAAATTTCAAATTTATCGAGATATATGATGTTTTATCAGCAAACCTTAGAAATGAATAGAAAGTGTGTGCGGCCGACCGATTTCATTGAAATTTTCAGTGTGTTAGTATTGGTTGAGGCCAAGGCACGCCGTTAAAAAAAATTAAGATTTATCAACAACATCATTCTAACAACAGCATTAAAAAGATTATGTAACCTATGTATGTCTTAAGTCAAAACCTCAAAAAATGTAGATAAGGCAAAAAAAAAACTATAGGCGATGATATATAAGCACATTTTTCCGTGTTACTCTTAAAATTAATTCTCTTGTCAATAAAAGTATTGATTATGTATTCTCCTTTAAATTTTTTTATTTTTTTTTTTTTCATATGTGGAGTCAAATATCAAAACTGCTTAAGTCCCTCTCTGATATAAATTAAAATCAATTTAATGAAATTTATTTTATTTTGCCTATATATCAGTTTTGGTATTTGGCGACACATATTGTCTCTCATTTATAAATTTCCATAGCGCCATAAGTAAAAAAAATACTTTTTTCTTCTGGATGACATTTTTCAGGTCTACACCGTGTATAAGGCCAAACCAAACTTATTATTTACACATAAGAAGAGTTTCAATTTGAAATATTTGCGACAAAAACTGCGAATCGAAATATTTTGAGTACTACATAAAACCAAAATCAAACATTTCTGGCTTCCATAATGAATGTTGTTAATAATTTGGTAACATTTTCAACTCATTAATTTTTCTATTTTAACAATTTTTTGGTTGACATTTTTATCACAGAAACCAAATCACACACAGTCATCACTTATGTCCCACATGTTGTTTTTGTTCTTTTTTTTTTTTTTTTTTTAATTTAATTTTTTTACATTTCTGGTTCCTCTTTATAACTTTAGGCAATAAAGTTGAAATGTTAAGTAATTTAAAAATATGTACGAAGAAAAAACCAGGACAAAATTTATTTGTTTTCATTGAACCCAATGACATACGTCGTATAACACATTCTTTTATACTGCCATACGCATACGATACTTCTACGATGTGATTTTGGGGACATAAACATGAATGCATGTTAACCTTGAGTCCAGCCCAATGAATCCTGGTGGTCATTCACTCACTTACTACAAACTCAGTCAAATCTTTGACACGCCATGATGATAAGGATGCGGTCGGTCGGTCCTCGCTTGTACTTTCGTTCATTTTTTATCTCTCCCATGGGAAATAAACAGAGAAAGCTAATAAAACATGGAGTCATCTTTTTTCCACTTACCAACATCCTGACTGTGTTGTTGTTTTGCAGTCATTCTCGTTATTATTTTTAGACAATGTTTGTTGATGTTGATGTTTTTTTTTTTTTTTTGTTTGTTATTATTGTTGGTTTGTGGTTGTCTACAAATGTGTACGTGTGTGTGTGTTTTTGTGAGTTTTCAAGTAAGTACCGTTACTGCAATAAGTATAAAAATGGCTTTTTTGTGTGTGTGTGTATTATTGTGGTCCCACAAGCCCGATCCTGATGTCCCTAGATTTTTATTTTATATTTTTTATTTTCGACTGTGATTCTTAATGTTTTTTCTCTTTATGCTTAAATCATAGGCGTCAAAGTGAAAATTTTTAAGAGGGTTACGACTTTGCATCTTTTTAAGATAAAGTAATAGGCGTTGTTGCATAGAAGAACTTAAGCGAGAAACAGATAAAAAGTATGCATGCATTTATAATTGTTAAATTGAAGTCAAATACACGATTGCTTATGAGAGCGCCCATATTAAAAGCATACTTCGAACTTACTTTCTATCTGGGCGCTCTCTTAAGGAGACATGTATTTGACTTCAATTTGACAATTCTAAATGCATGCATACTTTTTATCTGTCACTCGCTTTAGTCTTGAACATGCCACTTATTTATGATAATAACAACCCAATTTAATATCTTGGGACGTTTCACGTCAACTGGTCTAGGTCTGTAGCCAAAAATTGTCTGGACGAAAAATAAAGTTTTGGATGTCAAAATTTAAATTTTTTTAAAAGCTTTCGAGCACCGAGTAGTGTTTAAAAAAATTTCAATATGTACACGTAAATTTTATTTTTCAAAATTTCATCACTCTGTGGTTTTCGAGGTTGCTAATTATGAATCTGAAGTCAAAATTTGAGAATTGACGATGGTGGATGCAATATGGCATCTCACAGTGTGACACAATCCTACTTTTCTGGCCATAAAACACAAAAACAATGCTGGAGTATTCAAGACATGCAAGCATGATTCCTAAATATTACGTAGCTATATGTGTAAGCTTATACGAATTTCATGGACTGACACGCCCACCTCCCATATAAAGTAAGATTAATTTTAATCATAACTCTTACACTTTTAATCAAAAAATGTTTGAATTTAGTAAGTAGCCCAGGAAAATAATAATATTTCTGCGAAAAAATTCCAAGTGAATTTTTTTCACCGGAATTGTCTTTATTAAAGCATAATGAATAGTGTGTAAAAAGTCCATTGACGGCCATTGTGCGCATAAAACGTTATTCAGGCTCAAAGGTCGCTAAATCAGTTTTTTGCAAATATCTCGCTAACGCAAACTTTTACAGAAAAATTTTGTTACACAGGAAATTTCGTATTTAAAGATGTAAAAAATGTTTTCGTGTAGCTTATAGTTTAGGAGATAACCCAATTTAAAAAGTTGTGCACAGTTTTTATGTGTTAATGCTACGTATAAGTTCGTATTAAAATATCTTAATTTTAAAATTGCGAATACGCTTTAACGAGGAGTCGTACAAAAAAAATTTAAAAACCGTTCAAAAGATAATTGGATTCTGTATACACCGCAATAAATTTTTTTTGGAGCGACTCATGGTCCAAGAGATATTCTTCAAAAACCGTTAAGGTTTCAAAATACTGGTCTGATTCTTCAAGAACCGTTAAGGTTTCAAAATACTGGTTTTTGAAGGATATCTCTGAAACGGTAAGTCATACGACAAAAAATGGCGGGATCAATTTTGTAGAGAATCACAAGATCTACAAAAAATAAGCCATATGTGTACACATTGAAGTAACCGTTTAGAAGATATTCAGAAAAAACCTTTAAATGGCAAAAAAACCGGTTTTTATTGAATAACTTCTAAACGGTTACTCTAATGTGTACACATATGGCTTATTTATTGTAGATCTTGTGATTCTCTACAAAATTGATCCCATTGCTTTTTATCGTATGACATACCGTTTCAGAGATATTCATCAAAAACCAGACCTTAACGGTTTTTGAAGAATATGTATTGACCATGAGTGGCTCCAAAAAAATTTAATTCGGTGTTTACAGAATCCGATTATCTTTTGAACGGTTTTTTTAATTTCTTTTGTACGACTCCTCGTTAAAGAGTATTCGCAACTTTAAAAGTAAAATATTTTAATGTGAACTTCTGCGTAGCATTTGCATATTAAAAATGTGCACAACTTTTTAAATTGAGTTATCTCGTTAACTATAAGCTACACAAAAACATTTTTTACATTTTTACATAGGAAATTTCTTGTGTTACAAAATTGTGGAGAAAATTTTTTCTGTAAATGTTCGCGATTGCGAGATATTTGCAAAAAACTGATTTTAGCGGTTTTTGTGCCTGAAAAACTTTTTACGTTCACAATGGATTTCAATGGACTTTTAACACATTATTCATCATGCTTTAACAAAGACAATTCCGGTGAAAAAAATTCCCTTGGAATTATTTCTCACAGCAGTTCTTTTTTCGTCTTATTTTCCTGGGCTAAAGGTAACAGTATTCCAATAATTAATGAAATTCACAGAAAATGGGCGTGGTTAAACATCATATACGCTCATTTTCTATATATCCTAATATTAAGAGTAATCATATATTTACATTTTTTAAAATTGGTTGGCTGTGCCAATTTTTTATCTAAATTATAAGTTATTTCTATACTCTTACTATATAACATTTACAAAAATTTCTGATGAAAAATGTAAAAGTAATTATCAAAACTGATTTTGGAACATAAGGTAAATGGGCGTATTTGATGCCGCAAGATCTATATTATTATCTTATATATTTATAAAGCGAGCCATTTTTAAAGTTCTAAAAAAATCCATAAAATTTTATATATATCGAGAAATCGAGGTATAAGTAATCGATTTTTCTTTCAAAAATTTTATTTTAAGTATTTTCGCTAGTTTTACATATACCTCAAAGCGAAATTTTGAAATGGCTCCTATTATGTGCAAGTTAAAAAGATAGACCTTACGGCATTTAGAACATGATCACATTCTAAATACTTGAAAAAAATTAGTTTGCCCAAAAGAAGGTTTGCATGAAAATCGATCAAGTGGTTTTCGAATACAATAAAAAACGAGCACACAGACAAACTTAAATTTTTATAGGTATATAAAATTGTTTTGGGAAATTTTTATTTCAGTTTCGGTTAAGACTGCATTTCCAGAAACTTTTGCACGGGAAGTCGCAATTTGAGCCCCTTATACCCTAAACTACTTCAAATTTAACTACGCCGCTGTTTTTTTGTAATAATGTAGTCGTATGTGCCTCTTAACGTTTGTATGTTAAAGTTTATTTCGAATGTTAACTAGAAATGCATGTAGAAGAGGGTTAATGGCTAATGTCATGTACCAAAAACGACCACAGCAAAACAACAACAAAAGCACCATGAATGACAAACAAAGAAACGAACATCAATTGTCCGTGAGAATGCGTACGTACTCGTACCTACAAACACCAGAGCAAGGATCATAACATTTTTCTTTTGCTGTGATTGCGGTTCATAAACTGAATTTACGTTTATTATACCCTTCCTCCCCCAAACAAAAAAAAAATTACCAAGCAAAATTACCAAAAGCAAGTCATCATCGGGTCTTTCTGTTATTCAAGCTTCTGCTCAACAAACACATAAACAAAAGATATGACCAAGCGTTAAAAGGATAATGAAACCCAAACATTTTATTCACGTCCTGTTTTAGTACTGGAATATTATGAATTTTTCAAAAACAGATTAAAACTGGATTTCATTGCGAATGGATTGCGTGCTGCGTTAATGAGATTTTTATAACTCTGCATAGGGGAAATGCGATGAACACCAGTGTGATATGTTTGGTAAGGAGGAGAATAAGATCAAGAAGCCGACGAAAATATGTCATTTATGCGCTATCAATGAGTAAATATAAATATAAAGAAGTTTTTTGTAGATATACTTAAGTAATTGCACGGTCCGACACAAAAAAAAAATGAGAAAATTCAAAAAGTTCTTAAAGTATGTAAACGTTAAAAAAAATACTAATGTCTGGTCGTTTTTCTCCAGTACCTACGTTAGATTTTTTTTTTAATCGATTTTTGAATTTTTTTAAATCCACTGCACATGAAAAAAACAAAAATAGTGCATTCTTGTGATAAACCGATGAATTTAATTATATGATCCTTACATCTGAGGTACATCATGTGTTCAGTAAATTTATGCAAGATATTATGAGGAATATTTTTGTAGTAAATTTTAATCCTCTACATCTACCATATATGGGAAATTTTTACCTTTTTCTTAAAAAGGTACAAAAACTACATCTAAAAAACGGTGTTGCAAAGTTGAAACTCCTTTATTTTCCTAATTACGTGATAGTCACGGAATAACGTTCAATCGTACAAAATCATGCAGCTAATTCCGGCATAAATAAAATCATAGTTTTCTTTGTAAAAAATAGTATATTTTTCTTTAATGCTATAAGAAAACAATTTTTAAGTTATCATAAATTGTTAATATAACGAATTTCAATTAAATATACAAACATGTAATCGTGGAAGCTACCTCACATTTATGTAAGATAAACTCATTCGGAATCAAGGTTATTGGAAATTGGTTATTTGAAACATCATTAAAAAGTTATGAAATAATAAAAAAAATTTAATTTTAATTTTTTGGCATTAACTAATAGTAAGGAGTATGTTTTGCTTCAAAAAACTTTGAAAAGGCTTTTTTTATCTTATTTTTCAACAAAAAGGAAAAACTGACGGAATTAGGTACTATCCCGTAATTCGGTACATTTATCTTAGGACTTTTCAAATTGCATATATATTATATCCCTTCTATTGAAATTTTCCGTAGAATATTCTTGTGGAGTTCTTAAGCCCACTATAGCTCAGTTTTAAAAAAAGGGGTCAAAAAGACTCATAAAAACACGATATAATGGGTTGATGTGTTTGAGGAAAACGATCCTTGTATGATTTGATTATGATCTTGTCACAACGACTTTTATCCAAAATGTAGTTTAAGAGTAGGAGTAAAATTTGAAAAATATTGATTTAAGAACTCTTTATTGATTTTATAGATTTTTTGCTTCCGGGATTAAATTTTGCCTTTTTATTGTTCAACAACTAGCAGTGAAATTTTATCGCAAATATTTCTGTAGTATGTACTAACTCAATATTCCCTTGTTTTAGGTGTAATTTTTGTACCTTTTTAACAAAAGGGTAAAAATGACCCATTTGTGGGGGCTGTAGAGGGTTAAAATTTTCTACAAAAATATTCCTCGCAACATCTTGCAAAAAATTTGCTAAGCACATGATACACCTCAGATATAAGGTTATTTTTGTGTTTTTCATGTACAATGGATTTTAAAACTTCAAAAATTGATTTAAAAAAATTCTGACGTGCTGGAAAGAAGCGGCGAGACACGGGTATTTTTTTTAACTTTACAAATTTTTTGGATATTCTCAAGTGTTTCACAAAAATTGTCGGACATTGTTATATAACAATTTCTCCGTAATCATACTGTTCCTTGAATTGATCACCATGAAATACCATTGAGTGATATAAATCAAATCATCACAAACACTTTTAATTTAAGAATAAATAGACAGACATTTGACGCTTATTTGATATCCTAAATCAGAAAACAAAACATAAACATGTGCAATTCATTTAAAGCTAATTAAAAAGGACCGTGCATCCTTTTCAAAGCTTTTAGAAAAAGTTTAGAAAAAGTAGAAGAAAAAAAAAATAAAAAAAGAAACCATTTAAAAAGTTGCTGCTTTTCAAGCTAAAACCTCACAATTTTAAAAGTGAAACCCAACCCTCTTCGAAACAAATTGAAAGGCAATTAATCACAGCAACTTGATTGTAGAGTCATTTCAGAACAAACACAGCAGACTCCGTAGGCTAAATAGGCCTATATCACTTTTCGTTCGTTGCTGTCAATTCAAAGGATATCATCTACTTTAGAAAAACACTTAAGGCTTAACGAAATATTTGAATTCAGAAATCAATGCCCCTTTAAAAACAAAACAAGAAAAGTAATGAACGTATCAAAAGAAAACGAAATGAAAAATGTAAATAATAAAAGAAAAATAACCAAATAAAAACAACACAAAAAAAAAAAAATGCTGGAAAAAAGTTAAAAAAAAAAACTTTGAAGTAAAATGAAAATAAAGTAAAAAACTTAAAAAAGAAATTTAAATGGCAATTTGTTTACTTAAAATTTCATTAGTCATTTTTCCTTTACAGCAGCCCATTAACGAAAGAAAGATTAAGAATGAAATTGTGTTAGGACCTCGCATAAAAAAAGTACGACATGCCTGTCTTTTGGGTGATTTGAATACAATTTTCGAGTACCCCATTTTTTCTATGGAATTCTGTTAAACATCGTATTTCGACACGAATTCCATATTGCTTTAGCCGAAGCAAAGAAGGATAATTCTGATATATAGTTCGAAATAAACTTTTTTTTTTTGGGAACTGTACTCACTAACACATAAAAAATAACGTGTGAAAAGTATATTGCAAAATCGTATGCGCAAAAAAAGTTATTCAAGGTCAAAAGTTGAGAAATAAATTTTTTTCAATTATTTCGCTTACGGCTGCAATTACCAAAAAATGGTGGTCGACAGATATTTACTGAGTCAACAGTTGTGCTCTAAGTGGTGTTTTCAAAATCTACATGATAGAATTTTTTATAGAAGTATATATTTGGTCTTAGCGCATCATACATAGTCTAAAAGAAATAATAGGAGTAATCTGAAGTCCAAACAAAAGGCAAGTTTTAGCTAACAAAAAAACTTCTATAAAATGTTACTCCACAATATGGACTCCAAATATTTTATGTACTTAATATCTTTATATTCGCCTCCTGTGTAAGACCGACACATGGTATGAAGGATGAATGCATGTGCGTAAGGATAATAAAACCAAAAACAACATTGGTTTTAAAAACAACCAGCATACCCATACAGTTCAAATGCAACAATTTTTGTTGCACCTTTGACTAATGAAGTCTAAACATTATTTGCATATTTCTAGAATAAAAATGCTTGACGTTGATGTTGGCCAAATTTCAGTAAGGTGAGTTTTGTTACTGTCATATTCATTACATACTGCATCCATGAATGTTCATATAACTTCCATGCACGCAAGAGTTCAAAAGAGCTATGCGGGCGAGTGCACAGTGGCATAGTTTGATATAAAATTTAAAAAAAATGTATCCTCATCTAGACGTTCGACGCCAATGGCTTACGATTGATATGATTAAGTACAGCTTTATAACACCTCATAATATGGTTCATAATTTTTCATTTTCTGTTCTAAATTTTAACTTAAAAAAAACGGACCACACAACTGCTACAGTTTAATGTGTTATTGTCCTGGTTATTCAACTTTCACCAATAAAAATTTCCTGCTTTCGGTCAAAGTGAAGAAGGGCCTTAGTGGTGAAATTAAGTGCTTCAAGTGCAATTGAATACCGTAATGAGATATTTATGTATGTATATTAGAGCGCCCATATGTGTGAAATTCGGATTTTATCGATTTTCTCAAAGTAGATGCCAAAAAAAATAAGATTAAAAAAAACCAAGGAATAGGTAGTGGAAAAAAAACCAGCTGGTTTTTGATCAAAGGTTGAAAAATTGACAAATTGCTTTAACTGCTCGGAACTTCGAACATTTAATTCCCTACAACATAAAATTTCCAGAACAAATATTCCTCCCTTTGAATTTTACAAAAAACCAATTTCTAGAAAAATGGTCCTGAAAATTTTCTTAAAAAATTTCTATTTTTGTACCAAAATAGCAACAATTGTTTTTTTTGGACAAAAACTTTCAAGGAGGATAATACTGTCCTATTCATTCTTTACAGAAGTTGATTTCATATTATCACCGAAAAAATCAATAGTTTCGAAGTTACGGCGATTTGCCATTTTTTAGTAAATTTTTCAACCTTTGATCGGAAACCAGGTGGGTTTTTTCCACTACCGATTCCAAATTTTTTTATGAAATCTTATTTGTTTGACCTCTATTTTGAGAAAATGAACGGAGAGCAACAAATTCACAACTCTACACATATAATATATCTCGTGGCCACTTTAATGTAAATACATACGAGTATCATAAATAGGTTTAGCTTATTAGGTTCTGAAAACTTGCTTTTTAATCCAAGTAAAAATAAAAATACAGTTTTCAATAAATTTCAAAATTTGTTCCACTATGATCAGACTATACTTATTTTACTGAAGCACAGAAGAATGTATGGGTTGGGTAAAAATTGTTAGTCCTTTGACTTTCAACCACAGAACTGAAATCATTTAAAAGAAAAAAATGACTTTTTAGTCAAGCGGGCCGTCAGTCAGTCCACCCGCAATGAGTAAACAATTCGAGCATAAGTCTGCATACAACATTTTGTATACAGACTTTGCATACCCGCGGAGAAAATTATAACCATACATTCGGCAAAAGCTACAGTTTAAAATTTGTTCAGTGCTTATAATTTACTATATTAGCATACCAAGTAAAAGAAGTAATTCATTTAGCAATTTCGACGTTATTATTTCAACAAAGAAACCATAATCCACGTGCCTCGGCAGCATGCACATTGGATTTTGAATGATTCCCTATAATCGGAACCAATATGGTTCGTCAACATTTAAAAATTCTTTCGATGCAAACTCAAACACGCATCGGCTCTTGGAATTTCCAAACTCTTAATGATCCAGGCAAAATACATCAAGCCATAAGAGAACTCTACAAATTTAACTTTGAGATATTGGGATTAAGCGAGCGTAGATGACGGCGAAAAATTTCTATATCTGGTAGAGCAAGATTAATATCATTGGCCAGTTTTCTTAAAAATAATATTTTTATAGGTGACGATATACTAAATTTCCGAATATTTGGCAGTACTAAATTCATTATATTGGTCTTCCAATATATCTATTTTTTCTACATTGTACCTTCAATCCAAAAAATCGGTTGGTCTCTTATTTTAATGACAAATTCCGCTTGGGTGAGAAGCATTCACTTTATGGATATATGCGCTTACGTTTGAGTGAAATTAACTTCATCTGCAGTCCAACTGCAGCTTTAATGTACATACATAAACGCATGATGTGCTGGGCAGGATGGACACGTGATAATTGCATCCTGCCATTTTCGTGTCAGGACAAAAGTTAATTTTTGTCATTTACTCAAAATGTAGCATGTAGCAATCAAATATGTGACGCTCTACAGGAAACGGAATCTTATCTTTACTGACAAAATTCAAAATTACAGCTAAAAATAAGTGAAAGGGTAAATTTTATCGGTTTTCAGTTTAGGATAGAATCAATGCATAGACATTTTCTGAACATTTTGCAATTGATTTGAGATCGATTAACAAATATCAATAAAAGCGGTCCTATGAAATTTCTACCCCTTTGGAGAAAAAATTGACAAACTTTAAACTTCAATATTTACAAACTTAAGTTTTTTATTTTGCGATTTCTAAACTCTATAACTCAGCAAATTTTTTTATTTTTATGATTTTGTGAAGATAAGTTCACTTTTCCTGTACAGCGTCACTTATACACATACTATGTAGCTATGTGAAGTGGGCTCCCGACAACGATATGAATGACAAAATATAATTTCTGTGAATAATTGTTGCCCTACGGGTAGGAGAGCGTGAGACCTCCCATAAAAGCAAAATATTTAAAATGCTGTGCCATAAGTGCTTTTTTTAAATGATGCATTCAAATTTCACACCAATACTAGAAAAAGTCTATACAAGTTTGGGCAAAAGAGCGTGGCCTCTCTTATATAGGCAAAACCTTCAAAACTCAGTACCAAAAACACTATTTGTGATAAAAAAAACGTAAGCTTTCAAAACATCGAATCACGAGTATATTTTTTTCGGTCCACTTTACCAAAATCTATTATCAGAACATTATTTAAAAAAAAAACGACCAATGTCTTTGGAAATATATATTTATTGGAAGAGCAAATAAATCGTAATTCAATAGCATGAAGTGCAGATTTTATTGTGTGGCAATATTGCTGTAAAGGTTTATTCGATGGAGCAAATGTAATGCAACTATCCACGAAACATGAGTACATATTTTATTGTCCGGAGCCTACTTCAGTCAAAGCTCAAATTCATTCATACATGCATGTATGCGTGTTTTGTGTTCGTACGTGTGGTATGTATGAAAATGTTTCTGGATCCACATGCGTTCTTCTTTCGTTGATTGTTATTGCATAGGTGCAAGTTAGCTGTTTGTAATTGTATTTTGTGTTCAGCAGTTATTTGCACAGGTGTTGTGTGTTTACACGCATATGAATGCATGTGTTTCTATGTCATTGTCCATAGGACACACATCGAAAACTATAACACTTTTATGCGATTTCTCCTATGACTCCACAAAATTTAGTTCTTTGCTTTAAAAGGTTTATTATTTACTCAAAAATTTGCTCTAGTACGTACCATAAAGTAAAAAATCAAAATTTAATGAATCTATCAGTTATAGATAAAATTTGTTTTAAGCCGCATTTCTCAAAGACCCCCAATCGATTCACATGAAATTTACCCCATAATCCTCAAAAACGCACTGCAAAAGCTATATAAATTTTTTTAAGATGGCTATTTAGGGTGCCTCTTTTCGTCCAAACACTCAGATATGCAAAGCAAAATTGAAGACCTTGTCTTGGAATCACAAAAGGCCGGCCTAAAAATCAATGTAACCAAGACTAAAAGCATGAAGCTAAACGCAAACAGGAATGACATCACGTTTAGAGCTGGCAGTGATGACATCGAAAACGTTGATAGCTTCACGCATTTAAGCAGCATTATATCCATGGATGGTGGAGCAAAATAGGATATCAACTCAAGAATAGCAAAAGCAAAAGGCGCATTTGCTCAACTGAACAAAATATGGTCTTCATCCGATATATCCACTAAACGAGAGTGCGCATTTTTGATTCGAATGTGAAATCGGTTTTGTTATATGGGTGCGAAACGTGGCTTGTTAATGAACAACTAACGAACAAGCTGCAAGTATTCGTCAACAAATGCTTAAGGCAAATACTAAAGGTTTGGTGGCCTCGCACTATATCAAATGCCGAGTTACATCAAAAATGCAATCAGAAGACTATAGGAAATGAGGTCAAGCTGCGCAAATGGAGATGGATTGGTCACACTCTCCGGAAACCACGCAGCGAAGTTTGTCACCAGGCTCTTGAGTGGAATCCACAAGGTAGTAGAGCACGTGGTAGACCCAAAACCAACTGGAAAAGGTCGCTGGAAAAGGAAAAACAAGAACTGGGAAAGTCGTGGCAAGAGATCAAAGTCATCGCAAGGGATCGCAACAAATGGAAACGTCTCATATTGGCCCCATACTCCTTCTAGGAGTTTAAGGAGAAAAAATACATTTGGAGTGGCTCCCATATAAAAATATGTTTCAAGTAGCATTTTATCGAAGGCTACTTAATAGATTCACATGAAATTAACACCACCTATCTTTTATATTGAGAGGCCTTTACTAAGACTTAGGGTGGTTCTCATACAAAAATTTGTTTTGAGACGCATTTTCTCAAAGACTACTTAATTGATTCACAACAAATCTACACCACATAATCTTTAAATTTAAAGGCACTACAAAAATTATATAAATTGTATATGTGTGTATGTGGTAATAGCCGAAACATATGTCCCAATTTCCAAGTTAATATTTGTAGCGTCGGTTGTTGTTCATTGCAAATTTGACTGTACAAGTTCGTATTAATGGAAAAAATTTTAACTTTTTCCGGGACTTTCATAGGACAAACTTCACTGTAGAGCAATGACAAAAAAAAAAAATGTAAGGGAATGTCGTATGGTTGGGACGGGTTTCGTTTTTGATGACTGGTTTTTAAACGGATGGAAATAATGTTTACTTGGATATGCCAATCAAAAAGTATGCTCATTGGCTACAACTTTACTGTAGGAAGTTATTTGATACCGTGATCAAATCAAAAATTATAGCCATTTTAATGAAGACAACTTTTTTGGCCGAAAAAAAATTTTGCCGTATGAGTTGGGACACTTTCAAAAATCTGCAAAGTAAGTCCAAAAATTAAGTAAAACTGCATGATATTATTTTTATTAGAATATCTATTAAAATGTCATGTTTCAAAAAAACAATTTGAGTAAAAATATATCATTCTGCCCAATCTGATTCGCAGTTTTTACAAGTGAAGAAACTGTTTCGCATATTTTATATTTAAGGTACTTCTTGTGCGAGACAAGTCTTTATTGTATACCATCAATGAATGCAGTGGCGTACGAAACAACTCTTTTGACAAGATTCAACAATGCAACGACTACAATGGTAGAAATGTCTTCAATTTTATTATTCAGATTTTGGATATACCTCGCCAAATTACTTTTTGGGATTTTAAATATAAACTTTTGCAGTGGATCGAATGCCTTTATTTGCCAATTTTATTTCCTTGATTAATGCGACAAATGGAAATTTCATGATCGGTTTGTTGTACGTTCTGTAACATTGCGAAATTCAAAGCACATAAATGCGTTACAATCTACAAAAATTCCATAATAAATGCTTTTTAGTTATTATAAATGCAATTGCATTCATCAAATATTGTGAAAAAATCATTTAAATGGTATCGCAATGTCTTGGAATAAAAAAGTGCTGTCCCAACTTATACGACATGAGTGTCCCAACCTTTACAAAGTTGCCATTTCGTGAAAGCCAAAAAATATCATTTGCCACAACAATGCATTTCAATTAATCTTTCAAGCAATGAAAATACACTAAATGCAAAACACATTGAACACACTTACATGAAATAATTGGTTTAAATTCGGCGAATTACGAACACGCTAAAACTATCGAAAAGATCTTTTTTATATGACAATTTACTCTTTGTTTGGTATGGACATAATCAACAAGAGTTCTTCGATCTATTGCACATGAAACGTTAGGTTATTAACAGACTTAAGTTCGAAAGTCATAACATAGGTGTCGCCAGTATCAAAAATTCAGAAAAAACGGCTGTTCCAACTTATACGGCGTCCCAACCTATACGACATTCTCCTACAAAATTAATTATATTAAAAAAAAATGTGAAAAAACACTGATCTTCATTCAAGTCCCGGGCGGGTCATCTTTTCGGGGGTTTTCACCAAAACTAAGTAATCAGTCTATGTTTTAAGACCTTCTATGATAATTTTGAATGCAATAATTTTTTTTGAATTTTGCTGTACCCTATCATATACTTATCTCAAAATGAAGCCAAAGGCGCCACGTTTTTATTCAGTGGGTCAAATATGGACAAATTTTGAACTAAAGTAATGTATTTACTGCCTATAAAATAAATATATTTAATGTCGAAATAGGTTAAGTTTGCACTGAAATACATTCTATCGATATTTATCGATTATTGGTGTTCATGTTTTATGAGTAAGAAATGGCACAGGCACCCAAAAAGCAAAAAAATTTGTATGAAAACTATTTATAGAGTCTTATTGAAAAAGTTTGAAGGTATTTTTTGATTCGATGCCATTAAAAAAAAAAGATTTTTAGCTTTTTCCTGTAGTTACGCCATAAGATTGCAACTTCAAGCTAGGATATCCGAAATACTGCAGGTATATTGACAATTCTGAGAGTGCAGTTCTATATAAGAAATGTTGTGTTCATACAACTTTTTTTTTGGAGTGCCATTGTCATCTTATTTTATTGGCTTACACTACTTTACGCAAAAAATTCCTACTGGGAATTGTGGAATAACAGAAAATTATTTCACATTAAATCATTGGAAAATCGGGTTTTACTGTTTTTCACCATTGTTTAATTATTCATTCTTGTAGTAACATGACGACAACAACAACAAAAGCAGCTGCAGCAACACAGAACAACATCCTAAATATTTATCCTGCGGCACAGCGTAAAAGTTGCAAATTACCTTGGGTTTTATTTGCATTACATTAATGTTCAAGTATGTGTTCGTCCTGGTAATGTGGCGTATATATGTACGTATATTACACCTTTTGCCCAATCTAAACAAAAAAGTACTTACACGTATATACATATATGAATAGGGCACGCACCTGTAACCGTTCTGTGCAATTTCTATGCAGATCGTTTCTATGCAATTTGCATTAAAACTCTAGAAAAATATTTATGCTAACAAATTGAAGTGAAGGCTGATCAAGAGTGAACGCTATAAAATATGCACTTATTGTTTATTCAACATTTTTTGCATATTATATTAAATGTGGCTCTACGCATTCAAGCTAAATCTGGAAGGTAAGGCTGGCAATACTTTTCTCGCGATAAGGCCATATCGGCAGAAGCAAGAATTTATCTCCCAGTCTATACCAATTCTATAGTTTCCAAGGGACTAACGCAATATACCCATCGCATATCACCACCGGAAACGAACTTTAAAGATTCCCGATGTGCAATAAAAGGGACATAGTATTTAGAGACTGTGGGATGACTTATATTAAAGTAATTAATTAATTAAACATAACAATTATCAATGATAATTTTTAATAATATTCAGCATTTTCCGTAAAGTTTGTGGAAACTCCTGCAATTCGTCGGAATTTTTAACAAATACATGTGGTACCTACATCGTGCCATGTTTTTCTGGCTTTGGTGTAATTAAAAAAGAAAAAAATGATGCCAAGTGCAACTTTGCAACTGCAATGAAATTTATGCACTTTGTGTTACCATGTGTACTCAAATTTATTTGTGTTGCGTTCAATTTCAACGCATGTTGGCCAAAATGCTGTTCTAGCATTCCATTGAATTTCATTGGCAACATAAACATTTCAACAACCCCTCCATTGGTTCACCGAAGCACAAAATTCGCAAAAATCAACAATTTGACTACAAAACTCCTGTGCCATCGATTCGAGAGGCACAAATGTGGGTTACCGTGATGATTTTACCGTGGTTACGGCATCTGAAATCTAAAACGCTTGCTAGCGGCATTTAATCAGCAGCTTCCGTTTCGTTGATATTAAAGATTTGAAACATGATACTAGGATGGCAAAAATTTAATTGAATGAGATCTTTTTCAAGACTGAAGGGTTTCACTAATGCCCAAAAAAAACTTAAATACGGTTTAATTAAAATTTAAAGTTTAGATTAGGCAAAAATAATTTAAAAAATTTTGAGTAAATGGTACATACTCAGTGATATTTTCCGCTTGGGGGGAGTTTTCTCCATAAACCAATTCTAGAAAAAAAAGCTAGCATCAACAATAAAATCATACACATTCTTAATTTTTTACATACCTATTGTGGCAAAATTCACTGATCACAAAAACAAACTTTCTGGAAATTTTCTATTGAAAGAAACTTCACGAATGTACCTGACTGTTCGAGGTGTCAATAAAAAAACAATAATGCATACCATCAAGAAATTATTAGCCGGGGCAATTTTATGTCAATCAACGAGGTGTTGCCAGATGTTTCGTTATTTCAATTCTAGAACGTTCATACGGGTATATAAGAAGCTCAGTGCTGGAGTTAGTTGATTTTAAGCAATAAATTAAAAAGGTGCCAGTGAAAGTAAATCAAGTGCATATTGTAACATTAGAATTTGAATGTAAATAAACAATTGCGCCGTGTAAAAATTAACGTTTGTAATTTAAATGAACTATTTTATAATTAAATAAAGTAAGAGATTGAAATTATAGTCATGAGAGGAAATTATTAACAATATTGTTGCTTCTAAAAATAGCCAAAGAATTGTTTTCGTACAAATTATAGCTTAGGAGATACCTTAATTCATAATGTACTTAAATTAAAATCTAATACATCAAAGTGATTGCTTTTCGAAGATTTTATTTATGAAAAGTTTTGTGGAATCACATCATTAGTTGATTCTGTTTAACACTTTTGAAATCACCATTCATGCCTATTAATCCTTCCTAATACCTAATAAGTGTCAATATCACGCCTATACATCTACATACCCTTACTAATAAACTTAAAGGATTGAGTGCGGTTGTTTTAAATACATACATAAGTACATGCACTATAGGTCAAAAAGCACATTTTTCTGGCCAAAATCTATAACGTAAATATTATCATGGTATTAGTTCTGTTCTATTCCTTCAAAATGAGCTGGATGCCATGCGATACTTCCTTCTAAAGTTATAGCCGATTAAAGATGACATCTTGAAATCCTATAAAACGGGTTAAGCTACACGACTTAGGATTTCATGATATCATCTTGAAATCTGCAATTACTTTCAAGAAAGTATTGTATGACACTTTTTAAGAGCTTGTTTTGAAGGAAAAAAGTGGTACCTACTCAGAAGCAAATTATGCAAAAATAAAAAAACAATTTTGTGCAGTCTGTAATTAACCTCAAAACTACTATTTTTTGTAATACCTATTAACCTCAAATTTAAAAACTATGTGCACTTTTACCTAACTTACTTGCACAAGTAGTACCTATCTTCGGTATTTTCTAATAAGAAAATGAAAAGCAGCTTTTTCTTTTTCTTTTTTTTTTGTCTGTCTTTTACAACTAGACTTCGAATTAATCGGAATTGTTGAAGAAAAGTTACATGACAAAAAAATTCATTAAAAAAAACGGGAAAAATCGTTCGTCTATACTTTGAAATAATGGGTGCTATTCTTGATTCCGTCGGAAAGAATTTTCCGCGCGGAAGCAAATTTTGCTATTATTAATTCCGAAAATTAGATACATCTGTCATCACTGTTCCGCAAAACAGATAAATTTGGCATTATTGTTTCCGCATATAATTTGACAAATTTAACGTTCCTGACATCGAAGTGACGTTCATTTTTGTGTATTCTTGATTCCGAAGGATAGATATATTTCAGTATTTTTCTTCCGTGAAATTTTTGTGGCGGAACGACAATAAAAAGTTGAAAATGTTTGCTTATTTGTTAATTTTGCTGTTTTTATTGATAGGGAAAGTAAGCTAAACATTAAATAACAATTTCAAACACTTTACTACTACACAATAGTCGGTTTAATTAAAAATTACAAAATTTATTTTTAAAATAAAACTCAAAATTCATAAAACAATACATCGCGACCTTAGAACAACAAGGTTCTATCTACACTCACATCACTTTCGAAAAATCTATGTTTGAATATTTCGTGTCGTATAACTTTTATGAATTGATTTTAATCACAATGTTATTTATATTACAAGGATTTGATTGTCGCGAGGATTCCATTGATATTAAAATAATTAAAATACGTTGCCTAGTTAATAAGGAATTTAAGTTTAAAAAATCGATAGAACTTTGTTGCTAAACGATAAGGTACTTGAAATTGAGAAACAAGGTTCTAACTGCCAGATAGAACTTTGTGTTTCTGTAAGATTTTTTTTTTTATTCAGATAGAACTTTGTGTTTCTGTAAGAGAGCAGGCAAATTAGATAAAATCTTGTAATTTTGTTAAACAAGCCCCGATTTTGAGCCGATATGGCTTATTTTGTTAGTGATTGGACTTAGAAAAAACCAACACCAAAGATTTATGCAATTTTTGAAAAATGGTCGAAAAAATGGTTTTCGAAAAAATTACATACTTTCATGTATCATTTAAATCGAGTATAACTTGTTAAATAAAAATCACACGAGGTCAGTTTGTATCTCGTTTTGAAGAAGAAGAACTGTACTTAATGCTTCATTCAATAGAAAAGAGGCGTCTTCTAAACAACCTCTAAAATCGTGTTTTTGATAATTTTTTTAACATTTATGATAGGATATCTCCGAAACCATATATGATATAGCAACTCTAATGCCGGATTCGTATTCAGCGTTGGCAACTTTATCGAAAATGACTATCTTCGATTCGATTTCTTCAATTTTCCAAAACCGTTTTTCGACTTTTTTTCAAAAACTGTATGAATTCTAAGTGTTGGTTTTTTCTAAGTCCAATTACTAACAAAATGAGCCAAATCGGCTCAAAATCGGGGCTTGTTTAACAAAACTACATGATTTTTTCTAATTTGTCTGCTCTCTTACAGAAACACAAAGTTCTATCTGGCAGTTAGAACTTTGTGAAATTAATTTTAATTTGAATATGTGTAGATAGAACCTTGTGCATTTCAATTTCATTAATTATCTCAGAAACCATACGAGATAGAAATATTTGAGTAGCGGTAATCGAAAGAGCGTGGTCTATTTAGTACGAAGCAATATATAACTCAATTTCACAAAAAATGTCAGTTAGAACCTTGTTGTTCTAAGGTCGCGACATTTTATTTTATTTTATTAAATAAAGGAAACAGTTCATCTTTATTCTGATTAGATATACAACTCATATAGAAGAAGTCACTTTCTCATCCAACCCTCGCTGCGATGATCAAACGATGCAATGTAATCACGTGAAAAAAATTATCAACAAACACTTTTTTACAAAAGACAACTTTAGAGAAACACGCGTCTTCACCGAACTCTAAAATGTATATATAATTAATCCTTAAATCGCACTGAAAAAGCTATTTTATCCACATGATATTTACAAAAAATTATCAAAGATTCATAATTTTTCTTTGTTGACACTTCTAATTTTTTTTAATTTTTGTCATCTGTCAAAATGTTAGAGATGTTCTTATTTCAGTGTTCTCAATATTCTCGTTCGATATTCCTCTACTGTCGGAATCAAGAATAGTAGTTTTCATATCGAACAATATTAACAATAGCAACATCTATCTTGTTTCGGATTTCTTAAGACTAACAAATCCGAACAAAATTTTAAAAGCTAACTCGAAGTTCGAAATTTAAAAAAATTTTAAAAGACTGGGATCTCATTTGAATTTTAGATTTTTTTTTACAGAAAACCAAAATATATTTTAAGGATTTGAACTATCAGCGTCAATTTTATCCATTTTGATTTTAGAAAAAACAAACCATTTTAATAACTTTTTATTAATTGAAAAAAGAGTTAAAATCACGACGATAGGTAATGCAAAAATCTCAGTAAAATGCAAATGCATCAACTTTGATATGTCAAAGGATGGTAAATTAATTTTCCCCACAACCAAAAATATTTTTGTGTGTTTTGAAGTATATTCTGTCACACTGCATCAACAAAAATAAAGCAGCAAAAATTTTAAAAATTGATTTTTGTCAAAAAAGTGTGTCTTTTGACCTATAGTGCAATGGTGAAATTGTAAATCGTTATCGTTGCACGTAATCCTTTCGTAATAAGCCATTGATTTGCAATTAAGTGAGTGTATAGAAAATAAATACAACCAATACCGTAATGAAGCATGCCCTTATACATGTGTAGAAAAATATATCATATATATTTATAAAACATGATACATTAACCCGCACAAACAGTGGCGTACTTAAATATAATTTTCTTACGGATTGGGAATGTTTTCATTATCTTTAGACTCTGTAAACCATGTATCTTTTCAATACACTTCTATACATATTTCTAAATTCATACATTTTTCATTGTATTGCTTTATACTTTAGCTTACATAAATTTCAGCTGGAAATACTGGCTAAATCCCTTCGACGCCTATGCACACAGCCACCGCAACTCATATTCAATTGACGTTGATATGCTTTCAACCTATTCATTCATTCATTCAATCACTCATTTAATCATTTGCAACGTTCGCATTGAAATCGTGCATTATTTTCATTTGACACCAGATGGTTTCTATTATCAGCACACAATAAAATATTGACCCCAACGGCAAGGGTAATCATATTGCTTGGTACGTACTCATCATCATCAAAATCAACATCATTGTCGATGTAGACGTCAACATCAGTCGTCAGATGTGACTTTCAGCAGCAACAATTTCCATCAGAGAATGTCACAACTAGGCATTTCATCAAATCAATATGGATATAAAATTATGTGCGGTAAGTACGACACCGTAGGACTAAAATAATAACAATATTAATAATAACAATAGTAATAGTAATAATAATAATAATAACAATGACTCGTAATAAACTGTTCAGATGTCAAACCCAACAAATTTGTAACAACTGCTACTGATGGCTTTTGACCAAAACAAGGTGTTGCCGGTTTGCTGGCAACATTGAGATTTGTCGCAACACTTGCTACCACAAATGGCTTTTGTTTTATGGCCTTACATTAAGATTTTCATAGTTTGATTGTCATTTTGCCATACTAAAATAATGAGTTAATGAGTTAATTTTAAATTTCAATTAAAATTGAACAAGTAATTTTTATTTAAAGCCGACACATTGATAGCCATTCTGTGCAATCAAATCGACTTCAAAATGTCGCGCATTTAATTGAATAAAAAAGATGCCAGATACGCTGCGTAAGACTAAGACCAAATCAATAAAATTGGTGCTAAATTAGTTCAACATGAATTAAAAGAATTAGAGTTCGTCAAATGTGCGGTCATATAATTTGAGCTCACCAATACAGTATATTGATTTTTTTTTAAGTGTTGCATTCAGGACTTGTGCTTAAGTTACTGGGGTATCCTGCGGATTGTTGGCATGTTATGTATTTATGGGTTGAGTAGATTACCCACAAAAAAGTAATCTTTTACGATTGTTACAACAAGTGACCAAGCACGGTAGTATCTCACCTTTAGACATATTTTTTAAAAGTCGCTTCAGTTAGAAAACCCCAATTGACATTATTTTCCGGAAAAATTGCGGGGACCCATTTTGATATGTTGTTCAAGGAAAAATTTTCTATCGATTGCTATAGGTATTATGATATTTGGAATTAGTGTAATACTCAAATCTAATTTGAGTTTGGACTTATGAACCTTGGAACTAGTGTAGGCATCACGTCTAATATGACTGATCTACAAGCTGGGTAGAACATCTAGTATACATATCATATTAGCATCACAGTCCAGAGGTCGAGCTTTCGATATAGCCACCCCATTCCTCTTTGATTGATCTGCGATTTGCGTGAGCTCATTAATAAATATCAATTGTTATTTAAAAGGATAAAAATATGGCTTCAAATTATCCACAGCATTAATTAAATTATGTTACTCTCCATTTTAAACTGCACAAAAACATTTCTGTCTGAAACAAAAAAGTAAAAAATTTTTATGGATGCGGTATAAAAACCAACAGAGATGGACATATATTCTAACGGGGAGCAAAGTTGGGACTAGAAAACTCTCTAATGACCCGTAACTTTCATAATGAACTCAAACTAATGCAGCCACTTTCAACTGCTGCCACTATGGTGCGATGGTCGCTACTAATGTTAATAGTGGTGCTGATGCTGGCACTAGTGCTCATTTCCTTACTGGTGATGGTGATGGCTATGCTGATGCTGATGAAGTCATCAGAGGCACTGGTCTCACTACATTTGCACACTTATACTAGAATGTGACACAACTATATACGTATGTGTGCATGTATGGTGTGAATTTATGAGTCACTCTATTTTAGAGTGAACATCAATTATCAAAATAACATCATGGCTTAAGAAAGCATCAGCCTATGCGGCTGTCTGACTAACTACACACAGGGAAAAATCGACGTTCCAAAATAAGTCCGATCATGCTTATTTTGAAATTATACAATCTTTTCAAATTCAACCTAAAAACAAAAATGGAAATTCTTAGATTAAGCACTAATTATTTCAATTTCAATTTAATTTCTTCAAACATTTTGCCATTGCAATTGATCTTTTGTGGTGTTTTTTTATTGTTTTCGTAGGTATAAAAGTTGTTTTGTTGAAAATGGAGAACGTAAATATTAGTGCTCATGGGGGTTCTATAAGCCAGTGTTCTCACAAATGAACTATTACAGTGTCCTGAAGATGACATCAGCTTGGCTTCGCTCAGGGGCGTGGAGAGAAAATCCGGGCCCTGGAGTGTTTATATACCGGGCCCCATCCAGTACAAGTTTTTTTTTTAATTGATACTATCCCACAGGATGTCCAAGCGATGTATGAAATGTGCATAGTTGTGATTTTGTTTGCTTCCCGCCCATATTCATAAAATAAAAGTCATAAAATAAGATTACGACCGGTCTTCGATCAATGCTTGAAAAATATACTAAAAAAGGCAAATCATTTTAACTGCCCGCAACTTCGAGACTATTGGTTTTATCGGAGATGTCATTAGATCAACCTTTGTAGAGAATAACTAGGCCAACATTATACTCTTAGGAGAATTTGGTCCAAATATTCAACTTGTTGCTGTTATGGAATAAAAATACTTAGCAATTTTTTTAGAAAAATTTCATGACTAGAAATAAATTTTTTGTAAATTTAAAATTTGAAATATTTGTTCTGGAAATTTTATGTTGTAGGAAATTAAATGTACCTAAATTAATTAAAAAGAAAAATTTAATTAAAAATACAAATTTTTAAGGCATGGGTCTGGTCTCAAAGTACTGGTTTTTTGTCTTCAAAATGAGCTATGAAATGGTATTGAATAATTTTCTCTTTCGACAAATAATATTTTCCTTAAGGCTGGATTCGGTACCTTGAAGTTTTTAAATCATGTAGCGTGTAAAAGGATATTTATTGTATAAGTTTTATTTTTTTATAGTTGAGGGTAAAGATGGGCGTTGGCTCGAGTTTTATTCATGGCCCGCGAAAGCCCTTAATTTAGAGGCCCGTGAGGACCCGTAAATCACACGAAGAAAAAATTTGAAAAAAGTTCTGTTCTTAAATAAAAATATGGAAAATAATGTATAAGTGAAGTGTTTAGAATGAAAATGGAGTAAGTACAGTCAAACAAAAAATCTTATTAGATGTGTCCAAAAAGCTTAAGTGAGCAGACAATGCATAATCTTTATTTTTTCTCGTTAGAAAAAAAAAAAAAAATAATAATTGTGCGGGCCCGGGCTTTTTCTCAAGTGCTTGTTTCATGTTCGTCGGTTGGGCCCGTTTCCTCTAGCGTAAATATCATTTCGCAAGCTTGCAAAAAATTACTTTAAATTTTATTTATAAAGATTTTGTTTCTGCTTAAATCCGGGCCCTCCAAGAATCTTTCTGCAGAAAATGTTTGTGTAGATTAAATCTAACTTGATTGTCGAAGAAAAAAAAAGTCCACCCTAAATTCTTCTTGGTATCGTACATATGTAAGTATGTAGGTGTGAGTGTCACGGAAGCAGCAAATTTCACTCCATTAGGCAAAGTTCATGACGTTGGTTCATGGTTGCGTCAACAACAAGAAGCAGCAGCAGTCAGTAGCATGAAAAAGTCTTTGGCTGCGACCAAACGATTCACTGAAAGAGCGTCGTCACACTTTTCATGGCTTAATGATGTCTACGTGTCTACCAGCGGTCTATTGAAGTCACCAACCAGTACTTATGTTGCTCACTACTCTCTGTCGCCATTGCCATTGGCACCCACATTATGACCCAGTCAAGCGGCTACCGAGCTTTGCTCTTTAACGTTGTCGCGGCAAAAATACACCAACTGAACTGAATTCAACTATTTCAACTGATAGATTCCCGACTTGAATTTTTGGTTAGATAACAATGGAATCAAATAGGAAATATTTCAAAAAGTATTTTGCAAAAATGTCTCCTACACTTAGGAAATATTTGCATTACACCCAGATATAGTACTACCGGAATCGCGATTGCCACGGTCAGAGAGACATACCGATGTCAACACTAATAGACCGAAATGATTCTGGGGACTCTGATAGTAACGCTGATTCGAAATATAATATGACGTAAACAAATGTTAAACAAAGATAAATTAAAATAATACATTTTCATTGCATTACATTACAAAAGCTTGAAAAATAAAAGTAAAAACGAGGAAAAGGTTCGTATATAGCTAGAGTATATTATACTTTACTATAAGCACAACGTACGCTCGATACTGCTGTTGCAAGACTACAGAGCATGATCCTATCATCACCATTAGATGGTATTTAAACACATGCGCGTTGGATGGCAGTTGGGTTTCAGTTTGATTGCAGTGCAGCTGTTAATATTATGGCTGGTTGAGTTGATACCAATGTAATGTTTTATGTCTTGTCGTGAGCACTTTTTTTTTTTTTTTCTTTCTAAAGATTTTGTCATTAGATCAATCTATTGATTATTTTCCTTTAAGAAATTTCTTATAATTCTGCTTTCTATATTTTATGTCAATTTATTTCACATTCGACCAAAATGTTTTGTTACTTTTATAAACTGATGCTACACGGATAGAAAAGTTTTAAATTTTTGCAGTGAATATCGAATAAAAATTACTAAACTTTTTTTAATTTACGTTCATTTTATATTCATATTTATTAAAATCAGTGTTACAAAAATTTAGAATTTCTTCTTGAACAATATTTCAATATTAGCATAGTAAAAATTATCAAATACGATAACAAAAATTATTAAACAGGGACGCAATTTTTTTATAATTTTTTTTTAAAGTTTATATTAAACAAAAAAAAAATAATTAAAAAAAACTATTAAATTTAAAAAAAATTAAAGAAAACTACTTTTTTTTGTGATTAACATTAGGTGAGATTTGAGCCGGGCGGGAAATATGTCGAGTGATAAATGCAACCCACCCTGATATGTGCGCTCAATAACCACCTGAACCACTACCATCATTATTATGAAGTTAAATGAAACTATATTTATTTTAAAATGGCCTTCCAAATTATTAAAATTTGTCTGCTCAATAAAATTTTATAGAAAAAATGTGGTTCATAACTGAATCAACTATGAAACTTTCCTGTTGGACACATAAAAATTAAGGATTCGAAATTCTAACCCAGCTTTCTTTATATTTTGTATACTAAAGAAGAAGAAGAAGTTATATCATTTATTATATAAAATCGTTAAGTTGCTGCCTAGTTTTTCTTGACCTGGCTTACAAAAATACCTAAATCTGTTATTTGCAAG
Organism: Calliopum simillimum; assembly: GCA_951812925.1. Lineage (NCBI taxonomy): Eukaryota > Metazoa > Arthropoda > Insecta > Diptera > Lauxaniidae > Calliopum > Calliopum simillimum. The sequence goes on from OX638368.1 coordinate 148,606,392, forward strand.
CATTTTACAGCCCGTTTCTGATAACTTTTATAAATTTTTTCTTTCCGTGTAGTAAAGTTCATTCCACTGTACTGCTTCATTAATTTCACGTCACCAGATGACGTCCGCTGAACTCTGCTCTTCGTACCGTTAGCCTGGTCATTGTCTCTGTGGGCTCCCTTGTCAAAAGGTCAAAAACGTGTGACAGGCAAAGAAATGTGGTTAAAGGAAAAGACTACTGCGAATGAGGTACATACGTATGTATATGATATGGACTCCTTCATATTCAGGCAGCTTCGCTATGCCAAATTCAGCTGTGGCATTCAACTTTTCACACTGCATGTGTTCAAGTGTTGCACATTGTGTGACGCAGTTTTCAAATAGTTTTGAAATTAGCAGCGACAGCGGCATCTACAACACCAGCGTCAGCAACTTTGTCGTTGGAAGGGTGTTATAACTAGTTCGCTGCATCCGTACAAGTGTGTTCGTATGGATGTGATTAAGTCATTATTAGTGCTGGATTTTTGGGAGCCACAATTTTTTCTTTGCTGTGTCACGGTGTTCAAATAAAATATCTTAATGGATCGACGTAGGGTAGCCGTTTTTTTTTTTTTTTTTTTTGCTGAAATCAATAGACCTGACTCCCTTGAGTAAAATGACATGCTTTTTAAAATCGAAACCTTGGCACTTCACAGATTTTCTTAGGAAAGTAAAAAAATAAGTATATGAAATAAGAATTAAAATAGGCATTTTAAATGTATTTGGCAATGCTGATTCTGAATCCGGATAATGTTATGGTATGTCCCATGCATACCATAACATTCTCATATTTATATCTTAATTAAATTTCCTAACAAACTTAAAATTTGTATATAATGATTTTTAACAAAATTTTGCATAAATTTAAAATGCTACCATATTGTTGTCCTTACTAGTATCTACATACTCCGCACCGCAATGAAAAAGTTTTACGCCATTATTGTCAATTCTTGCATTTCGTAAAAGTTCTTTGCTGCCTTATCTCGTTGCATACAATGAGGCGAAATAATTTACAACAACTTCTTAAAGTGTGTTAAAAGTTAATAAAATGCTTTGAAAATACTTCGGGAACATTTTCACATAGCCAAATGCTTAACTTGGCTAAAACAAAAACCCTCAACAAAATGCAAAAAAAAAAAAAAATTATAAAAATGATAGTGCAAGGAAGAAACAGTGTTACATTCCATGTTGCTATTGCTGTTGTGGCTGTTGCTGTTGTGGCTGTTGCTGTTGCTACCATTGTTGTTGCATTTTTCACATACTCAAAGTTCAGTCTTATAAGTTGCTGGTTATTTTAAAAGTTTGGCAAAATGTGGAAAATCGGTGTAACTTAAGAACATAAATTGCATAACTTTATGGAAAATAAAAAAGAAAAACAATAAAAATAAAAAGGAATGATAAAGCATGTGAAGAAGAATCCTTTGGCAAGATAAACAATTTTTGAAACGTTTCCTTATTATTTTATACGTATTGTTGTTTATTGTATGACATTAAATTAACACTCAAATTTATGCTGCTTACCCTTATACACCAAGAACCGGCTATAGTTGATCCTGCGACGAACTCCCCAGGCATACTCAACGTATTCTATCGAGGAACCACCACGATGGTTCTGGCAACAGTTTTGTTAAATGTATCTTTTGCTATATGCAAACATTCTCGATGGTTCTATCTACAGCTATGTATAAGAAAGTAGTTATTGTTATACACGAATATTCTAAATTTGTGATGCCCATCACCTAACCCTTTCCAATCTTACAACAACATAGTTTTTTAAAAAACTTAAAACCCAATGTGCACAAAAACGGATGAGGATCCGTTTCGGACCCGTTATGAGTTCATAAAGAGATAAAAAACGTAATCCGCGGCAACTGATCCATTTCGAACCCGTAACGTACATCCAAAACGAATTCAAAACGGATATGCTTTTAATAATGTTAATGCTGTGTTTAAATAAAAAAAAAAAACATTTTGAAGCACTTATTAGCGATTAAAAAACAATGAATAAAGAGAAAAAAAATTATCGATCCGCCTATGGTAGAATTCGAACCCGGGTGATTCCGCAGTGTGGACCCGTTTCGAGTCCGAAACGTATGTAAAAATAAATTCAAAACGGATTCGCTTTTAAAAATGTTCCAAATTTGAGTATGTAATGTTTTTTATCAAAAGAAGGGAAGAGAAAGAACACGGAATACTTATAAAAAAAACAACAGAAATTTGTTTAATATACAATACAAGCTTTTAATCTCAACATCAGATAAGTCTACATCAGACAAGTCTAAATCATATCGGTCAATAGCCTAGTTGTCTAACGTCTCGTGTATATAAAGTAATACCCCGGGAGCCTGGGTTCGCGTCCCGGCCGGGATAGTATTTTTTTTTTTTTTTTTTTAATTAAAATAAGCGCTTCACCATTTTTCTTTCATTTATAAGCAGCATTAACATTATTAAAAGCGAATCCATTTTGAATTCGTTTTTGATATACGTTACGGATTCGAAACGGATCCATTAAAGTAGAAAAAACGACTCTCTTTTTTTAGGAATTTCTCCCGCAAACGGATCAGTAACGGATCCGTAACGGATAAAAAGTACGAAAATATGAACCCGTTACGGATTCGAAACGAGTCCGTTCGGCACACTGGGAATGTTCTTTTAATACGAGGAATATAGCTTGATGCCGCACATTAGCTCCCTATTGCTTTGTTATTGTTTTCATCGCACAAGCGATCAGCACAGCAGAGCTTTTTCCCAAAAACAAATCAGCTGAGGTTTTTTTTTGAAAATTCTGAATTCACTAAGAGTTGTCACTGGAGAGTTGTCACTACATTGTCTTGAATTTCTATTAAAATTTTCTAAAAATAAATAGATCGTAAGACTATCTATTTTTTTTTTTTTTTTTCTCCTTGTATTAGAAAGCATAACTGTAGGTTACGGAAACACCATTGTTCTATTGAGTACAAGAATTCCTACGCCATTCGAAGGGAAAAAAATTATAGACGATAGTTTCGTAGAAGACGTAGTCGGTTGTTTCGGATCGTTGATCTTGATTTCTCAATCACAATTTCAGCACCGTTTACAATGATGTGAATGTCACGTTTAAGAAAAGCTATATCTGCTGCTTCTTATGGTATCGATATTTCTTCCAAATTCCTCGCTTTCTTAAAATCAAATAGACAACATAAAACACAAGAGATAGAAAGAAAGTACTTACAAAGCTTCAAAGGTATGATATATATAAAAAGCAGTTATAATTGAGACTGATCGGATCACATATGACTCCATTGTTAATGATGGAAGCACTGAAAGAAGGAGAAGTTTAAACTCCATGATGAAACGCTCGATGCAATCTTATTTGTGAAAGTTGCAAGACGATAGCATAGAATTTCACAAATTTCTGAAAACTCAGTCGGAGCTCTTCAAGAAAAGAATCAGTGATCTAAGTTGTGTTAGATATATCCGTATCTGATTATTTTAGTTTTTATTGAGTTATACTAACCGTTCGCAACGTTAACGATTTTTTTAACAACGTTTGTTTAGATATGCATGTACATTAATTTAAATCCTTTAATTGATTAAAAATCGAAAAATGGAAACTTTGGTGTACATTTACATATACTGATTTTAATATCAAACTTCGAATTTCAGTATAAAAATCTCCAGATTTTCACTCAAAATAAGTTTTGTATTTCTAAGCTTTTCTCATGCCAACTTTAACTTATTTTCCTTATCATAACGTTCCGTTCATCGTTGTCAGAGCTGCGAATTTGATTGATCAGCAAATATGGTGAAGCTGACGGAAGGACTGACATATGGACTGGTTGAATGCCTGCATCGTCGACGACTGATGACTGATTGCTGCAATGAAAACGAGCAACGACAGGTAACGTGTAGTAAAGTTGGCTGCAATTTACTTTGCGAAAAACTCCAATAACATCACCACCATTGTTGCGGAGCTGCCGCCGTCGTTATTTTTGGTGTACGAAATCTTCTGCATCCTTTTTGCACTTACTTCGTTTTGGATAATGCTTATATGGGTATCTCCGGGCTTCTCAAAACCAAAAAAAAAAAAAGCCAAATGAGATAGATGGGAAATGGTTCAAATTGGGTGAACAGGAAATGGAAAAAACCTATGAACGAAACGCACTCAAAGAGCTTCATTGATTTTTTTTTCTTTCCTTATTTCGAGTTAAAGCAGCGAACCGTGATGAGATTTCAATTTTCTTTCAGAGAAATTGAATTAAACTCAAAGACTGCAACAAAATTCGGATAGACATGTGAAGTAACTGCAGGTGTTGTGCTAAAATCTAAACCATTGAATTTTCTACATGAGGCATAATGACATGTGAAAATTCTCTGATATAAGTATTTGACTTTTTTGAGTCTACTTCTAGGTTTTTTCCCACTTAATGCAATATTTGTTATTGCTCTAATTACATCAGTCATATTTACTCGTAATCGAATTGGTTGAAAATCTGATATAATTTTTCTAAGACAAAAATATGATTGTAAAATAACTACTCTCTAAACGTGACTACTGACTTGTTTAAATTTTTTTTTAAATTTATTTTTTATTTTGATTGTCACAATTTTCAGTAGCCCCAGGGCTAGTACCAATTTTGACACAACAATTTCACCTCATATATTTAAAAACTGGCCAAAGCAGCAAGTGCTATGGTTCTCCATGTACAAGCTTTTAATCACACAAAGACTTAGTTAAATAAGGAGTAAAGTTTTAATAAAGCTAAAGTCAATTTTAGTCGCCGAGGGCAGGCAC